>JAFMSR010000006.1:169063-207250 GCA_022818135.1 Saxidomus purpurata
AACGCTTCCTACGTAGACTGAGGCTGTTGTGCTTCTTCCAGCATGCCTTTATTGATCCACCCTTGGTGCTGTTAAACTTTGACCCTTTCCAAGACCACGTGAAGATTTACCAGCAGATGTAAGACCACGCAATTCTCTGTACAGTATACGCGGCGAACAAGCTCACGTTTAGCACGGGATATTTAAAAGTGTGTATAGTCCTTTTATGATAACTTGAAAGTTGCGTCACATGATGTTTACGTTTGCTGGTATTATGAAAACACCAAACAGGTAAGACAGCTTTTTGTCAATACAATAAGTATTTGTTTTTCACATAGTTAATATAAAACTAGTCATTGGCTTAGTGGTAACGGCAGTGAAATTGCATCATTTTATGACAAGGTCGTTGGTTCGAATCCCAGAATGTTAGGGTTTCCTTTTTTTTTGTGTCTTTTTTTTTCTAAATCCCATTTAAATTCTTTGATATTCAAGAGTTAACCCATTTCATGGAAATATTAACATCTGTTCTCGTAAAGTTCTAAATAGGAATGCGAGCAATGCATTAAAATTAATTCATACATTTGTATAGGGTATGAAATATCTACATACAAAATCTGGCAAAACGAGTTCTGTATTGACGAAAGGTTTACATATTAGACATGATATAAATGAAAAAAAAGTATCCAAAATAAGAAGAAAAGAAAACAAAAAGATTCATGAAAAATTAAATTCACTTGGATTCGAACCTGAACCGTCAAAAGTACGATTAAATTGTCTACGCACTAACCAATTGAGCTATATAGGCAATTATTATTTTTCTGCGATTTGTTAACTATTTATGTGATATTCTCCATAACAAGTATAGAGATAACCGTTATACCTGATTTACCTGTCAAGTTGAACCTAATCCTATGACGCGCTATCAAGTTATCATATGAGGACTTTTTTTTATATTACCGGCTTGCCCGTAAATATCAATATCTATTTACGGATCGTTAACCAATCAGAAGACCGCAAATTCCATGGAAGGGTAATAAAACAGTTTAGTGGTTTTTCATGCTCAAAATAACAATACAAATATGGAAGATCGAAAAAAAAAATAGATAATCGAATCGGAAAATATCAATATGAAATGTATCTTATTCATCAGGTATCATACTAAGCCCTGCATGGAGAGACTTTTTACCTCAATTTTGTCAGGAATCGAACTTAATTTTGTACTGACATTAACCTTTCTTAGGTAAATCTTCCAATTTCTTCATTTCTGATCTCAGTCTGTCTTTCACCTTTTTACGTCTGACTTCGAATTTTCAACTTTCTTACTTCTGACTTCTTTACTGTTGACTTCTACTATAAGTATCTTCCATTTTCGTATTTCTAACGTCTTCGGACTTCCCTACTTCTTTCTTTCGTCCTAATTCCGTGCTTCGTTATTTTTTTTACATCATACTGTACTATTTATAACGAAGTCCGTGAACTAGACAACAATTTAGGACTAGAACTACTTTTAACTATTCTATATATTCCTTTATTGGTACAAAACGAAATTTGATATCAATTAGTTGAGCTGAATGCTTTACCTGTAATCAGAACAGATATGAAAAACAATGATATGCTGTACCTGGCCAACTAGATGTAATCATTAAAACTGTACCTTATATATATCTGTGAAGCTAGCTCAGTCATCGGTCATCAGATTTATATAGAGTATCACATCATGTTTAGCCATTATGTTCAGCTCGACGTTTTTACTCAGTTAAACATTCGACTTACTCTAGTAAACAATGTATATTGAAAATTGAATGTTTACCTGGAATGTCTAACTTTAGTTCTACATTAACTTAAGCATTAATATTTACATAGCCAAAGACTAATGTTCAGCTGCAATGTCTAGCTGAACAGACACATAGCTGAACATAAACATTTCCGTTGCACTTTTAAATGTCAAGTCGTGATGTTCAGCAGAACATTCGGTTCTAGCTCGGCATTGGTTTATAGAAGAAGTCAATCTCAATGTCGAGCTGCAATGTTCAGCTGAACGTACGATTTAGCTCGATATTTCGTTAATACGGTAGGAAAACTCAAGTCGAGCTGGACATTCGTTCTTGCTCGACATTCGTTTTTACTTTTTAGAATAAGTCAATCTCAATGTCTAGCTGCAATGTTCAACTGAACATTCGTTCTAGCCCAACATTCGGTTATTAAGTTCGACATTCTCAATGTCGAGCTGAGATCTGTGCTATCTGGATATTTGAATTTCAATATCGAGCTGCAATGTTCAACTGAAAATTCGTTCTGGCTCGACAATAGTTTATAGAATAAGTCAGCCTCAATTTCGACCAGAACTCTTGTGTAAAACCACCCTTTCTGTTATGCTTATTTTATTTCATATCTGTCAATAACATAAGTCACTTTGATAAACTCTTGAAATTTCTTACGTTCTTAAACAGCATTTACTGTGTTTTCAACCTGATTCTCCACCATAAAACAGTGGGTAATACATGTATACGTATACATGTATATTTATAGAGGACTCGTATAACGCGGTGCCAAAGAAGATGTAACTACAATGTACATGTAGAAATAATACTTGAAACATTTTGACAACTGGAAAATTAATCGAAACTTTCATGAAGGATCAAATACTATCATGATATTCGAAGGTAGCTGTGTATTCGCAAAACGCATAACGAATAGTCAACTCCTAGCTACCTGGGTATTTAAATCTAGCTGGGTATTGGCAAAACGCAAAGCAAAAACTCAACTCTCAGCTACATGTACCTGGGTATTCGAATCTAGCTGAGTATTCGCAAAACGCAAAGCGAATATCTAACTCCCAGCTAGTTTGGTTTTCGAATCTAGCTAGGTATTCCCCAAACGCAAAGCGAAAACCCAACTCTCAGCTACCTGGGTTTTCGTATCTAGCTGGGTATTTGCTGAATGGTTTGCGAATAACCAACTCCCAGCTGGCTGGATATTGGCAGCTAGCTGGGTATTTGCAAAACGCAAAGCGAATACCCAACGCCCAGCTAACTGGGTATTCGAATCTAGCTGGGTATTCGCTGAACGGTTTTCGAATACCCAACTCCCAGTTAGCTAGATATTGGCTAGATATTGAAGCTAGCTGGGTATTCGCAAAACGCAAAGCGAATACCCAACTCCAAGCTAAATGGGTACTCGAATCCAGCTGGGTATTCGCCTTACGTATAGCGAATACCCAACTCCAAGTTAGCTGGTTGTTCAAAGCTAACTGGGTATTGGCCATAACTTATGCAAAAACCCAACTCCCAGCTGGCTGGATATTCGAGTGTAGCTAGGTATTCGCTAGGTATTCGCTGAACGATTTGCGAATACAATGTACCCAACTCCCAGCTGGCTGGTTATTCAAAGCTAGCTGGGTATTCACAAGACGCAAAGCGAATACATAACTCCCATTTGGCTGGGTATTTGAAGCTATCCTGGTATTCGCAAAACGCAAAGCGAATACCCAACTTTCAGCTGGCTGGGTATTCAAATCTGGCTGGGTACTCACCTTACGTGTAGCGAATACCCAACTCCCAGCTGGCTGGGTATTCGAATCTAACTGGGTATTCGCCTTTATGTATAGCGAATTCCCAACTCCCAGCTGACTGGATATTCGAATTTAGCTAGGTATTCGCTGAACGGTTTTCGAATACCTAACTCCCAGCTGGCTATATATTCGAAGCTAGCTGGGTATTCGCAAAACGCAAAACGAACACCCAACTCCCAGCTAGCTTGGTATTTAAATCTAGCTGGGTATTCGCCTTACGTATAGCGAATACCCAACTTCCAGTTAGCTGGTCATTCGAAGCCAACTGGGTATTGGTCTTAACTTATGCAACAACCCAAGTCGTGACTGGCTAGATATTCAAATCTACCTAGGTATTGAATATCCAATACCCAATTTCCATCTTCCAGCTCACTTCAAACACTTAAGTTGTCAGACGTCTGTCAACAATATAGCTTTACACAATGTTTATAACTACGTTACTGATGATTCCAGTCAGGAAAGTTACATCTGTTCTAGGCAAGAGAGTTTTAGAATTATGCCCACATAAGCCTATCTACAATCAAGTGATCCCCGAAGCCTACGTTTTGGGTTTAAAATGACGTCTCTTAATAACGTCACTAATCAGCACGTACTTACACATTGACGTACTGTACGCGAACACTCTCACGTTTGTGCGGGGTACAATGACGGGATATGTCAAGTGTATATTTCCGGCTTGCCCATTAATATCAATAATCTATTTACGGGTCATTGACTAATCAAACGGCTGGAAATTTCCTGGAAGGGTAATAAATTAGTATAGATAAACAATGACCATCGACTGTTGACTTATTCAGAAAAAGATACCGTTTGATAGGAAAGATCTATATGATTCCGATGACTGTCAATTTATAGATACATCACATACAACAAAGGCACGAATGACGATATTATTCTGTTTCAGAAAAATTACATTACATGTCTCCTGTACATTTTTCTGAAGTGGGCACTGTATCTCTTTAATTTATTTGTCAAACAGTGTACCTCAGTCTGCAGTCTGCCTGCTATAACATTTGCTCATTTTTAAGGGTACACTTGAAAAAAAAATCATTTTTATCTTGCTGTCAATTTTCTTAAAGTACATAAAAAGCCAGAGAGTGATAATCGGCTCAAAGACATCACAACACAGCTCTCGGGTTGTTTGCGGCTGAGGATCAGTTATTATACCAAGGACTCGATCATGCCATGGTTGATAACGTCTAAAATGTATGAGCCCTTGCATACAAAAAATTGAAGAATTTGTAGCGTTATGAAATATAATTAATAAGTATATATCAGCAATCGCTAATCATTGCCGAAGTTATTTATACTAAAACCTAAAGAAATACATTATTATTGTCTTGCCATGGAAACAGCACTGTAAAAACTGGTAACATGTGACGCGTTTCAAGGGCGTTCATTTTTTAAACGGTGGTGTTCTCATGGTGTGCAATTTTGAAACACACAATGTGTTCATTTGGTATACTGAAACGGGAGTGTGCGGTATTGAAACGGCTTGCGTTTAAATATGAAACGCTAGTGTTTGCCTAGCGTTTATATTATGTTTCCACTATGTTAGCGTTAAATGACTTTAAACGTGATAATCTAGCTGTAAGATTTAGTTAAAGATATCTCCATCGGAGATTCGAACCCGGAGCCTCGAAGTTATCGGAGCTGTTTCATTTTGTAACACGAGTGTTTTCAAGGCGAACGATTTGGAACACTAAAAGCCAATCGAAAACATCTATTAATCTCTAAATCCTGAATTGTTAATTGTTTTCATAAAATTGTTACAATGCACTAAATGAACAATGTTTTCATGTTGTCCTATTTAACTAATTAAAGAAAATGGTTGGTTTGCTTCAAAGAAAACATAAAAAAGACCAAAAATATGATTAGTGAAATAATCTCTTTCACACAAGATTTTTGGGGGTAAAATCGAACGTGTAAACAAAACAATTTTTATTATTTTGTCCCAAATATTGAAGAAAACAGTTGCAAGAGATTGAATAAATCATAATTCAAAGGTCGAATCCACTGATATAGGGAAAACATATTGTACAGAGGAACTCTGCATGTTTAGTTAGTTTAAACATATTTTATTCCCATATATACACATGTATACACACAGTTTAACAATTACAAATATACATAATGGAAAAGGATAAGAATGAAAGACAACATGTCTTATAAAATTCTTCTCCCTGACAAGACTTCTTTGTACTAGAACTGTACAATTTTGAAAGTAAATTCGGGTGATACAATGATATATAAATCTATTTAGGATGAAAAAAGAACTTATATAAATTTAAGGTTTTGCAAAAGTAATAGGAAGGATGAGAAGAGAGAGAGAGAGAGAGTTTAGTTGAAAATAGAATTTCCCCACCCGCCGTTTTGACAGTGGATTGCGAGAAAAAAATGTGGAAATTGAGAAGGAAGAGCCAAACATCACACACATGAGGGCGTTGATGAAGGCCACATCCCCCACAAGAGACCGTGGATACAGCAACTGCCTGCAAAGTGGCCAGCCGATCTTGGAAAAAGATGCCAAAGAGTCCAATCTATGTAAGTAGGATAATGAATAATAATTTAACTTTTATCCCAAACGGTATTTATTTATTAATTTAAGAATTGAATCTTATTTTCCTGCGGTTCATTGATGAACTGTCAGAATGTAATCGCCTAATTTGCATAAACCAGTGAATATATTCGGGAAAAGTGAATCCTCTACTTTCATCGTTCGCTGGTCTCTATATCTTTAGTTTAAAATGTAAAACATCCATGAAAGAAATTAGCTTATAATCATAGCATTGAATTTCGAATACGTTTATGAAGTTAATCGTTCTGTTTTGTAAGGGTGTAATAATACACTCACCTTGCGATTCGATACGTCATGCGGTACAAAGTGTACGATACAATATGTATCGCGATACATAGTTTAAGATGAAAAAAACAATGTAAACCATTCAAACTTTATTACAACTCTACTCTTAAAGTCACATCGTATTTTGGCTCAAGAACTTTTATCATATTCTTAAATCCTGGGGTTTCAACTGCACTAAATGGCCGCATGTCAGCTGCTATGAAATGACCTATGGCCTTCGTTATTGCGAGTGCCCGTGAAGACGAAAAGGGCAACTTCCTGTGCGTTATATCCTGGAGTCGTAATTGTCCTGTTGCACAAGTTGTTGAGGAGCTTGCCGTTTCTTTTTTGCTCGGACGAGTCAAGTCAGATTTCTCGAAAATGTTAGGATGATGCCGTTTTATGTGCTTTGCCATATTGGAAGTGTTGCCAGATTTATATGACACATCAAAAAACAATGTCGGCAGGTTGTTAAATCTTTGATTGTTGTTATAACGCCGTTCTTTTCGATGGTCTTGAATCCAAAATGATTGTATACTTTTTATTTGTACGACGCCGGTAGCGATTTCAATTCAGCTGACACCATATTTGTTGATTTTTACTTCCCTTGAATTAGAAAATGGGAATACGTCGTATTGTAAACCGTACCGGGTCCGAATTAATTCAATGTACCGTTCAATGGTATATCGTTACACCCTTATTGTTTTGTTTGAAAAAATTCTGACGTCACTGCGAAGCCGAGAATGTGTGATTGATTTTGTTTACAGATTGAGACCATAGATTAGATGGACAGGCCTAACTTGCATTTTGTCGGTCAAAAGCTATACATAGCTTGTGTTACATGTTTAATCCTTTCTGACAATAAATTAATATTGTATTGCATTGCATGGCCATCTTTCTTTTGGGTCTGGCGCTGACAGGCTGTAGAAATGTGGAGCCGCAGTGGTAGCGCATTCGCCTCATGATCGAAGGGCCCTGGGTTTGATCCCTACCATCGCCATTTCGGTAGTGTCCTTATGCAAGACACAAATAATTCCACATTGCCTCTCTCTCCTCGAGGTTGATTCCATCTGGAATGAGTCTCGAGAACAATTAATATAAGTTGTAAGAACTTGTTTCGCAATTGAGAATAAATGAATTAGTACATGTATATTATTATTAAAACTAAATGAATGAAATTCCACGCCTTTCAGGGTTAAACGGATTTGGCAGTGCTGAGAGCCTTGAAATCGGAAACAATCTATAGACAAGGACAGGTCTGAAGCAAAGTCTATTGTTCAGATAGTTAAGGTACGTTATACTTGGACATGTTGGACAAGCAGCATATTTGCTAATTAGCTGGTGCCCAATAGCCCAAAATATTAATTTTGTCCTATTAAGTATTCAGTATGCCCACAAAGCATCCTTACCTAGAACAGCCACAATGATAAATAATCAATTTCGACCAGTGTAGATGAAGATCAGACTGCCTACATAAGGGTCTATCTTAAATAATTTCTTAATAATCTTCCCTTTAATTATTAAAAAATACCAGGAAATATCTTGGAAATTATTGAATATTTTCAATTCAACATTGGCACAGTTGCAGCAATGTTGGGAATCCTTGTTCATTTACTGACATAGTTTTTTCTTGTCAAGCATTCTTATAGTCGAGAAGGTTTCCGAAGGATACCTCTTGTTATTTATTGACATATCTTTCAGTTTGAAGGTGAGAAGGTGGAATGACTTCTTTCTTCGGCCCACAAGTCCGCACCAAAGTTGATTACCATCACCAAGGACGAGAAGATAGTTAACATGGCTATTCAATTTCGTGAAAAATAACAGATGGGTAATCAAATCCACCCTTCAATAAATTTAACTGGAAAGTCTGAGGTACGAAACTCATTTTTGTTGGCTGGAAATACGACCGTGATAAAAGAGTGTACCTAATTTCGGATAGACGCTTACGCGGACATGCCAATAAGTTACCGGCTAGTTATCGGCTTTAATCTTCTGTTTATGCCTTCACCATGATTATCACTCGTGTCATATTGTGAAACGTGCCTTGAGGCAACCTTTTTGTCAGTCGCAAATTGATTGAGGGGGCGTTGGCGTTAATGGTCAGGGAAATGCCTGACACTTATTCGCTTCAATGTTGATTGAGATATTTTCGGGCGAAGTTAATTTCGCTTTTGTCAAAGAAATGGGCGAAGTTTAGGTGTGAAAGGCGACTTTGTCGCCCTAGTCGCCCCCTCGCTAGGCCCCTGTATTGTGTGCAGAAACAATAGAGGCCATGCTGGTTCTGCTGGGGATGTATTACGTCAGAGGCTTGGACTATCTCTATTTGCAGCAGACAGTTTTTCAACAATATGAGGGACACAAGACATGTATGGTTTCATACAGTTTCTGAAACTGATGACTGCAGAGATTAAAAAATGAGGTTTATCAATATTGACTCACAAATGATCATGGGATAGACGGAATGTAAAATTTAAGTCTACAGATTTTAAACTGAAGGAAATTTATAACTGTTAAATATATGAGAAATGTGATTTCTCTGTCCATTTGATGCCATTTTCATCCACAAACTTGATAGGTATAAATAATAGCTGAAAGAAATCTTGCCGATATATTTCGAACTGTTAACGGTAGGCATGGAGATGTACAAATCCTATACTGCAAGCTTGATGAGATTTCTTCCTTATTACAGATAATTTCCATAGGGATTCCAAAAATACCAAATGCTATAAAACACCTCGTATGTTTTATGAAATTAAAACGGAAAAATTTGAACTGTTTATGATTTAAACAATGAAAAGGAATTACTAATCATAAAAAAATGTCATTCGTTTAGTAATCGAACGAATAATCTCACAGATAATTACGTTCTCAGACGTCAAAAAGCGAGTCAAAGTTTCTCCGATTATAATGAAAATTTGCATAATGGTACTCTAACATCTTGTTCGTATTGTACTCTTTTTGATATTTCTATTTTTCACTTCGTTTTCTAGAACGCGACGTCGAATGTTTATGGTGTACAATCGACGTTTTACATGCAAAATTAGTTCAAAAATGCCCCTATTATAATTTCAAACACACCATGTGCTAGCTCTCAATCTGCGAAATACGCACATATAATTTTTTAGATGTTTGTGTCATCATTAATTCCAACGCGAAACGTTTAATACTGAAAATCCTCCTATTGTTTCACCCAAAGTTGTGACCCCCGAATCATTTTAAACGAGATTCAATCAACTAAGTAGATTTACGGGGCGAACGCACGCATCCCAAACACTTTCTACTTACTTGTACTAGTATTAATTAAGCCGACGGTGGCAAAAAATAACATAATATAATGACTAACAGTGGAGTAATGAGTGGACAGTTATATAGTTTACATATTTTGATATCTCGTTCGTTGTTATTGACATGTGCATGCAAAATTCCCACTGTTTGATATATCATAGGGGGTTTATCAAAGAATGCACATAATCATGTATAATAGTCTACATGACATGAAGGTATGATCATTGTTATCATTAATTGTTACTTTCAACATTTTGAAAATTTGACCATGTTTAAATGAAATGTCGACGTTATTCGGCATCATTCCTCCTGCTCTTAAACCATCGTCCCTATGAAAAAAAAATCATTTAGGAATCGTTGATGATTTATAGATTCAAGAATAAACATAATGGCTGTAAACATTACACATTTATAATATTATATATACACCCACTCAAGACCGACTTCCGACAAGCTACAGTTTAGAGTGTGCAGGTTGTGTAAAATGGTTCAATCATTGGAAGGGATCCCATCAAATAGCTTTACATTTTATATTCTTTGAAGTTTGAAGATTTGTTTCTCAATCATTACCATCATGATAAAAGAGAGTTTCTGGTCCCGTGCTTATAAAACTTTACTTCGAGAACAAACTCATCGTTCAGGCCTGTAACTAGCCTCAATATTCGACTGCAAGACCGACCGATTTTACAAACTGATATTACATAGATGTGCGAAGGGCGGCCGTCGTTAATATAAAAAAAGCCCTGGCGCACAATTTGTTGGGCTAGCCTGTAACGGACTCACATTGAGTAAACTTATGTTCACATTTGGTCCTATCAGAAAACAGAGAATTCAGCTTTAACATGAGATTATGATCGGGATATTTTTACGTAAACACAGGCCGACACTAGCACCTTGACTACAGACAATATTATAAGGGATTGGTTATATCCCATTACGAACGGTACTTTCCGGACAGAAAACAAGGATCACCGCATTAAGAACTTCCCCTTACTATCTGCCACTTTCGGCAACCAATCAAAACAATTTTGGCAAACATTGACTGGAAAATGTCTCCTACTTTTGACTCCAAAAAGCTAATTTCGGTAATATAGGCATGATGGGAGTAATGCCGGGGTCTCATCCACGAAAATAAGCTAACACAAATGCTCTCATGTACGGACCTTGATAAAATTCTTTTCATCTTGGTGTCAACAGTATTCTACACTTCATACTAAAGTAGAACACTCGGCTGACGCCACTCATTAGTATTTTTGTTGGAAATGCTAAAACTTGTTGTTCAATTATATTTCTTGTAGAAGTCAATGAAAAGTTGCTTTTTCTAAGATACTTGTCTCAGTAACAAATCTGAACTGCGTTCTGTTATCAAATTACACATTTTTTATGCGCATATTTGGGCAAACCTCGTAAATTTGGGAAAAGTGTTTATTGTGTTTTACAAGACCCACATACAAGCTTTGTACATGTACAAGTCATGTTTATCCGAATTTATTTATTATAAGAAATATTATGTCGAATGATTGTCAAAAATTGATTTTTTAGAAGTAACGTTCTGCCTTTATCAACATAGCGCTGAAGACTAAATTATGTAAGAACTGGTTCTGGCCCAAGCTTAAAGAAACTGTGTTTGTTTGTTCGAGGTTTAACGGTCGTTTTAGACAGTATTTCAATTGTTAACAGGCGGGCGGTTTACCTGACCATCGTTCCTGGGAAGAATCAGTACTAGACTCCGATCCTCCGTACGAAACTGACAACTTTCGCACATAAAGAGACATGGTTGGTAGGAGGGCTCGAACCCATAACCCTCAATCAGTGTCAGTACAGTGAGAGTTTACAGTGTTTTCAAGTCAGTGACTCTAGCCACTTGACCACGGACTGTAGTTATGTGCTTGAAAAAGAATAAAATAACAGCCGCTCTTGACAAATGCATACATAGTCCTTTTTTATAAAACAACTCACATTTTTTAGATTAAATAATCAGATGAAGGGTTAAACGTTTCACTTTCAAGATCGTTAAAATTTTGATTTAGTACTATGTATCATTTATAAAGTGTTCGGTCTTGCCTAGTGCCTTCGCTGATACCTCTATGTGTGTTCATGGTTTTGTTAAGCATATATGCACATAGATAGATGTAAAAAGTCTCTGAATTTCGAGGCTGTCCAATGGTTTTTTTCTTCTGATATACATGGATTACCTTTTCAGCTTTATATCGAATATAATATAATTTTGAGTTCCATGTTACAATTACAAACTAACAATATTCAAATACGAAGATGCAAGTGTGCTTTCATAATTGCTTGATTGCTCTAAAGATTACTTGATGTATTAAACAGTTCAATTTCTACGTCATACGTGTTTTGATACTTTTGAAATAGACCGCTCCAGTGCCGAGGTAAGTCGGCTGAATAAGTTTTAATTTATACTGTAACTTGACAAAAGGAAATTGTGCAGCGCTAGCCGTGCGGTAACGCAAGATATTTGAGCGTATGAATTGTACATTTTATTTTAAGGTCGCTGGTTCGAGCCCAAGTGCGACCACATGTAAATTAATTTATTATTAATGATTTTCCCTTTATTTCCAATTGAAGAAAAATAGGACCAACGATGTGTAAATTCTTCTAAACAAAAACGCTGCGGATGCGGTGTTATACAGCTGCACACCTATATTACAGAAAACGTAGATGTTTTTCACCACATGTAGGGGACAGATGCAGACAGGGTATGACTTGGGGTTAAGCCGGGCTAGGTGGTTGATGGCTGTCCTCGCCGGTTGGCAAAATCTAGAATTTGCCAATGGTGCAGTTTCAAGTATTAGTCGCTTACTTTACGGCACATAATTTGGGCTATACGTTACGTTTTCTTTGGTCAGGCGTTTAGAAGTATTTGACATTTTGTATATCACATTTAACCCACAGGAAGACGAAATTGTTTTTTCTTAATATGAAGGCCTGTACAGTAGTGCTGGCTTTTCTAGCTTTTATTCGTCCTTTTGCTTTCACGAGCAACAACTCAACAAGATAATGTGATAGGGAGTGTTTTGCTGTACTTTACTGTTCACAAAAAGACTAATTTAAAAATGACGACTAAAATAAAGTGACATGAAATATCTGAATCAAAATATGCTATATAATTTTCAGTATTAAACGTTTCGCGTTGACGTAGATTGAGAGCTAGCACATGGTATGTTTGAAATTACAATAGGGGCATTTTTAACCAATTTTGCATGTAAAACATCGATTTAACACCATTGTCAGTCGCTGTCGCGTTGCTAGGAAACGACGTGAAAAACATTAATATTAATACAAGCTAAATACGAACCATGTTAAGAGTACCATTATGCAAAATTTCATAACAATGAATCCAAGAAAACTCGCTTTTTGATGTCTGACGTCAGACAAAGGTCGCATACTATTTATTAATTAATTTCAATTTTACTTTTTATGACTCTTAAGACAGGGTTTTGCATGCAAGGGCTCAATTATTATATATTACTGTTTAAAAATAACGTTGTAGTATGGCGATTATCTACATATTTATATAGTCTATGACACTCCCACGTTCATATTAACTTCTAAAAAGATTACAGCATCGCTGCTACGACTAAGCTACTGCTACTGCTACTGCTTCTGCTTAGCTACTGCTACTGCTCAGCTACTGCTACTGCTAAGCTACTGCTACTGCTTCTGCTTAGCTACTGCTACCGCTCAGCTACTGCTACTGTTCAGCTTCTGCTACTGCTCAGCTACTGCTAAGTTACTGCTACTGCCAACTTCACGCTTTATAATTCTGCTACTGCTACTGCTACTGCTCAGCTACTGCTACTGCTAATTTCACGTTTAATAATTCTGCTACTGCTACTGCTACAGCTCAGCTACTGCTAACTTCCTACCGATCTTTTCCGTTTATATTTATTAGCTTTGACATAAGCGATCGCATTCATTCGCAAACAATTCCGCCCAATGATGCCTGGCGTAATGATATCACCCTTTGAACTAAAAACAAAAACTTATGACACCGCCTTCACCCTTATCATAACGAGGTTTTGAATTTAGATAGGTACACATGTGTATTGTTTCATCTCATGCATGTTTTTTATCGATTGGTTTAATTATGGAACTTTTTACAGATGCGGAGGCGGAGGCATGATACTAGTAATCATATTGCAAAGTGGTGAAAGGTAAATTTCTGGATTTTCTGGTATACTGATGATGACGTCATCGCACTAAAATTATTATCACGAGGCAGCAACGGCATATTATGCTAGTTGATAGATATGTACTATTTACGTACTAAAATCATAAAACAATTCATGAAATACTGAAAACGCAAGAGTATTTCATTGACATTTTTCATGCGGTATTATCCAATTAAAAGGTGCATTGCAGAATATTTTTTCAATCATTCTACTTGTCATTTCATTGGCAGTTGAAAGGTTACCAACTTCCGGTCAAAAGCAAGCTTAATACGACTGCGCCAAAAACGTATAGCAGTTATAATAAATGAACGCAACCACAAAAAGTGTCAATGCTGTACAATGCCATTCTCGTACGTCCAGAGCATTCGTTACATAATTTCATTTGTCTGAAAGGTTGGCGAACCACTGATGCATGAGGATGTACAATGCCGGCTACACGATAACTAGTCAATTATATGCGGTTAACATAGACAGTATGTGTATTAAAATAAAGAAACATGTTAGAACTGCACCAAGATATCACACATTATACTGTAAACAAATGTAAAAACATATATTTTTATCTACTGACAAACAAACACAAGTTCATGTTTGCGGAAGACTCACCGTGACTGTGCGCACTGTATCATGCAGTGTTGTAATCCAACCGAATGATGCGTTTTAGTGCTTTGGGCCATGCCTCAAGTGGGCATTGTAAGTTATTCTAAATTATTTCGTATCTACATTTTGATTTTTCACTGTAATTGTTTTGATGAAGGAACGTAGGACTCTAGGGCCTCTTTAGCCTAGCTGATAAAGTCGTTTACAAAAATAAAGTGTTTCTTTCCGCTGCGAGTTCGAACACCGCTAGGATCATCGGCTTTGTTCGGCCAGAATGCTATCTGCATTTTTGCGGAAGGTCATGTGTTTTTAATATGCACTTTTAGCTAGAATGATGAATTTGTGATGTCATTCATTAGCGCAAATTAGCGAAAACAAGTACCTCGCGAATAAAACAACGTTTACTGTATTACCAAACATAAACACATTTAAGCTGGAAAGGGCAGTAGACTATCATTTATGCGTTTGAAGGTATCAATGGATTGTCTCTTTAACTGTATTCGACAGGTGTGACACAGAGGAATCGCGTGTTCAATTATTTTACCCCTGTGTATAAACGGGGAAACGCCGGATTAAATTTGTAAGAAAAGTATGTATGTATCAATAATCAATAAAAACATCTCAGCAGATCTCAATGCTTATCTACAGACATATATAGTTTTAACTGAATTTTGGACTGTTCATCATTAAAATGGCCATAGAAACCTACGTGGACTTTTATTTTTGTTTAGTATTTTAAAGACACAATACTTTTATAAGACTTGTTTTTTTCTGTTAAAACGAATTCGTATTTTAAATGTGTGGGTGTTAGGAAATGCTTGTACTCGATTTCACAGAACATTTTCATTGCCTGCATATTAAAGTTTTTTTATGATAACCAAATTTCTTTCAAACGATCAACGAAGATATCAATTCTTATTTTGACAGCCAGTTTTCATTTATAGTACGATTTTCGATTTGATTCAACATAATCAGACAGTAATAAAAGTACTAGTGTTGCAGTGCCATGCAACCCAGCTTAATCAATGCAGTCGTGACGCAAAATAAGTAAATAGGCAGAAACATTTGATCTATAGCTAAGTCTTCATATTAAAAGAAGTTTCTTTTCATTTCCTTCATAGAATCATGACTCAACTGAAATGAGAAGTTTTTCCATTTTCGTGTAAAATGGATATTATGGTTCCAAAATTAATGTGATAACTTGCATTGTAATATTTAACATTAAACCAGAAATTGTGTCTGTAAAACTACTTTTCTACGCAACCCAATTGCATGACTTAACATTTCTAGCAATATTTGCGAGTATATAGAAGTTTGCAAGTGCTTAAAACCGTTCCCTTTTCTAATTTCCTGAACATAACGAGGAATAATTCTGCGAGTTACAAATCAGTATGCCAAACGCCGTGATCTACAACGTTTCATACCACTGGATACTGTCTAAATAAACTAGAGCTATCACTTAATGTGATTAATACCCCCGAATGACTGCTTTATAAACTGAGGAAGTTCGTAGTAACAGAATACCTTGCAAAAAATAGTTAAAATAGAGATATTGTTCTTGGCAATAACTTAAGATAGAGTAAATAACATAACTCAAGATAGAGTTATGGTTCTTGTACACTGCACTTCCTCTCGTTGTGCAAGACCATTGTATGAAGTTGTATGGAATTCCAACCAGTAGTGATCAAGTTACGCTCCTGACAAGGAAAAGTAACAAAGGGCAATAACTCTGTAGTTTCTCAAGATGGAGTTATGGTTCTTGTACACTGCACTTCCTCTTATTGTGCTTGACCATTATATAAAGTTGTAATGAATTCCAACTAGTAGTTTTCAAGTTATGCCCCGGACAAGGAAAAGCAACAAAGGGCAATAACTATGTAATGAGTCAAGAAAGAGTTATGGTTCTTGTGTACTGCACTTCTTCTCAATGTGCTTGACCAATGTATAAAGTTGTATTGAATTCCAACTAGTAGTTTTCAAATTATGCTCCGGACAAGGAAAATGCAACAGACCGCCCGACCGACCGCCCGCCCGACCGACCGACCGACCGACCGACCAACCACCGGGTGACTCCTATATACCCCCCCCCCACTTCGTTTCGGGGGTATAATAAGTGCTGTCTGTTGTCAGATGATCAACTGCACGATAATTTTACATGAATCTCGTGAGGAGAAAGTGACAAATCCTTGCATAGTATATTTTAAATCAGTTTAAAGCACATTTTCGTAGCAGAATCACCAATTTGGAGTTGGGGATTCTCTGTCAGCAAACAATGGCGGTCTTGATGACTCCGCACCAATATGAAAATTGTTCTGGTCAAAAGTACACCAAGACTTTCAGGCTATAACGCTTCATTCTGGCTATAGTAAAATGTAAATTTCAACAAACGCCATACATGTACCGCTGCTCTTGCTGAGCATAGTCACACACTAAATCCCATTAGCTCAAACTTACATCCTCATTGACCAAACAAGCCTATGGACTCTTACTAGGGTAGTCGTTGAATGTGGCTACGGATAGAAACCGAAATTGCTCAACCATTCTGTCAAAGTTTTCACTTAAATCGACAGATGTTGAGCCAAGAGTGAGGATGTAGTTCGATCACTGCGATCACAAGTGTCTTCATTTTTTTTCATGGCAAACTTGTGACGTGCGCTTCACTTGTAGTATACTTCAAGTTTACAAATCATTTGAATTCCAATGTGCGATAATTTTTTACGGAGAAAATTAGATTAGACATGTAGAACAATGTAACACGATGACATACACTGCTAATATCACAGTATAGAAACAAATAACTTGTATACGCTAACTGGATATAGCGATGCGAAAAACGATTGAACATGATAGGTATCGTTTATCTTACTTTTGTCAAATGATTGCGCTTGATAAGATAAGTAACTTGGCTTTTTAGAGGAAAACAAGGTGAAGGTATTCTTATGCTTAACTGTTACAACCCAAACTAATATTAAGGTTCTTAATCACAACTATTTCATGCGAATGATATATGCTGGTTGGCCCAGTTTTCGTGGTAAATAGAACTCTTTTTAACACTACGGAGTACAAAAATATAAACAAAGAAACAATCAAGGTCAAAATATAACCAAGAACATTTAACATTTAACATACGATTCACTTTATTTATGCTGATTGTCACATTGTTTACACAGCTTCCAAAATATAAAGTGTGTTGACCTTTGACGTCACAGGAATATGTGCACCAGAATTCGTGGGTCGACCAAAAAGTTACATTGGAACAGAAGTGTCCCATATATGATATTTCAGAATCTCGTTTAAAATTATATTTTTATGTCTTGTGAATCAATATCAGTTGATTATATATAAACAAACAGTCAACTATTCCTTCAATAACGGTTTTAAAAAAACAATCATTTCAATAATAAAAAAATGTTCAGACTCGCTTTGGGAGTACCTGAAGCAACACTTTAGGTATAAGAACACCAAATTTTCGTAACGGATATCAACGGAAAACATCAACTGGAACATATTTACAGTTTGGTTTACTTAAGTTGTTTTATTTAATGAGAGCAATGGGGACAGGAAAAAATGTCTAAATACCACGAATTCTGGACCTACCACGAATACTGGGCCCAGCACCATACTTAATATACAGATATTGTTTCTATTTCAATATTTTATTTTTCTGCGCGGGTGTAAATTAGAAAAGTCGGAAGGAGCTACTTTCATGTCCGAAACTCTACTTTAATCATATAAAAGCACTCGACTATAAAAACTTATCATAGGCATATTAGAATACTGCGAAATACACGGAATAGAGTAGAATAAAGTAACGGTAAAGAATAACCGTTGTCCCTGCGATGAAAATGCGATTAAAACGGTGCGAAAATAAATATGCTATGTCCATTGAAATGTATATAAGGAAATGGCACCCTCGGGTTGAGATATGTCCCAAAAACTCGGCAGAGCCTCGTACATTTCGGTACCCGTATATGTTCTTTCCTTTTGTCTGCAAATGTTTCCGGTGTTTTACAGTTGTTGTGTGTTTGTTTGAACCCAGAGTTGAAGGATATTTTTGTAAAATTCTGGTAAAACGAATCTTGAAGGCTAGTAAGATTATCCAGGTTCATATTTAAGATAAAGAATTGGAGTCCAGATTTACGAAAAAAAGATAACTAGGATTGACTTTTTAGTTTACATTGCTCTTGTCTGTTAGTGCTTTAACACATTGCTCTTGTCTGTTATTGCTTTAACCCACTTTATTTCCTTAGGTATAGTGTATGATTCTATGCCAATCGTTTCAATTCTACTATCAAGTTTATTGCCTGTAAGTGTTGATCTTTTAATTTTTTTAATAATCCAAAGAAAGCTATATCTAAGTTTGTTTTCTTCGTATTAAACAGATTTTGGTACAACAAGCGAGTGTATTGCACGTACATTGTATGAGATTAAGAAAAGTGAATGTTCTAATTATTTGAATCTTTCCGTAAATTTATTTCTCTTTACCAAATTGTTTAGAACCTTTGTCCCTATTCAATTAATGGTTCAGTCACACAGGACTAACAGACATGCAACGGATAAAAAAATGCAAAATCAGTCTTATCCGTTGGTGTCCGTTGGTAAATTTGTCCGCGTCACTTCTCTTCGGCCTCGCGATCAATGTAACGAGCGCATGAAACGTACAATGACCGGACGAATAACGGACATGTACCGGACGATAAACAGACTGTTAACAGACATCACCGTATAATTAACGGACATCACCTTACGATGAACGTATGAGGAACTGATATTACCTTACAACTAACGGACATGTACCGGAGAAAACGCATATGTACCGTTCGAGAAACGGACAAGACCGTATTTGCACTGGTCACGTGACTGCCACAGCGGGTACATACGGAGTACATACGGTGCATCTGTTTCAAGTCCGTTAGTAGTCCGGTGGCGACATCGGGTCACCGGACATCAACAGATATAAACCGGACAAATACAGGACACATAACGTACTCGTTCCGTACAAAACGTATAAGGAACGCACTAGTTCTGAATAAAACAGATGACTACCGTATAACTTTTATCCGTTTTATCTGTTGGAAAGTTTTGAACATGCTCAAAACTTGCCAACGGATATAACAGACACAAACGGATATCACCGGACAAGGACCGCAAAGACCGTATAAGAAACATACGAGAAACGTATGCGAACGGACGCCAACAGATTGAAGAAAAAAATATCTGTTGCACGTCTGTTAGTCCGGTGTGACTGACACTTAAAGTTTGCCGGTTTAACTTTTCACGATAAGATTCATCATGACTGAAATATTTTCCAAGGGCTTATATTGGTCTAGATGGTCATTAAACATTCCAAACTACTTCAGAATTACTTTCTCGATCCATATTCCTTCTGTTTAATGTTTGTTAATCTTTACATGAGAGAACTTTATACAATACTGTATTGTTATTAAAGCTTGAAGTATACTTGATTTGGATTGATGAATCAAAGTGGTATCATTTGCTAATTTTGAATTTTTAAACGTTTTTTTTGTCATTGTCGGATTTAACATTTATACCAGATATAGGTTCCAATTGCGAATGTTGGGAGACATGATTTTTGCGACTTTAATAAATAGTCAGGAAGAAACAGAACAGCCTCTCGTACAGCAGGCTCATGTTTAAATGGTATTGATAACCACCCGTTTTTCAAAATGTACGTTTGACAGCTACTGTAAAGAATATTTATTCAGTTTATGAACTCATTTTTGAAACAAAAACGTTTCGAATAAAAGGTATGTTCAATAGTATCAAAGGCTTTTCTAGAATAAAAAATAAGATGGCAACATCTACATGTAATTGCAAATATTCATCATAATCTATTATTTCTTGAACGTTTCTAAAGTTGTATTATAGATTTATCTATAATTATATCCTTCTTGGTCTAAGTTGGTTATCTTATGTAATACATGTTTAAGTATATCAGCGATTACCTTGGCTGCAATTTTGTAATTGGTATTAAGTGGGATATGACCATTGTATGGGACTCTAATTTTCTAGATTTGTCGGATCACTTTCGTATAAAGAAAAGAGATAAGACTCCAGTACATTGAGAACATGTAAGCTCATTTCGCAACCCTCATTCAGAACATAAATAAAGCACCTAGATTATTTCAAATTGCCATGTAGAATTCGATACAGATGTCATCCAGAGCAGGTCCTTAATTCTCTTTCATGGTTTACTGCAGATTCACATTCTTCTACTCTAAATAAACTTTCACACACGTCTGTAAATTTTTGTTCTGGTGTCGTTTGAGTTCAATGATTTTTAATTTCTAATGTACTTGATTTCTCAGATTTATAAAGTTTTAGTAAAAACTTCATTACCTGTGCCAAAATACTTTCAATGTCTGAGTGGGTTTTACCCTTCAGATTTATTTTTGTAAATAATCTTCTTGATAGTTCCAGCTTTAGAAAATATCTTGTGTTTTTTTTCACATTATCCGATACATTCTGCTTTCGAACCTATTTTTGGCCCTGCTGACTTTACCTCATAAAGTTCCGATTACTCAACTTGAATGTTTTCAATAGCATAACAATGACCTATGTCATTTTCTGACAAAACTTTATTTTGATTCAAAATACCTTATCTGACAGTGTATTTTTTAAACTTTCCATTAGCGCACATTATTGATTTTTCTTTCATTTCTGTTTTTTGTCGGTGTCCAATTTGTATCTATCAACTAAATATCTTTTTTTGCTTTTCTCTGTATCATTTTGTCTTCTCCATGTATATTGAATTTTAATTCCATGACTTTCTCTTCATATATCACATATATTATGTTCTTTTATTAGTTTTAAAGGGTCTAACTGTTTTAAGTTTACTTTTTTATTGTGCTTAGTATTTGTATGATTTTGGCTTATCATGACACCTATTCCAAATGTATCGTTCATGTCGATCCCCCATCCCCCGGCATATCAGCATGTCCTCTGATTTACTTTCAAGTATGTAAGCATTGGTGTCAATCGTTATACTTAATAAAATATAACGACCATTAGCATCTAAAGGTAAAGTCAGGAACTTCACAGGGAAACACAACAGCCTCGACTTAGATTAATTTAAAGCGTATCTGTCTACTAATTGAATAAAACAATGTGATACGTCATCCAACGCGAGTTTGACGT
Source organism: Saxidomus purpurata (assembly GCA_022818135.1). Classification (NCBI taxonomy): domain Eukaryota; kingdom Metazoa; phylum Mollusca; class Bivalvia; order Venerida; family Veneridae; genus Saxidomus; species Saxidomus purpurata. The sequence goes on from JAFMSR010000006.1 coordinate 190,695, forward strand.
TTATAGATAAAAACTTTTTGGTCCTATGTCATGTACGAATAAAGCCATTTACGTAAATATTAATACAAATGACACGAAATCGGTAATTTTAGCGGAACGTTTGGATGTATAAGCAATTGAACTACGATGCCCTTGTAGTCAAAGACATGTCACACATTCGGGTAGGAAGCCGGAGCAATGCCGAGCAATGTAGACCACCCGTACCACACCTGTCGACCGAGCCAGACCAGTCCCCGATCGCTTCATCGCACTTGAGCGCGTTGATCTGATCGGCAGTGTGAACCGAGTTGAAGTTGCAAAAATAGGAGCAGCATAGTACACTCACCATCCGACCTATTGATAGTATGTTTCACTAAAAGTCAAGGCCTTCTTGTCTAACAGAGCAAGATCATCTAACATATTTTGGCGGTAAAGGAGGTTAATTTCTAAGAAATAAATGAGCAGATAATCACAAAATAAAAGACTATTAAATTGAAATGTTAAGACGGAATGCAAGTCTAGCAGCATAGTATACAAGTACGATAGTAAATCCAGAAACACTGAAATTCCGTTTCAAACATAAAAACAGTTTCTATTTTTCAATCATGTCCACGACATTCTTTAAATATGTGTCCTTTTTGTTTCCCAAATGCTTGCTTCTCTTTTTCTTGCAACACAATGCAAATGCACATTCTCTCAACTCTCTACAACGAATCAGTTTGTATTTGAGAGAAATGTTTTTTGCGTCTTCTCACTGTTATTGTACTTCTTTCTAATAGATTTTTACACGCTATAATCTGATGTGAAGATGTACATCTTATTAGCGTCTGATATAGGGGATTGGCTCAAAAATATTTCAGACTTTTGATTCTTAAATGTCCATTCTTGTCAAAATACGTTTAAATTAGTGAAAGAAAAACACGGACCTATTTAAACACACTGTTGATATTCTACATGGTTTAAATGCGTACTTTACTTTAAATACCTAGACTTACATTATATGTTACAATTATTTGTTGTATTTACATATCCAAAAAAATGCCTTACATGCGAAAACTACTTCTACTTTTATAGTAGCGAACGAGTACACCTTACAATATTACATATTATTAATTGATGCGTGCTTCAGGGCATTACGTTTTCGTATAAAAATGGGGTATACTTTTCTATCACAGCACATATAAGATCATAATTCTAACGACAAGTGACAAAAACCTAGGGCACTGTTCCCTCAAGTAGGAAATGTGTCTGATAGTACCCCATGCTGTAAGTCTTCTCAAACATTGTTTATTTCTAAACATTTTCAAAATTTGAATGAATAAAGACTCTTTTATATGTCTAATGAATAAACCTCAAATCGTCAAACTAAACTGCATTCTCAAACAAAATAACAAGAGCTATGTTAGGCATGGCCATCCCCCGCCGAGTCCTCTTCCTATAACCAAGAAATTTGAGGTGATAGGAATGGATATGGTAAGGTTTTAACTTAATAAAATGTTGGTAATTTTAACGTGTTGAGTGTTATTAACCTGCAATTTCTCTGCGTTAATGTCGCACTTCTACTCTAAAAAACCTGTAAGTGTATGCTTTGCACAAACGTTTTATGCGCAAAACCAACAAACGGAGATAACTCAAAATCAGCGTAATTTTGAGTTATGGTTCTTAACACTGTACTGTAATTTGTCCTCTATGACTGTATGCAATATGAATCAATATAGATCAGTACTTAAGGAGTTATGGCCCTAACAAGAAGGGAAGTAATTAAAAAAGGACATTATATAGTAAAGGTCCTTGACGTACACTTTCTCTCAATGTCTGTGTGAATAGTTTAAACAAATGCCGTGGAACGCTTTTGGGGTTATGTTCCGCACAAAAGAGTTATTTGAAAAATTAATAAGGGGTGATAGGTCAAAATTGAGTAAGGTTTGATTATGGTTCTTAAACACAGCACTGCATCTTAATGTCCACTGTAAGTGCATTCAATTTGAAATTATTTGATTCATAACTTAAGGCGTAATGGCCCGGGACAAGAACATTGCAAAAGAGATAATTCAAAAATAAGATAAGCTAGAGTTAATGTCCTTGTACACTGCACTTTCTCGCAATTTCTTCTGTCTATGTGTAAAGTTGAAGCAAATGCCCTTGAATACCTTTAGAGTGATGCTCCGGACAAAGGTGTTATTGAAAAATCAATAAGGGGAATTAACTAAAAATATAGTATGGTACGGTTATGGTTCTTGTACACTGCATAGCGTCCCACTATCCTTTGTAAGTGTATGCAATTTGAATCAATTCGGTTCTGTACTTAAGGAGTGATGGCCCGGACAAAAAAATCAATAAAGGGAGCTAATTTAACATGAGCTGTCAGTAGGGCAGCGCGCTCGACTTTTTTAGTGCTTGCCAATAAGACAAAACTTTGACATTTAAGGGCACACACGACTTTAACAAGAAATTTCTTAGTACAAATCAAGAAACATTTTCAACAAGTGGACAAGAATGAACATTTTAACTGAGTTTCAAAGTCGAAAAGGGCCATACATCAAATAAAATCCTTTACAGAATTACCTTCTCCTGTCCATGTTTGGGGATCATGATGGTAAACAAGTATTCCAACTTTCAAATTAATATCTCAAACAGTTTAGTCAAAAAGTGGACTGGTACGTAAAACTTAACCAAGATTCTAAGTCGTAAAAGGGCCTTCATTTTTAAAATAAATCCCTGACAGAGTTACACTCTCTTGCCTACAGATGGGCGTATTGATTTTAACAAGCATTTAGTCAAAGCAATATCTCAAAGGGTTAAGTCAATAAGTGGATTTTACCCATATTCAATGTATTTTCTAAGTAAAAAAGGGGCATAACTCTGTCAAAAACCTTGACAGAGTTATGTACTCTTGTCTGTTGATAATGATAAATAAGTATCGTAAGTTTCAAAGCAATACTTTAAATGGTTTTGAAATAAAGTGAGGTAGTACGAAAAACTTAACCAAGCACAATACACTTTCTAAGTAAAAAAGGGCCATAATTCATAGTTATGTACTCTTGTAGATGGAGGTTATGATGGTAAACAAGTATGGTAAGTTTCAAAGCCATACCTCTAATACTTTTGAAATAAAGTGGGTGGTACAACAAAACTTAACCAAGGTGTGGCAACAACGTGGACGCCGACGCCGACGCCGGGACTAGTAGGATAGCTCCCCTTTTCTTCGAAAAGTCGAGATAAAAATAAGACAAACTATAACAGTAACAATTTTGATAAACTCCCTCGTTTTTATCGGTTATCCGTTATATATCATCACACAGTAACAAGCGTGAACATATCTATTATGTTTGCTATTTATGCTATTTATTCTTTACTGAGAACATTGTCAGTTACTGCGTATATTCAGAAAAGTTCGCAACTCAAAATGTTCCCGGGGCTCATTTCCGTCAGCGCAATGATCGATGATTGTACTTTGTACTGTACTTGACGGAATTTATTTACATGCAGGTGAATATTTGCTTCGTTTTATAAATCATTTGAAAAGTTAAATCATTTACATGTACATTGTTGCTCAGAAGAGGTCTAAGGCGTCCTTGTTGCTTTTTTTGCATCGCTTAGCTATCTAATTGTAGCATACAGGTTCGGGTCATAACTTTATTCTTGAACTTTATAAAAAAAAATATTTTAAGATACTGAATCAAATCTAATCACTAACTTTAAAGTTGAATCAATGTGTTATTTGCATATGGTTTTTAAAAGTGACGGTTTCAGAAGTAATATCATTTATACAATGTAGGCAAAACTAATGTAATACCAGCAAGAACAAGAAGGCATGTAAATTTTACAAACGTTCATTGACAAAATTTAAAAAAAAAAAAAAACATGATATAGGAGTCAATGCAAGGAACAGTAATACCAGAATACTTGTACTCTAAAATGATGCCAAACACTAAAATTAATCAAATGTTATAATAATAGTAGTGAAGAAAAAGGAAAGCTCGCATGAACATAAAACAATATTCTAATATGTCTATGGTTATTACTATAGTCCATCAGAGTGCTTGAATATGATTAAAGCACTCGGACAATTAGGCGGAGTTTCGGACATGGAAGTATCTCCTCCCGACTTGTCTAATTCACTCCCGTGCAGAAAATAAGATATAGAAATAAGAGTTATATCTGTATAAATACATCAGTCGCATGCGAAGGTTGAGATTAAGAGCCAAACTATTATTTTTGATTGCGACGGTAAAGTTTTGAAATACCTTCACCTTATTTTCCTTAAAAAAGCAAAGAAAATTCAGGATTAAGCGTCATGCAGTGTTTTGATTCCGGGAGATAAAACAATGAATGAAAACGTTGACGTCATCACACTGACGTCATTCCTCAACGTTAAAACGTTACACAGTTCGGCTTAGCGGAACGCATTTAAATCGATTGTCTGCTTTGTTAGGTTCTGATTCTGACGTCTATCAGGTAATTTAAATGTTTTCAACTCATAGTGTCTCAGATCTTAAATATATAAGACTTTTAAAACAGAGAGAAAAAGAAATTACAAACTATAATAGAATCTGTGGAACTTTTAAAAAAGTGGTAATTGTTTGGTAATTTCAGTCTTCCTTATTAGCTTGTCGTTTCGTTTCGGGCAAGCTTAAACGAAGAAAACAGTTATGCTTTTACCATAAATATATGCAGTCGCAGTAGCTATAACTCAAACCATTTTTTTTTCGTGATGTTATTGATACACAGATGCGATATGCAAGGAATTTGTATTAAAAAAAAACAACAACCAAGTATATACAATATTATATGTTTGTGTATATATATTTCTCCTTTATTATGTTTCTGTTATTGTAAGGATGGTAAGGGATGTTCCCCGACCCCTATCACGCCTTTGACGGGGATAATAAACGGGGTTACCCCTATGGGGGCCTAACAAAAGAAAAAAAGGTCCGTAGTAGTTACAAAAGTTTTCATAAACTCGGCTTATAAGAATCGAAATAATCTATGGCTTGGAGTGCTTTATCGAAATTGAAGCATGTCCCGTCGGTAATGTGCCTGCGTAATAATCGTATATCTAAAGAAAAATAATGTAACAACTTCAACGTACAATATAATCTAAATAAGGGAATTTTAGTACAAATATATAATGATAAATATCATATACCTGTCATAAATCTTAATCCTGATTGGCCGATAGCGCTCACGTGCCGGGTCTGCAAAAGTATATGTAGACCTGAAAATTATGTGTAGACCTGCGCGGATTTTTAAAAGTCATTTCTGTTATATTTTTGTATTATTTTCACTACTCTTTATGAGGTATACGATAAAATAACTATAGACTAATGTTTCGGTCAATACATAGTTTTGCGGACTTGTTTAAAATGATATTGACCTCTGACATTGATTTTTCAATTTCTAGGGTTATTTTACCCCACCCACCTTTAACGACACCATTTTTAGCCACTTGAGTTTAGTTCTTTGTATCAATTTGTATTAATTTAAGATGCTATGCCAATATATGAGTTTTAGTGGAAGTGAAAGTAAGTGTATCTTATAAAAACACCGATTTTTACCTATTTTGCAATGGATAAAGTCATATTTGAACAAAGGATATATAAATAAGTATCAAATAAATACAAGATTTTTGTATTTCTATCTTATTTGTTATCATTATAAAGAATTAAAAATGAAATTTTACAGCCAATACCAACGAAATGGACCTCATATAATTAATATTGTATCTTTCAGATTTTAGCAGCCATTTAAGCGGCCATCTTGGATTCTGTGCGTTTTCGAATGATATTTTGTTTAAGAGATCGGTATTCATCAACTTCAGATAAATAGTTATCATATGAGACTTTTTATAAATTTGGACAACAATGGTAAATGAATTGCGTCTTTGAACTAATATGAAATTAGGCACTGCCTAACAAGCGGGAAAGCCCTGAAATACGTCAAATTGTGATAGACTGGAAAGAAGTTGTGACATTTTTATTTGACTTTATGTAGGCGTTTGCATTTTAGAGTTTTATCATTAATAATCCATACAATTGGCGTGTAGAGAATCAGGGTTGTTTCTTAGTCTTGCTTATTCAATGTTAAAGCGAGCAAAATAGTTTTTGTGTGCGCTTTCTTCTAAAAAGACCAACCCTAGAATACAGTTCATCAGTTTGGGACCCTTACCATGAGAATGATATTCAGAAACTTAACAACGTTCAAAGAAGAGCTGCACGTAACAAACAACTACGCCAATGCTCTTTGAACAGTAGCAGACAGCGTTAACCTGTTACAGTGGGAATACCTAGAGAGAAGAAGACAGAACAGCCGTCTCACTATTTTCTATAAGATCCATTATGGGCTAGTTGATATAACACCGTCGCAATACATGACTCCTTACACTATACACTCAAGACATTTCCATAAACTAGCTTATTAAATCCACCATACACCTTCAGACTATATGAAGTTCTCATTTTTCCCACGTACAATAGTTGAATGAAACTCTCTGGCGGTCTATGTAGTCAGTGCTGACACCTGCAGTTGCATTTAGGGCAGCACTGACTACATTGCCACACATACCTTAGACACTACAGAGCTTTTATCTTTTTAACTGCACTTACATTCTTACATTCTATATTCTTACATTGTAGATATTGCACTATTGTAGGTATTTAAAGGCTAAGCTAGGCTTTGCACTTTTTTATCACATTGCCAAAAACCTCCTGGGTGGACTGAGTAACCTAGTAGACTTGGCAATCTTAACTTTTCTACCCCAATCCCCCTACGCAATCCATAATAGTCAGTTATGACTGTTAGCCATTATCAGAGATGATGATGATGATGATGATGATGATGATGATGATGATGACCTTTGTCTTACATATATAGTCTTGAAAGTTACAACCAGACCATGGATCTGAATTACCTTCAAAATATATAGTCGACCTTTTAAACAAGACTTTCCAACCCCATGACACTATGACATCTTGAGCATTTTAACGAGACAGCTCATGAAATAAGCTATCCTGTTGGCATGTGAGTCCCCAGGCATAATTTTAGTATTTCAATAATAGCAGCTATTGCTATAGGATAGCTGTTCGTTATTGGGAGGCGGTTTTAAATATTGATACTGTGTAACCTGCAAATATTTAGTGGTTCTTTTTTGTAAAAATAATGGATAGCAAATCACACGCACGACCGAGTTCTTTGTTTTACAAAGGAATATTTATAAAGTAAAATCTATCAATTTTATGCCGTAACTGGCTTTTAAGAATACTTCTTGGTGATCTTAGAAAGCATTTGGATGTCGTTCGTTGTAGTGTCATGTGAAAGCAATTCCAAGGAGCTCTGGAGACTTGGAAATTTGTGGATTCCTTTGTCCAGATTTGGCGCCTTTTTACAAGGCCACAGGATTTGTTTTTATTCATTCATTTTCTTGTTTTATCTGTCGTACACCTTGATGTTTTTAAGTTAATGTCTCGGTCTTTGTTACATTGCACACGTTTATCGCTTGTATAACAGGCGGGTAGCTTGATTTAATACAATAAGAGTAAAACTGATTGTAAATTGCAGTCCTACAAAGGGAAGTAATAATTGAACATAAATATTGACTTGGGTCAGTTCTGTTTCGCAATGTATGCATGTGTGTTGAAATGACTATTTTTGTACTTTGATAAAGTTGACAAATTTCTCAACCTGTTCGGACTGGCCTCAATGTTTGATTATTTATTAGTCATAAACCTTGTAATAAATGATATTTTCTTTGCATTTTGTATAAAACCATTGTTACAAACACTAACGTATTACAGGCTGTGCTGCATTTTGATCATGAAAACACAAGAAATTAACAAACGGAAACACCCAGGAGCGGTGCAGTCGCGGCGCCAAACAACAGCAGCCCAGACAAATGATGCAGCAGGGCTTGAGGAAGTGAAGCGTTCTAAAACAACTTCGACAGCAGGATGCCAAACTGGATGAACATGAGAAGGTTGAGGTGCCTGATCCCTCTGATGACATCAACAAAGGTAATATTGGCACCAAAAACGGTGACCTTCATAATACTCAACCTACACTTTAATAGCATCTATTCTGAGCTTGTGGTCAATATACCAGCCTCAGTGAGGACTGAAATTATTGGTGGTCAGTAGATTGACCTTGCCTGTCTGTTACATTCTAACTCACCCACTGAGACCGGGGCCGGTAGTGCTGTTGTTATGAGTCCAACTGGCGAGTTGCTTCTAATTTCTAAAACCACAACAGACACATAAAAAGGTCTTAACTATTGAATCTTGGACTGATGCATTTTTAGTATATAGATCAGTCTACCTGTCAGCTCACTCTGACAGTACACAGAAATGTTTAAATACATGCACACGATTCGCCTTGGCCAAAAACGACATGGTGGTCTTGGATGGCGTTCCTATGATGAACAGTTGAGGGTCAGAATAGCTTTTAATCCTTCAATGAAGTGGTCTGAAGTAGACACAGAGCGTTGGCTGCTCTATATGGCTGGTCCAGCTCATACTGTTATGGGTTATGAACCCAAAAGTACAAACAAATGTTATAACTATAACTTCAAAGGAATGTGTGCAAAGTATCAGTGTCCTACGCCACACACCAATTGAATTATTGATTGTTCAGTTTTAGGCAAAGTTTTAGTAGGTTATCCCGAAAAAGAGATTGCTACCGAATTGTTAAATGGTTTCAGTAATGGTTTTAAGTTGCAATATATGGGACCAAGACTGGCCTCTGTGTCAATAAACCTTAAATCTGCATTTGAACATTTAGAAAGTATTCAAGAAAAGGTTAAAAAAGAAGTAGACCTAGGTAGAATAGCCAGCCCTTGCAATGCACCATTAGCAAACTTAAAGATTTCACCCATTGGGGCGGTACCCAAGGCTGATGGAGGCTGGCGATTAATTACGCACTTATCATACCCCACAGGTTCAAGCATAAATGATGGCATAGATGAGTTTTCGTCAGTACAATACACATCCTTTGACAAAATAGCAGATATGATATTCAGTTTAGGTAAATCAACTCTTATGGCAAAAAGAGATATATAAAATCAGCCTTTAGGCTTTTACCCATTTATCCAAGGGATTTTCACTTGCTAGGTTTTCAGTTAAATGGGAAAGTTTATATCGATAAATGTCTTCCTATGGGTTGCAGTGTGTCTTGTAATTTGTTTGAAAAGTTTTCAACATTCCTTCATTGGTTAGTCGTCTCAAAATATAAGTTACAAAGCCTTGATCATTTCTTAGACGATTTCATCTTTGCCGGAAAGCAGGGTACTAATGAATGCACTAAATTAGTTGATTGTTTTGAGAGTATTTGTAGTGATCTCAAGGTACCACTTGCCGAAGATAAGTCCGTGGGGCCTACAACTGTCATGGTTTTTCTTGGTTTAGAACTGGATTCAGATCATATGCTTTTTCGCATCCCACAACACAAAGTTGATGGTTTAAAGAAGCTTCTGTTGCAGGTTCTACGACTAAAAAAAAAAAAATAAATAAAAAAAAAATTTCATTGGCAGAACTAGTCAGTAGTTGGTATGTTAAGTTTTTTTTTTTTTGAAGGCGATTAGGTCGGGTCAGGCCTTCCTACGTCGCTTTAATGGGGTGACATATATACCAGAGCAAATTTGGCATCACTGATACACTGCAGTTGTACACTGATAGTGCTGGGTCTCAGAATTTAGGTAGTGGTGGTTATTTTTCTGGGAAATGGTGTTTTCATCAGTATGTTGGGTGGCCATCGTCATGGACAGGCACTGATTTACTCAGAGACATAACTTTTTTAAAAATGGTCCCAGTTTTACTGGCATTCATGCTGTGGGGCTTTAACTTTGAGAATATGAGAATACCTATGAATATTGACAACGAGGCCTTGGTCACTGTTCTAAATAAGCAAACATGCAAGTTCAAAAGAACGATGGCCCTAGTGAGATAACTGGTTCTTTTAACAATGAGGCATAATAAACTGTTTCGAGCAGTGCATATTTCATCTCAAACCAATTCAATTGCTGATTCCATTTCTCGTCGGCAGTGGCAGCGCTTCAGAGAACTCGTCCCTGATGCAGACGTGTGTCCGGAGAGAGTGCCTCAAGAATTACTATCAGTTCTATGCAAAGCGAGGCTTGCAGACTCATAAGGTCTTCTCATGCAACTAACACAACAAGTACATACAAAGTTGGCTTGGACTGTTTTCAGGCATTTCGATGTTTGTACTCTTTGGACGAAATCTGGCCTCCTCGTCTTGACCATGTAATTCACTTTATTGCCTATTTGTCTCTGCAAGGTTTAGTTTATGGGTCAGTCAGGGCCTACATTAACGCCATCAGTTTTCATTGCAAAATTCAAGCTGTTGATGACGTCACTAAGCATTTCATAATCAAGAAGGTTTTGGAAGGGTTAAGGTGAACACTGACTGGTAATTCTGACACCCGGTTGCCTGTAACCCCGTCCATCCTGAGGCAGCTTGTAACAAAGTTGCCAGTGAAATGTACCAACAAGTATGAAACTCTGATGTTTTCAGCTGCATATACTTTAATTTAATTTTTGGTTTCTGAAGGGTCTAGCAAGCGCAGATCTGTAGGTCATATCCTGTCAATACATGATATAACTTTCAATAATGACGGTCTGCTAGTTGTAAAGATTCGTTACTCAAAAACAGACCAATTAGGCAAGGGCTGTACAATCAAAATTTCCCGGACGGGAAGCCTTATATGCCCAGTGGGCAGTTTACAGCAATACATCAGTGCTAGACCTAAGTTTGATGGTCCTCTGTTTTGTCATTTTAGTGGTTTTCCATTAACAAGGTACCAGTTCACTGCTGTCATGAAAATGACGTTGATTCTCTTAGGTTATGACTTAAATCGATATCAATCTCATTCATTTAGGATCTGCTGCAGAAAGGGGTTGGTCATGTGACAATATTAAATTGGCAGGCAGGTGGAGTTCAGACGCTTTCAAATCATATGTGCGTTCCTCAGTCTTCTGCATTCCTGAACTGTTTCAGTTTATCCCTGGTAATTTCAAAAACTGTTAATGCAATTCCACATATCACTAACCCAAACCAAGTGTGGCTCTTGTTCAGGTCTTCATGTGTAGTGCATCGGTTCCTCCATCATTCCGCATGCATTTTGTGCAGCGCGTCAAGAGTGCAAGTGGCATACATCTAGGCCTGAAAGGACTTTCAGTGAACATATGGTGGCAAGGATATAGTAGTCTAACCCTAATGAATCTTGATAGAAAAATAAAAGCTTTATCTTGTGTAGGAGATTCTCCAGACCTTGTTCTAATCCATTGTGGTGGTAATGATTTAGGACTTACTCCATTACACAGACTGCGATCAGGTATAAACAGCCTCATACACAGTATCATTGAACAATGGCCTGGTGTTAAGCTGGTTTGGTCAGAAATTTTGCCTCGAACAAGCTGGCGGTACTCTGCCAACAGTAGAGCCATAAACCGGTCAAGAAACCGTTTGAATAATCATGGGGCTTCATTAGTCTGCCACCATGGGGGTTTTTATATCTAGCACTTGATCTGCGCGCTGTCAATAGCAAACTATTTCAGTCAGATGGTGTTCATTTAACAACATTATGAAATGATGTGTTTCTTAATAAATTAGCTGCAAATTTGCAGTCTATAATTCTGTCTCTCAGGAATAGGGACAGTCATTAAGGGTTTCAAGTTATGTGCTTATATGCCCGAAATATGCCTGTTTTAACAGGATTTCTTTGCAATAGTGTTTGGATTTGCTGAGTTCCTCAATAACTTGTCTGCAAATTTGCAGTTCTTATTTCTGACTCTTGGGAATAGTGACAGTGACTGAGGGTTCATAATGGCAAGTGCTTGGGACAGTTTTCAAATGTATATATATATATACTTTTTCTTGTATTACTGTTTTGAATAATTGCAGTGCTTAGTTTCATTATGGCAGATTTGGTTTTTTTTGCACGGCTCTATTTCGCTGAGGGCCACTTTATTGGCGGTGGCCGCGTCATGCCGGTTTCCTTTTGGGTCTGGCATGTCGAGGCCATTTGGCGGTCAGCGAAATATTTTCAGGACAATAAGTTTTCAGAGTCCAATCTCTGTTTCCCAGGGTTGGGCTCAAATAATTTAGACTTTGTAAAGTCAATATATGATTTGACATGTTGTTGCTGTATATTTACTTTGTTGCATTATTTAGGGCTAGCCATTTATATTTGTCGGCAGCCCGATCTTGAGCCGTGGCCAAACATTGCCAAAACTTAGAGGAAATAAATTAGTTCAGTGTTAAAACAGATAGTTGTGTCATTTGTAGGGACTCAAGTATATATACATGTGAGTTTAATATTGTGACCATTTTTGTCTGTTGTTTGCCTATGTCTTTTACCGCATTATCCAATAACATAATCACAGGTAAAATATACCAATCCCTGCATGTATTCTATTGATGTTTTACTATCCTACAGTTTCATTTCTCATAAACTCTGACATTTCAGTTGTCTCCATTTATGAAAAATCCCATCTGATATGATTTTGTGCTTACCTGAATATGTTTGAGCAGAAACATTATCATTAAAATGTCATCGGTCTTTCAAAACAACTGTGAATGTAAATTCAATTGTAACAGTCTGAATAATGTTATATGATCTCCATGAATGATGGAACTTCTTTATTCTTAGCCAGAAGTTACAGGACCAAGATGTTGCATAATTATATGCATGTGCAACTGTGCACACAACACATAGATCTATATAATAATTTTCCAAATCTTATATTCTTGAAAGAAAAATAGTGAAAACACTAACATATATAACTTCAGTTCAGCTCACATGCAGGTACTTCACACCTGAATACTTGTTTGACTTCTATATGCCTATTACAAAATTTAATAGCATATAAATGTCGAAACAACATATGTGTCAAGTTCCTTTGGTTCATTTAAATAAACATCTTCTGATTTGTTATTTTAAAAATTGATCCTTGCATAAATGTTGCTTCAAACAATTGTGTCTACTGTGTCTAAATCTTACGTTTACTGCGCATGAAATGAATAATAAACCAGACTGGCATAGGAGCATAATCCTTATACTGCAGTTTGGAGAACAGCCAATGTATAATACAGTTGTTAATTGCAAATTGTTCGTATTAATGTTTCGAATCGTAATCGGGACGAATCGTCAGACATCTGTGACGTCACTATAGAAATAGATTTAACGGAAGTCAGTGACGTTTTTTTTTTGAAGTGTTTATTATTTTAACTTGCATGAATTTGCGGTAATTCTCTAGAATTTAGGTTTTATGAATACTTTTATTGACTTTTCGAACTAAATATTTGCAAACGATAACAGCCTTGTGGACTTTTAATCGTTAATTCATTTTAGACCATTCCGCTGCATAACGCACATTCACCGCGTTATTATTTTTTACCACAATGTATCGGTAATGGCGCTCCGCATCATCAACACCCGGAAGTAAGACACTTTTCAGAAGCTGATGGTATATGTTGAAAAATGTTGGAAAAAATAGGAGTTTTGAACTTCTAACTTACTGACATGCTTTATACATGTTATACGCATTACCTATAGGGCGGAAACGCCACGTCGGTTTCGCCTACGTGGCTTTCCCGCTATTAATGAAGACATAGTCATTTAACTGGAATCAGATTATTTGCCTTGCTATGTTTACTTTTCTCTCTGAAATTTAACTAATTTTGTGAACAAACACATTCCTTCTAAACACGTTGATGTGCAACCTCATGAAAATCGTTGGTTTGATACGGTGATAAGATAGTATTCTTGAAAACACAGCATATCAATAATTGGGACAACTACAAGTATAGCAAACATTCAACCAAGCGTGCTCCAGAACACTTTTTTGCTAATCTAAAAAGAAATGTTGGAAAACATTACGTCAGCCTGTAAAAACTAAAAATAACTCGGAATTAATACTCCCATTTGCAATTATAAATGAGACATGAACCATAGCGCTTTACAAATAAGGAAAATTCTACTAATTACTGTGCGTCTATTTCACAAATAGACGAATTTGCTTCATTTCTTTTCTGAATTTGTAAGTAAATGGAATGTGTTTTATCATTAATTCATATTTCTGAGGAAGAAATAATTGACGTTATACAAATATTAGAAACAAATAAAGCAGTCGCTGAATACATGATTACTTAAAAAAGTTCTTACGACGATAGCTCTGACTGTATTGCATGCCTTTATGTTTATCATTTAGTAAGTCGCATTCTGAGGGCATTTACCCCTATAAAATGCCATCGTTATGTCACTATTTAAAAGAGGCGATATTTCCTTGACTAGTAATTAAAGACCGATTTCGCTTTGAAGTTGTATCGGAAAACTGATCGAGTTGTATACAAATATATCTATAATCAGTTTGTTAGAAACTACCTCATGTACAAGAAGCAATCGCTATTTAAGGTCCAGAGTCAATGGTTTTCAAGTTCAGTTAAAGACACAGTATCATACCAAACATTGATACACTTCTCAAAATACGTCTTTTATCTTTTATACTGTTGACTATTTCTCTTTGGCATGAGATCAACGTTTTCAATACCTAGCGCCCAAACGACAAACTAATTTAAATTAGAACTTCATAATATCATGTTCCAAGCACAGTAAACACATAAAAGCTGATGCCGCTTATACCTACGGTAATGTCGAACACTAGTTTTTAAAATGTCAATTTTGTTTACCCTAGCGCTAATTTCACCCACTTTGCGCTCAAATTCTACTGTGTGGTAGAGATTGCTTAAGTGATGACTGAAACATCTTTTCCACATGTGCAAATGATATACATGTTTTCATGACACCAAACGCTTTATGTAACTATGTCACAATATTACTTTAAACTTTACTTTACTCTAATAAAAATGCATAATTATGAATCATAAAGTAATACATATATTGCTTAACTGTAAATCTCTACGTCACCATTTGTGTGTAAATACAGCGCGTTTGGGGAGGGCCAATTTATAATGTTGTTATGTTGTGGCAAAATCCTTTTTCAACATTTATAAATTTGTAATTTCTTATTCCACATATATCATTTTGCGAGAAGGTATGTTTACACTAAACGCACGTGCATAATGAATAAAATAGCCATGTGCATTTACTAAAAAAGGAAGACAGTCATCAACTTTCAATGTATAAGATTGTAAGCAATTTGTTAAACTGTACAAAGGGCCTGATGAGATCAGTGATGCCATGAACCTGTTTTTGACTATCAAAGGAAGGTCTGGCATTGGGCGGATATAAGATACTATATGGTATCGTACTACAATCTTTAACATTATCTACACATGCAATTCTAGGTAAGATTTGTATTCTAAAATCGACAAATTTACAAACAGAAACAATCAAAAGTAAATCAAAATCTTAACAGCTTAAAATCATGAACGCTGTTGCCCCTATCACTTTTTGCTGAGGCTTAAAGGGGCCTAAACAGTTGAGATTAAGGGCAGCTTTGAGTGTTTGTTAGCTCTACTATATTTATACAAAACTTGCTCGGCAGGTTGCCTTCAACCCGTAGATGATCTGTTTTGAAACAATGCCACGCTGTGGGAAAACTATTTGTGCTGCAGTCAATTATTGTAAAACTTTTATATCAGGTGATATTTTCAACAGATCTTTCCAAAACTTACTCAAATCAGTCCGGTCGGTCCAGTAGAGCGATAATGGTCCTCTTGTTTCGAACTTTTAAAACATTTTACGTCACTTTGCATTGTCTTATTTCTAAAACTCTAAACTTTTCCGGGGAGATCCCAACCCCAAAAAGCAGAGGGGAAACAATTCCTACCACATCTGCCTAATCACGGGACTCTTGGCTTCAGTGTGCGTATTTGTATAACACACGCTAGCCCATGACTTTCTGTACCTGTGTAACTTAAATTTGCTGAAACTATCCCACTATTTTTCTAACACGTTAATTTTGGATTGATAGAAATATATATAGCCTTAACATACAGGTATATGATTGCAGAATTCACCGAACAAACGTTCTCAGTATCGCATTATACTAAGTATTTGTAATAAAATGTAATAGAAATACATATAAATAAAACATGTTTAATACTGCATATACGACGATAAGGCATGCGTTCACCAAAAGCGTTTATAATTATGATATATGTGGGGAAAAGGCAGGATGAAACAACGTTAGAACATGTGCTAAACTATTTCAAATGATAACACCAGGCAGATATGTCGTGTAAATTAGTAGCTTAAAAGTAGGTGGCTGGACCATTTGGGTGATGCAAATGTTTACATATAAACATATATATATTGTATAAACAATATTAATTAGTACATGTATATCAGACAAGTTATGATCAATGTCTCTCACGCAAACATCTCTGAAAATTTAGAAGTCTATTTGTCGGATGACTTTAAATATTAATAAATAAGTCTAATTAGGATTTCTGTCGTAGGTCATAATTTCATCGGACACTTAACACAATAGGCCCGCATATGCAATCTTTGTTACACATATTACAGTATGATCTTTGTGTGTGGGTGCCGCATTTTTTCAGTGTTTGCACCATTAAGATGGAATTACTATTAGCCATCGCCTTCA
>JAFMSR010000006.1:207750-542692 GCA_022818135.1 Saxidomus purpurata
GTTCTATAATTATACAGTTCTATCAGCGGTTCTACAGACAGTTCTGTTTACATGTCACTACATATATATTTATGCAACCTGTGATAACAGTTCTATATACAGTTCTATAGGCAGTTCTACAGAGAGTTCTATAAGCAGTTCTGTAGAAAGGTCAATACATAGTTTTACAACCTGAAATAAGACAGTTCTATATACAGTTCTATATACATGTCATAATGTCAATTCACTTTTATACAACCTGAAATAAGACAGTTCTATATACAGTTCTATATACATGTCATGATGTCAATTCACTTTTATACAACCTGAGATAAGACAGTTGTATATTCAGGTCTACAAACAGTTCTAGAGGCAGTTCTATACTGTATACAGTTTTATATACAGTTCTAAAAATAGTTCAGTTCTATATACAGTAAACTCTGCTTATAACGAACATCTCGGGACCTATCAAATTTATTCCTTATATCCGGAGCTCCTTATATCCGTATATCTAACTCAAATATATATCGAACAAGTATTTTTATAGTCAAATGTAATAAAATCCAAACCATCAACTTTTGATTTTCCTACATCCTTTTGAAGAGTTATAAAGATCTATAACTGTTATCCTTTTTCTATACCCGTAAATCTATGTAAAATAAATGCAGGATTAATAAAACATAACTAGAGCTATCACTAAATGTGATTAATACCCCCACAAGACTGCTTTATAAACTGAAGAAGTTCGTAGTAACATAATACCTTGCAAACAAACTAAAAAGAGATATTGTTCTTGGCAATAACTCTGTTATTTGTCAAGATAGAGTTATGGTTCTTGTACACTGCACTTCCTCTCAATGTGCTTGACCATTGTATGAAGTTGTATTGAATTCCAACCAGTAGTTTTCAAGTTATGCTTCGGACAAGGAAAACTAACAAAGGGCAATAACTCAGTAAATACTCAAAATAGAGTTATAGTTCCTGTACACTGCACTTCCTCTGAGTTTGCTTGATCATTGTATGAAATTGTATTGAATACCAACTAGTAGTTTTCAAGTTATGCTCCGGACAAGGAAAAGTAACAAAGGGCAATAACTCTAAAATTAGTCAAGATGGAGTTATGGTTCTTGTGCACTGCACTTCCTCTCAATGTGCTTGACCATTGTATGAGGTTGTATTGAATTCCAACCAGTAGTTTTCAAGTAATGCTTCGGACAAGGAAAACTAATAAAGGGCAATAACTCAGTAAATACTCAAAATAGAGTTATAGCTCTTGTACACTGCACTTTCTCTGAGTTTGCTTGATCATTGTATGAAATTGTATTGAATTCCAACTTGTAGTTTTCAAGTTATGCTCCGGACAAGGAAAAGCAACAAAGGGCAATAACTCTGTAATCAGTCAAGATGGAGTTATGGTTCTTGTGCACTGCACTTCCTCTCAATGTGCTTGACCATTGTATGAAGTTGTATTGAATTCCAACTTGTAGTTTCCATGTTATGCTTTGGACAAGGAAAACTAACAAAGGGCAATAACTCAGTAAATACTCAAGATAGAGTTATAGTTCTTGTACACTGCACTTTCTCTGAGTTTGCTTGATCATTGTATGAAATTGTATTGAATTCCAACCAGTAGTTTTCAAGTTATGCTCCGGACAAGGAAAACTAACAAAGGGCAATAACTCTGAAATTAGTCAAGATGGAGTTATGGTTTGTGTGCTCTGCACTTCCTCTCAATGTGCTTGACCATTGTATGAAGTTGTATTGAATTCCAACTTGTAGTTTTCAAGTTATGCTCCGGACAAGGAAAAGTAACAAAGGGCAATAACTCTGTAATGAGTCAAGATGGAGTTATGGTTCTTGTGCACTGCACTTCCTCTCAATGTGCTTGACCATTGTATGAAGTTGTATTGAATTCCAACTAGTAGTTTTCAAGTTATGCTCCGGACAAGGAAAATGCAACAGACCGCCCGACCGACCGACCAACCATCGGGTGACTCCTATATACCCCCCTAAACTTTGTTTTGGGGGTATAAAAAAGACGGTTCATGTTTTCATTGGCAATACTTTAACAAATACAATGGAAGAAAGCTGATTTTCACTCACTTGCCATAACTTGAAATATTTAACAAGGTATTTCTTCCCAACATGGGATTTTATCCGGTCTGCATGCTAGAAACGCTCAGAATTATTTACGTAAAATATTTTCACTTGAATACCGTACTTAGCAATTACGTTTGTACTCTCATTTAACTAGTTTACCAAAACGTTACACATTTGTAAAGATGAATAATAGCTACAAGTGCGCTATAAAAATACAATGCAGACGGAAAAAGAAAAATGCAAAATCAACAGATGTTTTTAACTCTTCAGAACATATTTGCAGTTCGATATATACGATTACTTTACTATACATTTTGCATTGTTGGGCCAGAAAATATTGTTCCTTATATCCGAAGTTTCCTTATAACCGGAGTACGATATAACCGTATATTTTTACATTAAACAAAGAAGGGAAAAATAGGGCCCAAAAAACTGTTCGTTATTTCCGAAGTTAAGTTATATCCGGAGTCGATATATACGGAGTTTACTGTACAGTTCAATACAATCATTTACAACCTGAGAGAAAACAGTTTTATATACAGTTCTACAAACAGTTCAGTTCTATACACAGGCCAATACATATTTATACAAGCTGAGAGAAGACAGTTCTATAAACAGTCAGGGGTGTAACTTATTTAAGTTATTTTGAAAATAACTTCAGTAAGTGATATTTGAAACATTTTGTTAATAAAATTACTTCCCTTTGCTGAAAGAATTAACTCCCTTGAAAGTTGAAGTGACCAAAATTATGGGAATGTCTGAAAATAACTTATACATGTTACAATTCAACATTTCAGTTTTTCTTGAATTTCTTCATTACTAGCAGATTACCCCTGCAAATACCTTCAGACAGGAGAAAGAAATGCAGGTTCTTTCTTTATATCTGACAGTAATGACTTTTCAATTAGACATAATGGATTTATTACCAAAATAGTCGTAGAGATGACCTGCAGAATGTCCTACTTCAAAGCCCTTGCACAAGAAGGTTTTGTCGTGGCATAACAGATTTTCCTTCATGATCTTGAAGTTCAATGATCAAAGAAATAGAAAAAAATTGTGTAACTCCCCAGAAAATTTGTATTCTTGTGGAAAAATGTTGTTAAATCTTTGTACTATTTGAACGAAAATAACTTGAATGAGCTATTATGACTGAAAACTAACTTAAAGAAGTTATTTTAGTGATTGATGAGTAAAAGATGAATATAATTTGTAGAAGTTATTCATTATATATAAAATAACTTCAACAAGTTACACCCCTGACTGATAAACAGTACAAATGTACATGTCAATACATATTTTACAACATCAGATAAGACAGTCCTATATACAGGTCAGCAAACAGTTCTACAGACAGTTCTATACTCACAGTATACAGTTCTATATACAGTTCTACAAATAGTTCAGTTCAGTTCTATATACAGTTCAATACAATTTTTTACAACCTGAGAGACGACAGTTCTATAAACAGTTCTACAAACACTTCAGTTCTATATATACAGGTCAATACAATTTTTTACAACCTGAGAGACGACAGTTCTATATACAGTTCTATAAACAGTTCAGTTCTATATATACAGGTCAATACATATTTATACAACCTGTGATAGTATTTTTATTTCCATCAATGTTTAATTCTCATTTCACAATAAAGTAGTTCCAGGTGTGTAAACAAGCTCATATATACACGTTGCTGGATATCCTACGGCATCTAGCCCACTGTTTTCCCTGTTTGGATCAGTAATTGATATATGCACAAATATTGCGTCAAGATTTGTTACGATAATTACCAAAAATGATTTAGTTAAATAAAGCTAAAATATGACTTTTGTATCCTTGAATGACTGGTCTGATTTAGTCCATCACAGAACTTGACTCTGAGATCGTGTGGCCATAGAATTTCCATCAAGGTTTGGTTGTGACTTCTAACAAAAAATCGCTCATAGAGTGCCACCATATACACTTTAGAAATGATGATAGACTGCGAGTCTGAAAGTAGATAAATAAATAAATAAACGTCTAAATATGAGTCAAACAAATAGTGTCATAAACTAAACAAAAGTTTGTACAATAACACAATACATATATTCATGATAATGTAAACAAATAGTTCTACTAATATTAGTCAAGACTGTGAATGTCTTCAGATTTTTTATATTAGGAAGCATCATCACTGGGAGTGTTAAAAATACTCACACAAACCTACCTAGTCTCCAGAAATGACTTATCTCATTATTTTATCATGTTAATGTTAACCTTTATATATACTCACTGGCAAAAGAAAGGCATCTTTACCTTTGCACGCAGACTTTATGCACTCAATTAGACCGAGGTCAGTACTGAGAGACTGCCATATTGAAAACAGTTTTTTAATAAATTAGTTCACGGTGACTTAAGATGTATGATAAGGAACTTCACTACCTGTTTGATTTCATGGAAAAATAATGCGTGATTTTCTACAATTGATAAAAAATGAAAAAGTTGCGCTTCTTTTGCCTAAAATTAAATATAATTATGATAAACATTTGTGACAGGTCCATTTAAAATCAAGTATGAAATACACGAGCTATAGAGTGGACACATAGAGTCATATTACCTTTGATCCACTAATCTTAACATTACACAAAGTATGCTCTTTGTATTTTTATTACTTTGATATTGTAAACACGTGTCCCAAGTTTCATGAATATCCTTCAAATGGTTTAGGATATAAAGTATTGTGACAAATCACTGTAAGCTGTGAAATTAAACTTAAGACAGGACAGTTAGAATATGGATCCAATAACATGAACATCTGTCCCAAGGTTGAAGAATTTTTTTCAAATGGTTGAAGAACAAGAGGGCCAAGATGGCCCTATATCACTCACCTTGGTATCAACATACTCTTGTTTTATCTTTCTGTATCAAATACATAATTTGAAAAATATCTGTAAAGACAATAGGAGCGTCTTGCTGTATTTTGTACGGCTTGGTTAACAAAATTATTTACAACAAGAGTATGCTGATAATGGTAAAAACTATGTTTTAGTTTCTTTTTTTCCACTGAATCTGTCACAGAGTCTTTGTTCGTCAACTAGCAAGAATATTGTTAAAATGTATACCTCCTTCAAAATAAATCACTAATTTATAGTTCTCTTTACATGAATTATTAGTGTCAGTATACTACAATATTATGACATCCCGACCAAAACAAACACAGTTTATATTAAAGGAAACAAGAGCCATGTTACACATGGTTAATCCCCCTGCCAGGAAGAAGTTACCTGAAGGTTGTACTTTTGTACATTTTACTTGGTGAGAGGAAATCCTTAAAAAGCCGTATAGTTATGGTCATGCTGAGTACAGTTTTCAAGTAAGTGGAAAAAGAATAAGGCAATGAAGAAAAGGTTTGCAAAATTATATCAACGTTCATTATCAGTATAGGTATGATATTTTTCTATTTGACTAAAAGTAAGCAAGGTAGAGTTATTGTTCTTGCACACTGCACTTCCTACCAATGTGCTATGTCAGTGTATTAAGTTTGAAGAAAATCCCTCGAGTACTTTTGGAGTTATGCTCCGGAATTTTTTTTTCAAGTAAATCTGATAAAGGGGAATAACTCTAAAAGTAGGCAAGGTAGAGTTATTGTTCTTACACATTGCACTTCCTACCAATGTGCTATGTCAGTGTATTAAGTTTGAAGAAAATCCCTCAAGTACTTTTGGAGTTATGCTCTGGACAAAACTTTTAAAGTAAATCTGATAAAGGGGAATAACTCTAAAAGTAGGCAAGGTAGAGTTATTGTTCTTGCACACTGCACTTCCTACCAATGTGCTATGTCAGTGTATTAAGTTTGAAGAAAATCCCTCAAGTACTTTTGGAGTTATGCTTCGGACAAGTAAATCTGATAAAGGGGAATAACTCTAAAAGTAGGCAAGGTAGAGTTATTGTTCCTGCACACTGCACTTCCTACCAATGTGCTATGTCAGTGTATTAAGTTTGAAGAAAATCCCTCAAGTACTTTTGGAGTTATGCTCTGGACAAAACTTTTAAAGTTAATCTGATAAAGGGGAATAACTCTAAAAGTAGGTAAGGTAGAGTTATTGTTCTTGCACACTGCACTTCCTATCAATGTGCTATGTCAGTGTATTAAGTTTGAAGAAAATCCCTCAAGTACTTTTGGAGTTATGCTTCGGACAAGTTAATCTGATAAAGGGGAATAACTCTAAAAGTAGGCAAGGTAGAGTTATTGTTCTTGCACACTGCACTTCCTACCAATGTGCTATGTCAGTGTATTAAGTTTGAAGTAAATCCCTCAAGTACTTTTGGAGTTATGCTCTGGACAAAACTTTTAAAGTTAATCTGATAAAGGGGAATAACTCTAAAAGTAGGCAAGGTAGAGTTATTGTTCTTGCACACTGCACTTCCTACCAATGTGCTATGTCAGTGTATTAAGTTTGAAGTAAATCCCTCAAGTACTTTTGGAGTTATGCTCTGGACAAAACTTTTAAAGTAAATCTGATAAAGGGGAATATCTAAAAGTAGGCAAGGTAGAGTTATTGTTCTTACACACTGCACTTCCTACCAATGTGCTATGTCAGTGTATAAAGTTTGAAGAAAATCCCTCAAGTACTTTTGGAGTTATGCTCTGGACAAAACTTTTAAAGTAAATGTGATAAAGGGGAATAAATCTAAAAGTAGGCAAGGTAGACTTATTGTTCTTGCACACTGCACTTCCTACCAATGTGCTATGTCAGTGTATTAAGTTCGAAGAAAATCCCTCAAGTACTTTTGGAGTTATGCTTCGGACAAGTAAATCTGATAAAGGGGAATAACTCTAAAAGTAGGCAAGGTAGACTTATTGTTCTTGCACACTGCACTTCCTACCAATGTGCTATGTCAGTGTATTAAGTTTGAAGAAAATCCCTCAAGTACTTTTGGAGTTATGCTTCGGACAAGTAAATCTGATAAAGGGGAATAACTCTAAAAGTAGGTAAGGTAGAGTTATTGTTCTTGCACACTGCACTTCCTACTAATGTGCTTTGTCAGTGTATTAAGTTTGAAGAAAATCCCTCAAGTACTTTTGGAGTTATGCTTCGGACAAATAAATCTGATAAAGGGGAATAACTCTAAAAGTAGGCAAGGTAGAGTTATTGTTCTTGCACACTGCACTTTCTACCAATGTGCTATGTCAGTGTATTAAGTTTGAAGAAAATCCCTCAAGTACTTTTGGAGTTATGCTCCGGACAAAGTTTTTCAAGTAAATCTGATAAAGGGGAATAACTCTAAAAGTAGGCAAGGTAGAGTTATTGTTCTTACACACTGCACTTCCTCCCAATGTGCTCTATCAGCGTATGAAGTTTGAAGAAAATCGCTCAAGTACTTCTGGAGTTATGCTCCGGACAAAATTGGGACAGACGCACGGACGGACGGACGGACGGACGGACGGACGGACGGAGACCATTTCTAATATCCCCTTCGCCTTCGGCGGGGGGATAAAAATGAAAATTGAAAAAAACATTCACCCCACCCACTAAAGACACTAGTGCTCTACCTTAAACCATAAGCTGTAGCATGTGGACTTCCCAATTTAGTGATGTGTTATAAACTGTTGATGTGTAAGATTGAAAGAACTGCTCAACTATTTCTATGGTCGAGCATCTGGAGGAGACATTGAACTAGTAAATTAGTGCCAGTTTGAAGAATTTCATCATTTGACTTTGTCAGGAAACTTGCACAAAAATTAGATATTTTTCATATAAGTAACCCAAGAACTGAAATGACATTTGTAAACAATATTTGCAGAAACACACACTAATACAGGTTCTAAAAGTTTATATAACAGTAATTTGGTTGTGTATTATGTCAAAAGACCACCAGACCACATTTTAGTGATATCATCATTTTTTCACTGGTGTCCATTTTGTTTTGGACATATGACCTTAAATCTCAAAAATAAAACCCAACTATTTTTAGCAACTGTGACATTGACCTCCTAAATTTTTGTCTGCTTAAAACAATCTAAAACTGAAAAAAATGTGAGAAAAAAACCATATTTAGTAACAGTGACCTTGACCTAAAACAATTGTTATGCTTAAATTTTTTTTATAATAGAATAAAATTCGAAAAAAAATATATTTTCAGTAACAGTGACCTTGTACCTTCTCGAAAAAAATAAATGTTTTTAATTGCTTAAAACAAATTAAATGTTTTTTTACATTTTTTTATTATTTTTAAAATCTCTTCCTCTCCAAGCAAGCTACCTACACAGAAGTTTCATTGCATTAGTCACTCCTATACTAACTCCGAATACAGAGTGAAGTCAGCAAAACTATTAACACTTTTTGTCCGTATTGAGGAACAATCTACAATATTTTACTGAACATATTTTACTGAGATATAAAAGCCAGAAGATGGCACTGGGGCAGGTTTCTATATAAAATGTACATGGTTAACATCAGAGAACCCTTTTTTAAAACCCTGAAAGAACTACTGAAGTAAAAAAATTCAAAATTTGCACAAGTGTATTTTGTAATATTCTATTTCTATTGGTGCATTTAGTTTTTTCAATAAAAGTCAAAGAAGTATACTTTACCCAACTGTCAAAAATTTGAATTTGCCGGGAGGAGCTTAAAGGTCATAACCCTAGATAGAGAGGAATGTAAACATTACTAGCACTGGTTTTATTTATCATCCACAAGGGATTCTGTAGTTAGTAATTTAGTTGTAATCACCTTTTTGTTATGAAACTGATTTATAATAATAATAATAATGATAATTCATCAAGTTAGTGAAAAAACTTTTTAATTGACACATAACCAGTATACTACCCAATCCTTTGTTCTTTTGTCATGATAATTACATACTTCTTTTTCTCACCACATGCATTATTTTCTGATGCTAATTTTTCAAGGCAACAAAATAAATGCCAGTTATAAAGTGCCCAAAGTTTATCAGTGAAATTGATGCCATGAATGTGTATTTGTACAGTGGCACAGAGGTGACATCCGCAACATTTTATTTATATTGTGGCCACAAGTTAGTAAGTTGTGGCCACAACTTACTAACTTGTGGCCACAACTTATTAACTTGTGGCCACAACTTATTAATTTGAGGCCACAACTTACTAACTTGTGGCCACAACTTACTAACTTGTGGCCACAACTTATTAAATTGAGGCCACAACTTAATAACTTGTGGCCACAACTTATTATTGATAGCAGGGGACACGGGGCTTACTCATTCAGGCGGGGATGTTACTTCTACAAACGGTGTTTTCAGTGCTTAGGGCACAGGGCTGAGGGCTGAGTTTATGTTAATCAGAGTGTTATCAAAGATTGGTAGCACTATAAGCAGAACTGTATTGAATGCAGGGGACAAGGGACAGAGTATGTGAAGCGGGGATGATACTTATATCAACAATATCACCAGGGTTGCATTGATACTAGAGGGCACGGGACTGAGAAAATAGAACTGATGACATATGAGAAGGTACGGTTGTGACCCCAGTGAGGTTCTAACCCGAAACCTCCGGTATAAGCGGCAGACATCTTTACCCATCAACACCACTGCGTTTGTTCGTTGTCCTGTGGTGATGTATGCATAGGTTAATTCAAGGACTTTGAGGAAACCATCTAGTTACCTCGCATCCCTGTGAAGTTAGCCCCGTGGCACCTAGTTACCCTTCATCCCCGTGAAGTCAGCCCCGTAGCACCTAGTTACACCGCATCCCCGTGAAGTAAGCCCTGCAGCACTTAGTTACCCCGCAGCCCCGCCATGTTATCCCTATGCCACCAAGTCTCAACACGCCTCGTGGCATATGGTTTCCTCAAAGTACCGCTTGAATTAACCTATGCATACATCACCACAGGACAACGAACAAACGCAGTGGTATTGATGGGTAAAGATGTCTGCCGCTTATACCGGAGGTTTCGGGTTAGAACCCCACTGGGGTCACAACCGTACCGTACCTTCTCATATGTCATCAGTTCTATTTTCTCAGTCCCGTGCCCTCTAGTATCAATGCAACCCTGGTGATATTGTTGATATAAGTATCATCCCCGCTTCACATACTCTGTCCCGTATCCCCTGCACTCAATACAGTTCTACTTATAGTGCTACCAATCTTTGATAACACCCTGATTAACATGAACTCAGCCCTCAGCCCTGTGCCCTAAGCACTGAAAACACTGTTTGTAGAAGTAACATCCCCGCCTGAATGAGTTAGCCCCGTGTCCCCTGCTATCAATAATAAGTTGTGGCCACAAGTTATTAAGTTGTGGCCTCAATTTAATAAGTTGTGGCCACAAGTTAGTAAGTTGTGGCCTCAACTTAATAAGTTGTGGCCACAAGTTAGTAAGTTGTGGCCTCAACTTAATAAGTTGTGGCCACAAGTTTATAAGTTGTGGCCACAAGTTAATAAGTTGAGGCCACAACTTATTAAGTTGAGGCCACAACTTACTAACTTGTGGCCACAAGTTAATAAGTTGAGGCCACAACTTATTAAGTTGAGGCCACAACTTACTAACTTGTGGCCACAACTTATTAACTTGTGGCCACAACTTATTAAGTTGAGGCCACAACTTACTAACTTGTGGCCACAACTTACTAACTTGTGGCCACAACTTACTAACTTGTGGCCACAATATAAATAAAGTGTTGCGGATGTCACCTCTGTGCCACCGTATATTTGCCTATATTATCTCAACTCTGTTGATAATTGAAATTAATTGATTTGGTGATAGAAATAGGCCTGCACTATTCCACAAAATTTTCATTTTGTGCCTTGTCACTGTGTTTAACATTGAGAAAATAATATCATGATATTAAAACAGTCATGGATAGTGAAAACAGTTAGCCTCCACAAATTCAAGAGCTGTTGAAATTCTAACTGATTTTTAAAAAGGAGTGCCAGTTTATAAGAAGCAGAAAAGTATAAATACTGTATGGGCACTCATTACATCTTAAACAATGCTCTATTACAGTTTGTAGACATGAGATTCCATTTACAAAGTAAGGATTGACTTGGCATTACTAGACTGGAATGGAAACATAAATAGGGACGTTACATCTGAAAAAATTGTTAGCTTTAAAAGAAATCCAGAAATGACACACAAAATACCAGTCCTTTTAAACAAAACAAAAAAACATTTCATTATAAAGAATCAATTTGGAATAAATGGATTGAAAGGTTATACAATGCAAAGCATGGCCAGTAAATTTTATCCTCTGCTCTACTGAAGTGTTTGTTTACATCAGATTATAATATTTAGCCCAGGTACAGCGTCCCTCTGCATGAGTGATAGCTTGTTATCTGATAAACACGCCTTCCTACCAGGGCAGGGATTTTTGCGGCTTTTAAGCGGAAACCATTTTTCTATTTCTAGTAACAGTAAACTTGACCTTGATCCTAGTGACCCCAAATTACGGAGAAATGAAGTTGCATCGTGGAAGTTCGCTTACCAAGAAATTAAAACTAGACCTATCACTAAATGTGATTAATACCTCTGAAAGACTGCTTTATAAACTGAGGAAGTTCGTAGTAACAGAATACCTTGCAAAAAAACAATTTAAATAAAGATATTATTCTAGGCAATAACTCTGTAATTAGTCAAGATAGAGTTATGGTTCTTGTACACTGCACTTCTTCTCACTGTGATGGACCATTGTATGAAGTTGTATTGAATTCCAACCAGTAGTTTTCAAGTTATGCTCCGGACAAGAAAATGTAACAAAGGGCAATAACTCTGTAATGAGTCAAGAAAGAGTTATGGTTCCTGTGCACTGCATTTCCTCTCAATGTACTTGACCATTGTATGAAGTTGTATTGAATTCCAACCAGTAGTTTCAATTATGCTCCGGACAATGAAAAGTAACAAAGGTCAATAACTCTGTAATGAGTCAAGAAAGAGTTATGGTTTTTGTGCACTGCACTTCCTCTAAATGTACTTGACCATTGTATGAAGTTGTACTGAATTCCAACCAGTAGTTTTCAAGTTATGCTCCGGACAAGGAAAAGTAACAAAGGGCAATAACTCTGTAATTACCAAAGAAAGAGTTATAAATGGTTCTTGTACACTGCACTTCCTCTCATTGGGATAGACCATTGTATGAAATTGTATTGAATTCCAACCAGTAGTTTTCAAGTTATGCTCAGGACAAGGAAGAGTAACAAAGGGCAATTACTCTGTAAGGAGTCAAGAAAGAGTTATGGTTCTTGTGCACTGCACTTCCTCTCAATGTACTTGACCATTGTATAAAGTTGTATTGAATTCCAACCAGTAGTTTTCAAGTTATGCTCCGGACAAGGAAAAGTAACAAAGGGCAATAACTCTGTAATTTGTCAAAAAAGAGTTATGGTTCCTGTGCACAGTACTTCCTCTCAATGTGCTTGACCATCGTATGAAGTTGTACTCAAGTAATGCTCCGGACAAGGAAAAATAACAAAGGGCAATAACTCGTAATGAGTCAAGATGGAGTTATGGTTCATGTGCACTGCACTTCCCCATGATGTGCTTGATCATTGTATGAAGTTGTATTGAATTCCAACAAGTAGTTTTCAAGTTATGCTCCGGACAATGAAAATGCAACAGACCACCTGACCGACCGTCAAACCAACTGCCCGACCGACCAACCACCGGGTGACTCCTATATATGCCCCCCCCCCCCCAACTTCGTTTCGGGGGTATAAATATTATTGTCACGGCAAAAAAGCTGGTTACACATTTAATAGCACTAACTTTTGTTGTAATATCCTGGACTGGTTCAGTTTTCCGTTTATATAAACAGAGCCATCAAAGCTTTATTGCTTTGAAATTTGGAGCACTTTTTACTTACATGAAACGCGAAGTTGTGATAAATAACTAATTCTTGCATTTTGCCTGGAGTATGGTCCTTTTGGGACTTGGAAAAACGAATTTCTTAGTTAAAGAGGCATTCCCTACATCTAGCAGATTATATTCTCAAAACGTAGATGTTCAATGAACATGATGAATAAATAATACAATTTCAAAGAAGAACCTATGGCGAAAAATGCCTCATTTTACCACAATTAATCAATATAAAGGCTTTCTGTAAAAAAACGCATCCACCCATTAATTGTACAACAACAACACTACATAGATTATTGAATGGTTTACGGTACTGCAGTACATTTCAATCCACTGATTTTATCGATAATGACTGGGAATACATAGCTGAAACTTATAGGTTAAGTTATACTTTCAAAGATTGTATTATTTATGTTTTAGAGGTTATTTGTGTGGCTTCAGTTATTGGGTATGTCCCTTTAAGTGTAGTGATTAAGTCCAATTTTTCTCCTCAACTATTACAGCTGAACCTTTGAATCTCGGAAAACGTTCTAACAATCATGGCACGTTCCATAACTATAGCTTGCATATGATTATATTTCTTGTCCCTCTAATATCTCTTTAACGTCTGTAAAGAATTTCATGAAACTTTGGGTTAAATGTTCACCTCCTCGAAGCTCGTCCAGATGGCTATCGCATTGGACTCGCGATCGGAAGGTCGTAAGTTAGAGCACCACTAGTGTATTAAATTGCTGTAATGTTCTTTGAGCGCATACCATATTGATGATCATGATGCTAATTCTCATAATAATGGTCACGATAAAAGCTGATGATGATGACAATGCTGATGATGATGAAGATTGAGCAGGAGCAGGATGAACATGGACATGATGATGATCATTAATGACTGGGTGACGATGATGATGAATTATTTTGTGCTGGATACTTGTTGACAATACGATGATTTACAATGACAATTATAATAAATGGAGATGACAACTTGATTTTTATAAATACTATTGTTGTGACAAAAAAAATGCACAAATACCTTGAAGCACTCAAAATCTACTGCTACTGCTAAGCTACTGCTGTGCTACTGCTACTGCTACTGCTAGGCTACTGCTACTGCTGAGCTACTGCTAGGCTACTGCTACTGCTGAGCTACTGCTACTGCTGAGCTACTGCTAGGCTACGGCTACTGCTGAGCTACTGCTACTGCTAGGCTACTGCTACTGCTGAGCTACTGCTACTGCTGAGCTACTGCTAGGCTACGGCTACTGCTAAGCTACTGCTACTGCTGAGCTACTGCTAGGCTACTGCAAGGCTACGGCTACTGCTGAGCTACTGCTACTGCTGAGCTACAGCTACTGCTACTGCAGCTGTATGATATTCCTGAAGTGTATACTCAATTGAGAAAGTCCTATCTTGTAAACCTTGCTGTACCAAGCCCACACAAAGATTTTATTTATTACCCAGGTCACAGCGCCCTAATTAGATTAAAATTCCAGTGCAGTGTGTTATGGTGGAAATATAGACAAAATAGTTTGAAATAAAACAATGCAGAAAAAACATTGCTTGTTTTCATATTGACTATGAAATAAGTAAGATATATAAATTATTTTGTAAATAAAAAATAGTACATGATATAAATAAAATTTATCTTTCTTGGCTGTCTAGGAGCGCACATATTGTCTTTCTATAAATAATATCTCTAATAGCAACATTAGTTTTAGAAAACAAACATATATTTATGAAGATTTTAAAATTTCAATTGTGCGAAATACTTTGAAAAAAAAAGATTAAATATGTTGCATAAACCTGATTTACTGTGTATATATGGTCATGATTTAATTAAATCCCTCAAAACTTCATACATCTTTTACTGTGTAGATGGGCCTTATTAGTAAAACCATCTTTAAACCAATCCAATAAAATTGGCCTGATAAGCCTGGCAACTCTGTGGCTGGACTAATCAGACAATGACAAATTAATGGCCTAAATGGGGTGATAAATTTGATGGTATTTTAAAAACAGGGAAAGTGGGGAAAGTTGCTATTTGTTCAATATAGCTTACCGGATACTTGACAGTGGTCATTTTGTCTGCATAGCAGTATATTATACCATATTAGACCCTTATCTGTGTAGATTTTCAGGGTTGAATTGAGCTATGCATTTTCAGGGAAGGAGTGTACTTTAAAATCTGAATACAAGTAGATCTCGAGGTTTCCGGGTGAGGTAGAATTCCATGAGGAATTTCTGTCCAGTTCATTTACATAATTATTCTAACTCATTTAATATTTCAATTTTTTTCCACCCTGAAAGTGCTATATATTTATATGAAAATGAACCTATTTCTAAAATTCATGGTTGCTAAGATACCTTGCTGGAAAATACATTTTTAGGGTAGATTTTGTTCAGTGCATTTACATTTTTCGCAAAACAACACCCTGGAACATAATACAATGTATATTTGTACCAGAAAATGACAGAAATAGGGATGTAATTGATTAAAATTTTTGTATCGATATATCGATTTAGAAATATCGACGATACAGCGATATATCGATACATGGGCGTAAAAAGTCACTGACTATATATTCTACCAAATCTCTTGAATTTATTTGTACTAAACATATGGTTCTAGTGTATAATATATATCAACCCTTGCAGTGCTGAATATTTTGCCTATGAGACCACATTTCATTAAATTAAATCATTCGTTAGAAAAACACATAACTCTGGGTAAAGTGATAGTTTATTTTCTGGTTGAGTTTTGATGGAATTTTCGAACGTGAAACTGTAGATCATTGCACGGTAAAACATTATTCGATATACGATTTTTCAAAATGGCAATCGATATCGAATCGAAAGTGTTTAATCGTTGATATATCGATATCGTTTGAATCAATTACATCCCTAGACAGAAATGCCTAAAACTAAAAGTATGTCTCTTCTGTTTTCAACCATAAAATGTTAAAGTCAGGGTGGAATAATTTGTTAAATCCAGTGTCCAATCAGGGTGTAAACTGGTCTCACATTTCCATACAGGAAGAATCTTACAATTTACAACCAGCATGCACTGTATAAACTAAGACAGGTCAAAGTAAAATAATCAGTGACAATTATCTCCTAAAACCTAATAGACCAAACATAAGATTACCAGGATATAATATCATTATATTATTAAAAAGCCATAAAATGGGAGGTAACTGTGACCTTGACCTTTGACCATAAAAACAATATGGATTATCTATTCAGTAAGACTCATCATCCTGTATGTATGTGATTCAGATCTCAAGATATTGAACAGAGACAATTTTCACAGTTGGGGTAACTTAACATGTAATCTTGACCTTTCAGCCACTGACCCCAAGAACAATAGAGATCATTTACAGGTTGAATGCAACCTTCTAACAAATTTTACAAGTGGAAGTCAAATGAAATGGGAAACTGATTTGTTGATCCAAACACATTCAATTCTTTTCATGGAATACTTTGGACTCTGTGTGAAATTTTACTTTTTCAAATTTTCAAACTCATGATTTTCATGTGATTTTATTAAAAAAATTGTATGTAAGTCAAACACATTCACAAACATTAAAAACTTAACAAGAGCTGTATGTAAGATGGCAGCACTCTCAACTATCGAAGTTTTCAAACCACTTTAGATTGTACAATTAAAACATTTCTAACAAAAAGGTTTAAAATTGTTAAAATTTAAGTCATATAACTCGATGATCATTTCTTGTCATCAAGGTTGATACCCGTCAATATTTACTTGTAGTTGTTCATTGAATCAAATAGGTAATTAACCATTAACCAATCAACCTAGATTTTATCATGACAATCATACTGACAAAGTTTCATGAAAATCCAATGACAAAAATGCAACCTCTATTGCATACACAAGGTTTTTCTATGATTTAACCGGGTGACCTAGTTTTTGACCCAAGATAATCCATATTGAAAGTCAACCTTGATTTTATCCAGGCAATGATACTGACCAAATTTCATGGAAATCCAATGAAAAATGCAACCTCTATTGCATAAACAAGGTTTTTCTATGATTTGACCCTGTGACCTAGTTTTTGACCCCAGATAAATCATATTTAATTTTAAACTCATCCTTGACTTTGCCAAGGCAGTCATACTGACCAAGTTTCATGAAGATCCAGTGAGAAATGCAGCCTCTATTGCATAAACAAGGTAAAGTGTGGACAGACAGACAGACGATGGACACCATAGCTCACCTTTGAGCACTCTGTGCTCAGGTGAGCTAGAAAAAAACATTTTTAAAATTTCACAACCCCACTGGGGCCTCATCTCCGAAGTGATATTTTATTTCTCCAACTTAAGTTATAAAGAACTTAATTGTAGTTATCAAATGTAATAAGTACTGCTACTTTCAGACAACAAGAATTCTTAAGTTTATATATTGAATAATTATATAAGAAAAGCACTACATCCCCTTAAGGGCCTCATTTCTGTAAAAATCCAGTTTCTTTATTTTCTGTTGTTCGAGAATACAAAGTTGATGAGTTGTACGTGCCAAACAAAATAATATTCTGACAAGCCGTTTCAGAAAAAAACAAGAATTTCTAGAATTTCACCACCCCATTTCGGCCTCATTTCAGAGGGGCAAATCTTTTTTCAGCATCTCACAGTGATACTAAACTCACTTATTTTCAGTTGAATTAAATCAGTACTTACCATTAGTATTAGTTTCAGAAAACAAAAAAAATCTAAGTTTCTAAATAGAGTATTTAAGAAAAGCACTACACCCCCATAAGGGGCCTCATTTCTAAAACAAGAGGGCCATGATTGCCCTATATCGCTCACCTGACTACCTTGGCTATAATAAAAGGGGTCATGATTCTAAAATAATTCGTAGAGGCCCACAACACAATGTTAAGTAACATTCCAAATAACTATTCTCTGCCAGTTGGCCTTGTGGTTGCTCAAAGTTTTCCCTATATATAAGCCTATATGAAAGTGACCTCCCCCCTCTCAGGGAGGGTTAATATTAACCAGGGGGTCATGATTTGAACAATCTTAGTAGAGGTCTACTAGGCATTTCTACATGCCAAATATCTAATCTCTAGACATTGTGGTTTCAGTGAAGAAGTTTTTTAAGTTTGTTTCTATATAAGCCTATGTAAAAGCAAGTAACCCCCGGGCAGGGTCAATTTTGATCCCAGGGTCATGGTTTGAACAATCTTGGTATAGATCCTCTAGGTTGTGCCACATGCTAAATATCTAAGCTCTAGGACTTGTGGTTTTAGAGAAGAAGATTTTTAAAGTTAGCCTATGTAAAACCAAGTGACCCCCAGGCGGGGTCAGTTTTGACCCGGGGGTCATAATTTGATTAATCTTGGTAGAGGTCCACTTTACAATGCCACATGCTAAATATCTAAGCTCTATGCCTTGTGGTTTCAGAGTAGAGATTTTTTAAGTTTTTCCTATTTGTTGCCATAGCAACCAGAATTCTGCATGGAATGGATTTCTTTGAACAACTTTGATATAGCTTCATGCGGGGAAAATTCCTGCAAAGTCTAATCAATATTGGCCCAGTGGTTTCAGAGGAGATGTCGTTTGAAGGAAATGGTGGACGGACAGACGGATGGACGACAGACTCTGGACGGTGAGTGATCGATTCCTAATAGCTCACTCTGGCATTTTGTGCCTGGTGAGCTAAAAATCAGGAACTGTAGGGGGTGGATATTTGAAAGAGTGATCATTAAATTATTTGAGCAAATTACAATTTAATTTTGGTAACCAGTTTCTGAGAAATAGAATTTTAATGTTTTTTTATATTGAATATAGAAGAAAATAACAATTAAAGGGCAATAACTCTGGAGATACTAATACTAATTTGATCTTGACGAAAGATGTGTGTTCGCTGCGGCATTACGCTATTGTACACTTATCTTAAGTTTCATGCAATTCTATACATTGTTCTTGAGTTATGACTCCAGACGGACGGACGGACAACACCAAAACAATATCCTTCTGCCTTCGGCGGGGAATAATTAATTCAATCAAGAGTTATCAAGCTCGATTAAAAATTATGATACTCCTGAAGACTTTAATTAAGTTTCAAATCAATCGGAACAGTGGTTCGTGAGATACTCATGAGCATTATAGTATTGCATGCAAAACTTTACCAAAAATGGCTAAGTCCAACAAGGGCCATAATTTACACTAAATTTAGTCAAGAGTTATCTAACTTGCTTGTATGTCACTCATGAAAACTTTAGTAAAGTGTCAAATATGTTTATGACAGTAGCTTGCATGCAAAAATTCCTTGACCTGACCAGCTGATTATATATATAACTCCAATAATAAATAAGTAAATAAATAAATAAATAAATAAATAAATAAATAAATAAATGAACTTACTTGTAGAATCTAATCCATGTAGTATATTTGTTTCATCCCCGAAGGCACCATCCAAACAGTAAACTGTTAAATCCGATCATTGTTTGTTTTTTTACACACATGTCACATAAAATCACAATATGCTGTGTAAAGTACGTCCTACACATACATATTTACACACATATGTAGAACTTTTATGCCGAGTTGTAAAATAATCCAGCAACAGTAAATATTTACACGTGTATTGTATTTAATCACATTATTTTCTTGTTGTAAACTGAAACACGTACAGCTTGTATAGACCGATACCGTCGTATGTGACGCTGAAATCTGGCGACTTTTTTATTTTGTCTTTCTCCTTTTTAAACTCCACTTCCGGTGTTATAGTACAGCCCCTTATCTGTACTGTAACTGTTTGTTGTTGTTTGTTCACGTGGTTAACTAGATGACTGAATACTGCAGCTGTCATTGTAACTTCGTGCAACAGAACAAATTCAATATTCACCATTTCCGGTGAGAGCAGTTCTTTGTTACCGAGATTGATAAACAACAACCTAACATGTTTCACGTGAACTAACTTACGTAATGTAGTCAGCATTGTTTCAATGTCCTCCGTAGATTCTAGAGTACTGCACGTAAATGTTTGTAGTTTACTGGCTGCAAGAAGAGAACTCAGATAGTGCGACACAAGACCTGGTTTAGATAAACGTCCTACATCACACTTCTCTAACGACGCCACATTAATGTTCAATTCTGACAGAGGTATACCGCCCAGTTGTAACGTCCTTAGCTGTGAATGTTGAGACAGTTCTAGACTGACCCCAGCACAGGAATCCTCGTGGTCCTTGCAGAATAAGTTATACAGCGAAATATCTCGCATAGAATTTCTTGTTGATAAATGCTTCACTAACTTTTCCAACTCATCATGACTCATCACAAAACAGTCTATCTTTATGCATTCTAAGTTATCTAAGCTATAGAACCTGCTAGACAATGAAGCAGACCAAGTACTTGTTACCGGTTTAAACTTATCATCTTGCCATTTACTGGACATCAAGGTTAAACATTTTACTGAGCTGTGTAATAGCGGTGTAATGTCACAGTTATCAAATTCTCCCTGGTAGAATATTTTATCTACATTTCTGAGGTCAGTAAGTTCACAATTATCGATAATTTCCTGGACGCTGTATGGGATTCCTTCCATTTCTACACTAACTGACCTTATATTTTCTTTGTTTTGAACGGTCAGCTGTTTCACATACTTCAAACAGTTTTTTTGTCTACAGTCTCTATCAATAATAATGTCCTGTTGAAACAATTTCAGTTTCGCGTTTTGAGGGTTTTCTTTTACACAAGAAATATACATGTCTTGTAATTCTTTCAGCGGCTGTGTGTATTTTACAGGGTCATAGTCAAGTGTCATTGCTCTATATTCCCGCGTTATTTCATCCTTATTTATAACTTTTATCAACTCGCGTGAAATCAAAGAAAACACATCCACATTGATACCACTGAGAAAAATGAAAACTTTCGACATTTCCAGAATATCTTTGACAGAATGACACTGTGATAGAACTTTATTTTGCACTGTGATTTGATCTGGCACCGAGTGCATGTGTAGAGCCGCGAAAAATTCCTGCACTGTTTTGTGAGCAAATGATATTTTTGCTTTCTGTTTTGTATGTTTTGCTCGGTCTTTAGTTTGCGACAATATACCTGATTCTAAACAGAATTGCAAGAGCTCTTTATTTAGGTATTTTTCAGCTGTCGTGCTGTCAAATACCAGTTTTTCTCCCTTTGTTTCACTAAATAACGTTTGAAAAGCTAAGTTCGCCAATGTTTCCAGGAGTGTGTAATATTGTGTACAACAGTTTTGTTCATGAAAGCATTGAGGAATTCCGTCTGTTGCACATTTGTCTACCTGTGGTAGATCTTGCTTTAAATTCTTGTACTTTTTTACAGTCCTTGAGAGCAAAAGTTCTACAATGTTACTGTATAATTCACACAGAGATTGTCCTAGGCTTCTGTCATCACACCACAAACATAGCAAGTACATTAGGAGGAGTGGAATAGAATCTAAATCAGAAATGTCAAGTTGATCCACAGCTGTTGAAAATGTTTGTGCCTGGTCTTGCAATTTCTTTTCGTCCTTTTCTTCGGTTAATTGTGAAATAACCCTTTTTTGTAATAGATGTTTGGAGTATTCGTTCAATTTTACAAGTTCAAACCTCAGAGTGCTGGAGTCAATGTCGTTAAGCTTCCACGGCCTACTGGTAGTTAGAACTGTACATTTCTTATAAACTTTCTTGTGCGGGATCCCGTTTGCTTTCTTGTCACAACTCGTTGGATGTGTCCACTCGTCCAAACCGTCGAGTACAACTAGACATCTCTTCTCAGACAACACTGTATCTATATCTAGCTTAGATAAAGGTGATCCATGTGATGGCAGGTCTTGAATAATTTGGTCATATATAAGGTCAACAATGTCACATTTACCAGAGCTGTCACGTAGAAATATCAGGAACAGAAAGTCAAAGTCATTGACAGCATCAATTTCATCCTGTTCTAAATGTTCTGTTTCGTTCTCATTGGGTCTATGAGCTTGACACCATGTTATAGCCAATCGTTTACTGAATGCAGTTTTCCCTAAGCCAGCATCTGCACTCAGGTATATGTCTTTGAACTGACCGCTGTCCTCGAAAAATACATTGCGCAATTCTTGAATATGTGTTTTTATCTCGCTTCCTCCACCAAAAGCACGCTGCAATGTAACGGAATTGATATCTGGCATGACATAGAACTTCAGAAGGGGTGTGTTGTCGTTTTCGAATAATGGCGAGAGCGGCAGATTCTGGTGTCTTTGTCTGTAGAACTCCACCAAGTCTTGCTGTAGTTCTGAAATTAAAAACGAAAATTCAATTATGTTAACTATTTAAGTGTGAACATTTCTCTAGGATATTTATAAAAAAAATAAAATTAGCTCTTATTTACAGTGTGCGAGTGAGTATTGCTCTAACATTCACTTTAATCACATTTGTTTCAGTGATAAAACTAATGACACTTACTTCTGAAATATTAGATAAATTTAAGTTATGTTTTCACAACTTCTCTACGATTTGACCGATTGAGAGACTTGCAGACGACAACTCTTGACAGCAATGAAAACCACAGGTTCTTGATTCCACTTACCAGAATCATGCAATGTTTGAAGAACATTTAACAAAAGTTTTTTTAATGTTTTTTGTAAGTTTTTGCAAAAAAAGGCAAATAATTTATTTAAACATTGTGTGTCGTTTTAAAATTAATAGGACAGATTTTTCGATAGGTCGGGAATTGTGAATAATAGGTTCCGTGAGTTTAAATGCAGTTGTTGTTAATTTTTCTTAAAATAATGGAAAAATACGACTTTTATAGTACCAGGTGAAAATTTGATTATACGTAAAATTGTTACTAGAAATGACGAAGAAATGTGTGTTTTAAGTAGACAAGAAAAATGAAAGAAATAGTCCTTGTTGAACTACATGTATAAAAGAACATCATCACCTACAACACGGAAGTATACTTCCGTACCTACAACGAAGGTGACAGATACACTATCGTGTAGACTAAATATCACACAGACATCTGTATATTGTGCAGTTTATGCAACGTAGTCAACACACTACATTATGTCATGTCATTGTTGTTTTCCAAGCCCCTGTGGTAAATCATGCTGTCGCACGTAGTTGAAATATACAGCAAAACGTGTACCTATCAAGATATACATGTAGTATTTTGCAATTATTCTATATTTAGAGCTTTTTGTAATTGACAGCTGATTTTGATAGTGCAGCTTGATTCCTGCTTTAGCTGTACTTTTAAAGTGATAGATCTATTGCATTATAATTTAAAGAAAGACATAAATTAAACCATTTATTTATAGCTACTGAAAAATGGACATGGATGAAGTTAAAACCAAATTCCGTTGGAAATAGAGAAAAAGTGTTGAATCTTTTTTTAGAAATAGAAATAGAAAATCCAAACTTTCAGTTAGATATATTTATGATGCGTTGTTACTTCAATTTTTGAAACTATTTACACATTTGGCAACAGGCAACTCTAATATTGGTCAGAAGAGTCTGGCAAAGAACTTAACATCACTGTTGATATGCTTCCATGGAAACATTCGATATTTCTTACTGTTATTCTTCAAAATATACATGGATAAGACATAATTCTTTGACAGGCATGCAATGATGAGTTCTCAATGTACATTATGTGACGTTCTTGAAATGTATTTTTTTTTGATAATTCATCACAACTAGTGATTTTTGTGTGTGCAAAACTTTTCAGAAATGATAAGCAGCAAACATGACAGTTTTGAGTTTTTGTACTGTACAACTACAGAGACAAAGGCAATTATTCAAACTAAATGTTATCAGCACCTTTTTCGTAAGATTAAGAAGTTGCGCGATAGAGAGCGTGACACAGAGCGCAGGGTGTGTGTGATGGGGCGGGGGTAGGAGAGGAGTATGAATGCGGGTTGTGAAAGAAAAGGGACAAATAATGTGATCCTGAAGACAACTGCTTATGAAAAGGCGGTCGTACAATAAAGGACTTCCTATTTTTTTATGAAATGCAATACTGGTTTCAAAGTAGTTGTTACCAATTTATTATTTTCTAGATAATATTTTGGAGAACTTGTGTTTTTGAAATAGTTTATTATAAAATCCTAATTATAAAACAAAATGAGTTAGTTAATATAGTAAAACATGTGAGGTACAAATTACAGTAAAATACACCGAAATAATGATGTCCTAAACATGTATTTTGCTGCACCGATTCACGTATTCACTGATAATAACAATCGTTCAAGCCTTCCCAAAGGTGGTTTGAAAGTACAATGGCCACGTGCGCGTCTCCAATCCTGGATAAGAGAAAAGAAATCGGCCATCGAAAGCTGGCTTGGACACTGCCAAGGCTCAAGACCAAGCCGAGATTATAGAAAAGAAATCCGTCAGTGGCTTGAAACCAAGATAAAACTTTAAGCCAGGGAAAAGAAATTGGCCATGAAAGTGCTGACAACAAGGAGTTCTCTACAAAATGGAGCACAAGGGGATTTTTCTTACAGACAATGAGTGACCGTGACTCCTTGTTAGTTTAGTTTAAACAATATTAAAAATAAAGTCCCATTAGCACTTTGGATGTAAATTTACTTATACGTAAGTACCTTACTGGTGAAATTGGCAGTAAATTGTTTGAAAAAAGAAGATTTCTAACAATATCTTTTTAATCAAATGCTCATACTATCAATGTAAATGCAAACAAGAGGGCTATGATGGCCCTATATCGCTCACCTTAATACAAGTCTACTTGCCTGATGGGTGTGGTCCATTTTAACCCAAGAGGCATGATTTGAACTAAGTAGGTGGAAGACCAAAAGACAATGTTACATACCAAATAGGTTTTCCTATATGTCTTTGTAAAACTAGTGAGCCCCTGGGCGGAGCCAATATTGACCCCAGGGGTATGATTTTAACAAACTTTGAAGAAATCTACCAGGCAATACTACATGCTATATATCTATGCTTTAAGTCCTGTGGTTTCAGATAAGAAGATTTACATAAGCCTATGTAAAATCAAGTGACACCCTGGATGTGTCAATTTTGACTCGTGGGTCATAATTTGAACGATCTTGGTAGAGGTCCACTAGACAATGCCACATGCTAAGTAGTTAAGCTTTAGGCCTTGTGGTTGCAGAGAAGAAGAATTTAAAAGTGTCCCTACTTGTTGCCATAGCAACCAGAGTTCTGCATGTAATTGAATTCTTTGAACGACTTTGATAGAGCTTCATGCAAGGAACATCCCTGCAAAGTTTCATCAAAATTGTCTCAGTGGTGTCAGAAGAGATGTCGTTTGAAGAAAATGGTAGACGGATCGACGGACGCCGGACGGAATGCGATCCTACTAGCTCACTCTGCCACTTCAAGCCAGGTGAGCTAAAAATAAGAAACACTTTCTGACAGCGCTTTTTCGTATTTATCTTGCAAATGTCTTATACACAAATGTAGTATCATAGTGACACG
Organism: Saxidomus purpurata; assembly: GCA_022818135.1. NCBI lineage: Eukaryota > Metazoa > Mollusca > Bivalvia > Venerida > Veneridae > Saxidomus > Saxidomus purpurata. The sequence goes on from JAFMSR010000006.1 coordinate 233,057, forward strand.
ACAGTTAATATAACACCTGGAAAAATGTCAGTGAAGTTAGCTGGAAGATGGGAATTGGGTTTTCGCAAAACGTTCAGCGAATACCTAGCTATACTCGAATATCCAGCCAGCTGGGAGTTGGGTTTTTGCATAAGTTTAGGCCAATACCCAGTTAGCTTTTAATAACCAGCTAACTGGGAGTTGGGTATTCGCTATACGTAAAGCGAATACCCATGCAGCTAGATTCGAATACTCAGCTAGCTGGTATTTGCTTTGCGTTTTGCGAATACCCAGCTAGCTTTGAATATCTAGCCGCCTGGGAGTTGGGTATTCGAAAACCGTTCAGCGAATACCAAGCTAGATTCGAATACCCAGCCAGCTTGGAGTTGGATATTCGAAAACCGTTCAGCGAATACCCAGCTAGATTCGAATACCAAGCTCGCTTGGAGATGGGTATTCGATTTGCCTTTTGCGAATACCCATCTAGATTAAAATATCCAATCAGCTGGAAGTTGGGTATTCGCAAACAATTCAGCGAATACCCAACACGATTCGAATACCCAGCTAGCTGGGAGTTGGGTATTTGCTTTGCATTTTACGAATACCCAGCTAGATTTGAATATCCAGCCAGCTCGGAGTTGAGTATTCGCTTTGCGTTTTGCGATTACCCAGCTAGCGTCGAATATCAAGCCATCTGGCAGTCGGGTATTCGCAAACCGTTCAGCGAGTACCTTGCTAGATTTGAATAACCAGCTAGCTGGGAGGTGGGTTTTCGCTTTGCGTTTTGCGAATACCCAGCTAGATATGAATATCCAGCCAGCTGGGAGTTGAGTTTTCGCAAACCGTTCAGCGAATACCCAGCTACATTCAAATACCTAGCTAGCTGAGAGTTGGTTATTCGCAAACCGTTCAGCGAATACCCAGCTAGATTCGAATACCCAGCTAGCTGGGAATTGGCTATTCGATATGCGTTTTGCGAATACCCAGGTAGTTTTGAATATCCAGCCAGCTGGGAGTTGGCTATTCGAAAACCGTTCAGCGATTACCCAGCTAGATTCGAATACCAAGCTTGCTGGGAGTTCGGTATTCGCTTTGTGTTTTGCGAATGCCTAGCTAGATTCGAATACCCAGCTAGCTGGGAGTTTGTTATTCGCTTTGTGTTTTACGAATACCCGGCGAGATTCGAATACTCAGTAAGCTAGGAGTTGGGTATTCTAAAATCGTAAAAGGAATACCCAGCGGGCTTTGATTACCCAGACAGCTGGGAGTTGTGTATTCCCTTTATGTAAGGCGAATACCCAGCTAGATTCGAATACCCAGTCAGCTGGGAGTTGGGTATATGCAAGACGTAAAACGAATACCCAGTTAGCTTTGAATACCCAGCCTGGTGGGATTTGGATATTATCAAAACGCAAAGACGTGACGTCATAAGTTGGAGCTTATTGAATTTTCGCATTAATTTCTATTAAAGAAGTATCACTGTCGATTTTTATTTTACAATGATTATATCATGCAATACATCTTCTGAAAGTAGAAATAAATTGCAATTTTAAATAAAATCTAAATAAACCACTGAAGAGTTTTGTTGGCTAAAACAGCTCTTACACTAAGAAAATCCACTGTAGAGATGTAACATAAAATTCCATACATACACAGTAAAACTGTCAAATAAACAACAAAAACACACCAGGCGTTCATTAAATTTTCCGTGAAATGCACGTCTGGCATGAACTACCGACGTCATGTACATAAAACAAAACGACGGCAACAGAAAAATGTCAGATGCAGTTCAAATGTGAAACATGGATGTGTAGAGATTGAGGAAAAACGAATCTTGAGAACTTAAGCAAAACGAATGCTTCTGTCATTTTTTAAACATCCATTTCATGCAATATAGCATAATCTTTGAATTTTCGGCTGCTGAACTGCTGGGCTGCTGGCAGCGAAAATTCTGCTACCAGCGAAAACTAATGAATATCGGATATAAAGTATCAAAACAAAAGGACGTGTAAAATAATTTTATCTACACATATATCGTGCTCCTATTGCAGCTGGATTAGTTTTGCTTGCTGAGCTGCTGGCAGCGAAAAGTTTGCTTCCAGCGAAATATTTTTTAGCAGCGAAAACTAGTGAAAATAAGATATAAAGTATCAAAATAAAAGGGCGTGTAAGATAATTGTATCTACGCATATATCGTGCTTTTGTTGCAGCGTGATTAGTTTTGGCGGCTGGGCTGCTGGTCTGCTGATCTGCTGAGCTGCTGTACTGATCTGCTGCGCTGTTGGCAGCGAAAATGCTGCTAGCAGCAAAAACCCGTTCAGCAGCGAAAACTAATGAATACAAGATATAAAGTATCAACATAAGAGGGCGTATAAAATAATTGTATCTACGGATATATCATGTTTCTGTTGCATTTAAAACCCCCATTTTATAAAATTGAGAAGAATCTTTAAGTTCTAAGTTTCTGCTGCTGCATAAGTTTTGGCTGCTGAGCTGCTGGGCTGCTGGTCTGCTGAGCTGCTTGCAGCGAAAAGTCTGCTTGCAACGAAAACAGACTAATGAATATAAGATACGGTATAAAGTATCTAAATGAAAGGGCGTGTAAATTAATTGTATCTACGCATAATTCGTGCTTCTGTCGTTTTTTAAACATCCACTTCATTTAATACAGCACAATCTTGAACTTTGAAGTTTCGACTACTGAACTGCTGGGCTGCTGAGCTGCTGAGCTGCTGGCAGCTAAAAGTTTGCTAGCAGTGAAAACTCTTCTTCTCGCAGCGAAAACTAATGAATAGTAGATAGTCAGTATCAAATAAAAAGGGCCTGTAAAATAATTGTAGTTTACTTTTAAAAAGTATTCGTTACTGTTTCGAAGTTTTGGCTGCTGGCAGCGAAAAACTCTATTGCAGCAAAAGGAAGAATCTTAATGTGACAATTAAAATATAAAGTATCAACATAAAAGACTGCACGCTGCCACGCTGCCAGTCTGCCAAGTTCACACTGCTAGGCTGCTAAGCTGCCAGTCTGCCAAGTTCACGCTGCTACGCTGCCAGTCTGCCAACTTCACGAAAATTATTTTTCTCTGGACTTGTTATCTTTAAACCCGCGTCTATAATATTTCATACAGAAAGTACTGTTTTTGTACTTATTCGGAATATATTTGATAATTCCTTTCAAAACCAAAAACGTATTTACAATAGATCTTTGTCTAGTGAAGATGTCCCGCGCAGCGCGAAAAGAGTAAAATTGAAATAAACTTAAAATTCTGACTAGTTGTAAAATAAATGTAAGACTATTGTGTCGTTTTTGTGACAAGAATCAAAATACATCTTTTCTCAGGAATATAAAAATGTGTGTTTTTAAAAACATGGAGATGAAATATGAAACGCATAATGGATATGTGATGCAGACTTTTTCTGTTGTAAATTGAATGATTTTATAATAAATATGCAGCGGCTCTATATTTTGAAGGTCAACGTCGTGAGACTGTGAGACACCTCTTCCGAGTCATTCGTCACTTACGAAGGACAGCTCTTGTTTATCCTCGTAATGTTATTTTAAGTACATGTATGTTGTGTCATAAATGATCAGCTGATGATTTTCAACAATATAATTTTACATCATCTTTGTAGTAGTTTCAAAACTAATATTGTATAATAATTCAGTGTTCATAATTACTTAATAAGGAAAAGTTACTGTATATTAAACTATAAATGAATTATCTACTTATTCAGATCACTGGAATTAAAGAAGAATAAACGTGTCTAAATATGGTTTGGTTCGACTCTTAGACATAATTTTTATGGTCAAGTCAGGATATGTTTTTTTTTGTCATGTACTCCAAAATGACAATACCATAACCCAATCGGAATTTTTTTTTTATTGATTGCAGATCATAAACGTGTGTCCGTACAAAGTGCTTAATTGCCTAAAGAATCATAATTCTGTTGCATTCTGCTCATACATGTATCTTATTACCAACTGGTACACTGTAAAAAATTACTGTTGAATTTACGGTCTAAGAACTGGCAGCTGGTTTCCAGTTCTCTCACCGTAATTTTTTACGGTCAACCGTAAATGACAATGTGAAGAACCCGTAACATTTACGGTACTATATCATTACATTACAAAAACATGCAGCTGGGTCCAGTCTTTACAGAGCATGCACTCTCCAGTAGGTAAACTAAAAACCAGGTACACAAGAACATTTGTGTGAAGTTTAGTGACTCTATGTTAATTACATAAGGCCAAGTGGTCCCAAATATCACACCACCAATCTGATTAAAATCATATCCTCAAAACCGCTACGCTATGAGAAGATCGTGAACTTTAGTCAGATTGATCACACCACATGCCTCCAAATGAAATTCCTGAGTATCCCACAATCCTTTCTTTTTACGGGATTTCTCCGTAATCTTCATTTAGGACGTAAAAACGCCGTACGGGAATTTAATGTCGAATGACCGTAAAAGTAACGGTAATTTTTAACAGTGTATAGCCTTCACCAGTGAAGATAACAGAATGAAATAGCCGTCAGAACAAAAAAAAAAAAAGAACAGGTATTTGAATACACAAACAAATCCAGCGTCTTCAGCGCTCCGATCACATTTGATTCTGCTTAATTTCAGTTACAGGTTACATTTTCTGTCCCTTTTCGGTTCCAAAGTTTTCCTTTTTCCTTAAGAACTTTGTCCCATGCTTCAGTGATGACATATACAGCTGGAGAAGGATGACAGAAACAATCGACAGAGTAACTTAGTCACTATTAGACCTTTCTAACTTAAACTGAAACGTAAACGGAAACTTAATCCGTACTTGCAATGAAAACCAGGGACTTTTTCAAATATAATAAAAAAAACTATGAATATCAAAATATCAAACTAGTACAATACCACAAGGGTTTGCGACTAAAATACATGAGCTGTAAGCATTTTTAGTGTTTGATCAAATACATGTCTGAATCACTTACGGAAGAAAATGCCAAGAATTGGGCCATATTAAAATTATAGACTAATTTGTCTTTAGCATTCTTATAGAATGCTCTACTAGAAATATTCTGTTAATCTTGCGAAACTTTCGTTCCTTGAACGTCAAGTCTGACAGGGTGTCGATGGGGATGAATCCCCCCCCCCCGGAACACATGCATATGAAAATATAAGCTTCTGTCATTAGCTTGAACTGTAGTGTATCATTAAGACAGCCCGGAAATCCCGACTCGCTTTACAACAGTACCATCTTTATCTTTACAAATATGGTACGTATGACATGGAAGTTCCTTTTACAAGAATGAAACTTATCATTGGCTCATTCATAGGATGAACTCTATGTAAATATAGTTTTTAAATACAGAAATTAAAAAATTACTGGTTCAGTAAAAGTATACAGAATTCAGCGAACACTACTTCGTATCCCTGTGGTGTTGTGTACATCAAACTTGTAAAAATCGTGAATTTAGTGCAGATCAAGCGTAAAATATGTATGTATATAGCTAAATCGCTCTACATGACTGAAATGATTTTTAAATACTGTATAACGCTTTAAATATGCGGTGCAAATAGTTTTACCTCTTTTGAATATGTCGTAAACTTACCGAAATCGCAACAACCGCCAAAATACAATGTAAGGCATATCGCAGACAGAGACTTTAAGTTATATTAGATGCTGAAATCGACTATCACTGTTCTGGCGTAAGGTTACCACTATAGCTGTAAAGCAAGCCATTTTACTATTCATTCCAAAAAGAGATATCTCTAAAATTTCAGAAAAATACCATTCGTTTTAATAGAGATATCTCTTTCACGCTAAGAGATAGCTTTGTATTACATAAAAATGTCTCCTGAACTTTAAGTGATATCTACAGAGATATCTATTTGACATTATTATCTGAGAGATATCTTTCTACTTTCTCTCAAAGTTTCAGAGATATCTCTGTTTTCAAACAGATATCTCTTGGTAGAGAGAAATCTCTTTAATATTGGGAGATATCTTTCAAATCACGAGATATCTGTATCAAAAGAAATATATCTCTTAATTAATAGCGATATATCTTAGTTTTAAAGATATCCCTCTATTCTAGGAGATATCTCTAAGAAATCGAAGAGATATATCCTTTTTTATAAAAAAATAAAAGAGATATCTCTCTGATTTCTATAGAGGTATCACTTTCACGCTTAGTTATGTATTTGCATCACAGTAAGATAGATTGACTTTCCATATCAGAGGCACCAGGCATTATTTTCGCTTTGTAAAATATTGGATTCAATTTAATTCAATCATGAGTTTTTAATTTCGGTCAGAACTTAAAATATACTAATGATGAACATTTTCTGCTGTTTTCTTCTGATTACTCGGTTGTTTTTCAGTAATACACGTAAAAAAAAATAATGATATATATTATTCATATTCCTCATATTTCATTTCCCCAATCCAGTAACAATCATGTATTGGTGCAGCCGTTGTCTCCCTTTGAATTTCATACCGGTTATTGTTTAAGGTTATATAATGGCGATTTATATATGCGTTGTTTTTATTTGGCACAATCAATGTAGCCAAAACTAACGCCCGCAAAACTGAACTGGAAAATGGTATTTGTGTTGTTTGAGAAATCCCCAATTTATTTCATCGTCGGAACCCACGGTCTATTACGGAATATTCATAAATGGTGTGAATAACCTGGGTACCGAGGATGATTTATTTCCGAAGTACGTATTATTTACGGATTACGTTTAAGTTAGAAAGGTCTAATATTGAGCAAATTTGATATACTGTTAGGCCGAATTGGCTTATTTGTTTTTACCAAGTACGTCGCTAAATGCCAACACCCGTGCTAACGCATGGTTCGAATCTTGAAAATCTGCATATGACAACGCCACATATAATGTCTCCCCGTGCTTATGCTCTGTGCTGCAATTGAGATATAGTAGTAGATGTATGTGTAGTAGAAGAGCCGTAGGAAAGGATCTGTAGTTTAATGGTAACGCGCTTTAAATCGTTGAGTGATGAACTGCGCGCTGCATATTTCCTAGTGAAAATGGCACGGAAAGGAACTCAATGTCACTCCATAAATGTCTATAAATGAATGCTAGGTTACAGACAGTCTCGCTCTTATGCAATAAATAGGTGTTATAACATGACTTGAAGACACTCCTCTATAAAGAGTAAACATTCTATGTACATGTACTTGAATCGTATGTGACATTAGTTCTCATGCTACATTACTAAAGGAGCTAAATTGTTCTAAGGACGAGATCTCAAACTTAAGGTCCCTTGTGTTTGTGTGTTTTTGAACATACAGTACTGTATAGGTATTTACTAACAAGCATACACTGAAAAGCTCAACTTTTACTCCGGTTGTAGAAAACTATGCACTGCTATCCGTATAAGCATTGTTCGATCCCTGGCTTTTGTCGCAATAATTATATTGTGTTCTTCTATTTCTGTGTACATTGAAATTATGAAACATACGGTTAGTTTATACTAATTTATTTTAGCTCGATTGAAAAAAAAGCTTGTAGCTTTTCGAGTCACTCTCGAGTCCGCTTCCTTGAAAAACCAGTACTGGTGTCATATGAGGAGGTACGGTCGTGACCTTGGTGGGGCTCGAACCCACAGCCTCCGGGATGAGCGGCAGACACCTAAACCTCTACACCACCGCTCCCGGTTGTTTTTACATTTGCGCATCCATATTCGTATCCACATCTCAATGTCTGGAAAGGTCGTAATGAGTAAAAATATTTCGGAGTACTGCATGAAAATCGTAACCACTCGGCCACTGCTCTGTGAACCTCACATTGTAGAATAACGCTATATACATTGCTCTCTGTCTATGTCCTTTATGCATGTAATATGTCATATAATTCTGCAGATAGTCGATGGATAAAGTAAAATAGAGACAGATCTATGGACAGGCATATTAAAATAGAATACCTGTACTCTGCACTGTCGCTCAATATCTTCAGTCTGCAAATAATTTTACTTAGGTTGTACTTTGATTGCACACTTTCTAAGCATATGTACAAGCAAGTAACGTAAATATAACAATCATACGGAAGAGTTACTGTGTGAATAAAGGTTTCATCTTATGATCCTATTCGAACCTAAATTTAGTTCGCGATATATACTGAATATATTTTATTTTCGATACCATGGAAAAGTATCTCATTTATGCCATGTTCAACCCCAAGAAAACAGAATCTCTCACCCTTTCGCGTAAAAGCCGCCCTATTACTCATCCAGTCGTGGCGATGAATAATGAAGATATTTTGGAGGTAAATGCACATAAACACTTGGAAATCTTCTTCCAGTCCAACCCGCGTTGAAAAAGTCGTATAGACTATTTCAAAACATACCAGCGTGTAACATAATGAAACAATGAAATTCGTTCTTGACTGCCAACATTTAGAGACTATATAGTGGTCCTTCAGTAGATCTATTTCGGAAAACGGGGACATCATCTTTGACAACTGCACACAACAAAAGAGCGAGAGTCACGAGTTACAGGGACAACAAAACTATTATCTATTGAAGGAAATGGGTTGGGCTACACCTGAAAGCCGTCGACACAAACATTAATCAACATTTTTCTACAAGCTTTCAAATGGCATCTCTCCTCCTTACCTTTGTAAGCTCTGCCCCCCTTTTGTATCTAGTAAAATGTACAACTTGTGCAATGCAAACGATTACCGTGTTCGAAGAGCTAAAACTTCGCTAAACCGTGACTCGGCTATTCAATCAACAACCAGATCATATAATCAGCTTTCACCAAATATCCGCAGTTCTTCGTCGTCAGTCTCCATTACAACAATTGTTTCGCTGTGCAAGGTACTCGATAGATATCCCAACCATCTAATAATTAAGAAATAATCTATGGCTTGGAGTGCTTTATCGAAATTGAAGCATTCCCCGGAGGTGATGTGTCTGGCGGAATAATTCACGAGGGCGAAGCTACACTACCGACGGTAAAATCGGCCTGTCGTATAAACATGAGGTTTACACGACAGGCAAGCTTTACACGACATGGCAACGGTCTGCCATACTGACATTCTTTTTTTAGCCGCCATTTTTTAACTTTTAATCGGCTATCAAAGTGATTTTAAAACGCTACAACTCATATCAATGTGCCATTTTACACATGCTTTTATAGCTAGTACTAATATTGTCATTTTGTACAAAATCAAAGATAAATGACAAGTCTTAAATCATTTAGGACAGCTTTACGAAAAACTTTTCTCACTGGCCTTAGCAACAGCTGATGACGGACTACTTTCATGACCTAGTTTGTCGGTCATGAAGTACATGTAAACAATTAAACATTGATTAAAATGCTGACACAATAAAAATACAAACATGAGTTTTCTTTTGTATACTGCAGTAATTATTTAATTTTCAACATCAACACGTCATTTTCAAAATACATAAATACTGGTAGATCTAATCATTTTTTTCTCAATTAAGAAAATGCTGTATTAAATTGTCAAAATTAATTGTTTCACTGTTTTTAATCTTTCTCTCTCTGCCAAAATATACAGTAAATGTATCTGAATTTAACTAGAATGAACTAGAACTGTGGAGAAAATTGAATGTTTATGCACTTTAACACTCATGTTGTTGCAAGTTTGTGTAAATTTATTTAATTCTTGAAAAACTGCTAATATTTAAGAATAATGCATGCATGATCTTCTGATAAACCATTGCATGTTGTTGCATTTAAAGGGTTTATGCCAAGCATGCTGTTTTTATTATATAGACCCTGACCAAATGGTTAAATATCCAAGTATTTGATTGAAAATTGAATGTCTGTGCACTTTAACACCCATGATGTTGCAAGTTTGTATAAATATATTTAATTCTTGAAAAACTGCTAATATTTAAGAAAGATGCATGCTTGATCTGCTGATAAACAATTGTTGTTGAATTTAAAGGGTTTATCCCAAGAATGATGTTTTTATTATATAGACCCTGACCAAATGGTTAAATATCCAAGTATGTGATTGAAACATGAACTGTGGTAGGGTCTATAACCAAAGAGTCACTCAGTGATCATTTTCATGTAGATATGTTTTTCTTAAAATTTAATATGCCAGAAAACATCAATCTCCATGCATCACAAACATAAACAAGAACATCAACATTTCGCCATTTTAGTCATAAAGTCACTAAATCAGCTCCTGTGTCTTACTTCTTTAAAGTTCTTTCTAATAATTTTCAGCTTATCATACATTGTAAGTTATGATAAGTAGGTATTATTACTGTAGATCAACAAGTTAGTCTATTGATTGAGTATTGAAATATATTTTTTTTGTCACTGGAAGGATTGAAGTTGGTCAGTTTTGCAAGATTTGAAGTCCTTTCATTTAATATGATATTGTACAATATTGTTTATTTGAGTCAAGGAAACATCTGGTCCAGAAATTATGGGATCACAGTATTTCTTGAATAAAAGATGCTATCCCAAACTATCATTGAATACAGTTTGTATCCTTGTATATCTGGCACGAATGACTCATATTTGAATCTATGTTCAACTTGTTTTTTGCAACTTGGTTTTTGCTCCAGTCCATCTCTAAGCTAAGAGTCCTGTTTCCAAAGAGAAACAAATGATTATCGAATCTTCTATCAGCAACTGTTGACTAAATGGCTCAGACCAACCGAGTCAGTATCAAGCAACTAAGCGCGTCCCGTAGATCTACATGACATTTCTATTTACCACAGTCAGCTCCAGTCCAGGGTCCAGTTCAGCGACACCCCACCCGCTCGCACTTATAGCACATATTAGAATCTATACAGTTTTATGGTGCAGTCTTCAGTGTTCAAAATGTCCATATTTATAAATGCAATCAGTAAGTAATCGTGGTTATCACCTGAATGGCTAACAAGGTTTAAAATCCGGTATTTTTAGTGAATATTTCACGTCATCACTGTTCATGACACATCGTCGTCTTATTTCCAGAAACCCGAAAGTCATTTTTTTAAGTTTTGAGAAAATCGAGTTTGAAGTTTGAAATTTCAATGAAGATCAGTGACTTACGGGTTTATGGAATTAGCTTTTAACCGAGTTATATTAGTTCCATAATAAAATAGACTACGTCACCATAAAGAGCTTGATGAGACGAGTACAACGGTACCAAAATGTCAAAACTTAAAAAAACCACTTACGGGGTTCTGGAAATAAGGCAACGACATGTTGTATTGACTGACGTCACTTATATGACTAGCACAGTAGCAGATATTAATAAAGCATACCAGTAAAGTTTATCTCATTCAGTTTAGAATAGCTTAAAATAACAGTTTTAGGTGTTGAGGTTTTTAAGTTTTATTTTTTAACGTTGTTTCACTTCAGTACAACGGTAACATAATGTCAAAACTTAAAAAAACCACTTACGGGGTTCTGGAAATAAGGCAACGACATGTTGTATTGACTGACGTCACTTATATGACTAGCACAGTAGCAGATATTAATAAAGCATACCAGTAAAGTTTATCTCATTCAGTTTAGAATAGCTTAAAATAACAGTTTTAGGTGTTGAGGTTTTTAAGTTTTATTTTTGAACGTTGTTTCACTTCAGTCTAACACGGACGTGTTTGTGTAGTGTATTAACTTGATCGAAATAAATGTGTAACTGGGTTGTGATGTAATGTATTCATACGCGTCATAGCGACAGACAGTTTTAAAGCTGGAATTTAATCTTAATTAATAAAAAAAACGAAAAAGACATTTTTTATGTAAAAGGTAGGATAAAAAGAATATTAGGTTACCGTCTTAGTGTGATTGAATTTATTAGGCTCGTCTCCGAAATGTTTATACGGCTCGGCAGAGCCTCGCCGTATAAACCTTTCTCCAACTCGCCTAATAAATTCAATCACACTAAGACAGTAACCTAATATTCTCTATATTTCGATTCTTATAAGCCGAATTTATGAAAACTATCGTAACTACTACGGACCTTTTTCAGTTCGGCGGTAATGTGTAAAATAGCATAAAAAGTGGCTGTTGGAATTCACTCCCCTATTCGGGCAACCAGTCAAGATATCATACATAACTATATTATACAAACTTATTTTAGTTTAATCATCTACGGAAGCGTCCTGGTGCCAATTCATAATGTTCTATAAAAAAGGGTAACTCCTACGTAGGAGATAAAAAAGCCTAATTAGGAGTTTATAACTCCTACGTAGAACTTTATAACTCCTACGTAGGACTTAATAACTCCTACGTAGGAGATAAAAAGTCCTAATTAGGAGTTTATAACTCCTACGTAGGACTTTATAACTCCTACGTAGGAGATAAAAAAGCCTAATTAGGACTTTGTAACTCCTACGTAGGAGATAAAAAGCCTAATTAGGAGTTTATAACTCCTACGTAGGACTTTATAACTCCTACGTAGGACTTTATAACTCCTACGTAGGAGATAAAAAAAGCCTAATTAGGAGTTTATAACTCCTACGTAGGACTTTATAACTCCTACGTTGGAGATAAAAAGCCTAATTAGGACTTTGTAACTCCTACGTAGGAGATAAAAAAGCCTAATTAGGAGTTTATAACTCCTACGTAGGACTTTATAACTCCTACGTAGGACTTTATAACTCCTACGTAGGAGATAAAAAAGCCTAATTAGGAGTTTATAACTTCTACGTAGGACTTTATAACTCCTACGTAGTAGAAAAAAAGCCTAATTAGGACTTCGTAACTTTTACGTCTGAGTTAGTTTTTGATCAACAGTTCCAGAGTTATAAAGTCCTACGTAGGAGTTATAAACTCCTAATTAGGCTTTTTTTATCTCCTACGTAGGAGTTATAAAGTCCTACGTAGGAGTTATAAACTCCTAATTAGGTTTTTTTATCTCCTACGTAGGAGTTACAAAGTCCTAATTAGGCTTTTTATATCCTACGTAGGAGTTATAAAGTCCTACGTAGGAGTTATAAACTCCTAATTAGGCTTTTTTATCTCCTACGTAGGAGTTATAAAGTCCTACGTAGGAGTTATAAAGTCCTATGTAGGAGTTATAAAGTCCTACGTAGGAGTCATAAAGTCCTACGTAGGAGTCATAAAGTCCTACGTAGGAGTTATAAAGTCCTACGTAGGAGTTATAAAGTCCTACGTAGGAGTTATAAACTCCTAATTAGGCTTTTTTATCTCCTACGTAGGAGTTACAAAGTCCTAATTAGGCTTTTTTATCTCCTACGTAGGAGTTATAAAGTCCTACGTAGGAGTTATAAACTCCTAATTAGGCTTTTTTATCTCCTACGTAGGAGTTATAAAGTCCTACGTAGGAGTTATAAAGTCCTACGTAGGAGTTATAAACTCCTAATTAGGCTTTTTTATCTCCTACGTAGGAGTTACAAAGTCCTAATTAGGCTTTTTTATCTCCTACGTAGGAGTTATAAAGTCCTACGTAGGAGTTATAAACTCCTAATTAGGCCTTTTTATCTCCTACGTAGGAGTTGTAAAGTCCTACGTAGGAGTTATAAAGTCCTACGTAGGAGTTATAAAGTCCTACGTAGGAGTTATAAACTCCTACGTAGGAGTTATAAACTCCTAATTAGGCTTTTTTATCTCCTACGTAGGAGTTACTTTTTTTATAGAACATTATGAATTGGCACCAGGACGCTTCCGTAATCATCTTATACATAAAATATAAAAACAATACCTGACTGTGACATTATGCAGACGACGTCAGATTCAGAACCTAACAAAGCAGACAATCGATTTAAAAGCGAACCGTTAATCTGAACTGTACAACGTTTTAACGTGGAGTAATGACGTCAGTGTGATGACGTCAACGTTTTCATTCATTGTTTTGTCTCCCGGAATCAAAACATTGTATGACGTTAATCCTGAATTTTCTTTGCCTTTTTAAAGGAAAACAAGGTGAAGGTATTGACGCAATCAAAATAATATTTAGGTTCTAAAACACAACTATTTCATGCGACTGATGTATTTATATAGATATTATTTCTATTTCTATATTTTATTTTCTGCGCGGGAGTAAATTAGAAAAGTCGGAAGGAGCTACTTCCTTGTCCGAAACTCCGCCTTCTTTTCCGAGTGCTTTAATCATATTAATGCGCTCGAATTGACTATAGAAATATAGCATAGGTATATTAGAATTTATCGCTCTTAATCTCTTTGAAATTCGTTGTTCTCTTTCTCTATTACTGTACTGATAATCCCCTACTCTATACTGGTTTTGTACAACGTCCTTTTATTTTCCCCAATTGTCTCTGCTAATTCATCGTTAATTTTGTAAGAGAAATACCATACCCTCGAATACCGTGAATTCGGGTGTGGTGGAAAGAATCTCAAATAATCTGTATTTTGATGTATAATGCTTACTTGCTACTTTGTAAATATTTAAATTAAACACAAACAACAGGTTTCAATCAATACCCCGAGATGGTCGTGCTTTTCAACTTTGTTTCATGTTTGTCAACAATTTCACATTTTTGACTATTTTCACATCTTGAAGAAAATAAAGAAAATGAAAGAAAATGTTAGATAAATATTAAACAAATGAGTGACATAAATTCAGTACAGGAATCGAACGTGTACGACATACGGTGACATCTCCTAGAAAAGTAACGCAAAAACGTCTTAAACCACTGGACCACTGTTATTTCCCTTGAAATATTTAAGATGAATGAATGAATGAATGAATGAATGAATGAATGAATGAATGAATGAATGAATGAATGAATGAATGAATGAATGAATGGTGGTTTGTGGCGCATCGACTTCCAAGGTCATATAACGCGCATCAAAAATGACGTGCGGCAAGCTCTTTGGTGGTTTGAGTCACCATTTGCATGGGGCTTTACCATGACTGCAGGGACCTCTGCTCATCAAGTCCACTTAGTCGCCTTTTACAATACACACAGGGCATCACCAACGGCCAGCCAACCACAGGGGTGGGATATTGAAGTATCTATTTACATCACATTGGAACAAAGTTAATATCTTTTACATGACAACAATGGCTATAAACACAGGTGAAATTTTGACGATAACAACATTGCATAAATGTCACTGTTGTAAAATGCTATATTTTAATCAGGAAGAAGCAAGAAATCGAACTTTAACCGTTCTTTTACCGTACGACGACATCGTCTAGCACTGCCAAGAAAAAATGCCCAAGACATCCTATTCGCCATAGCAACCCCAAACTTACACAAATAACCGATATTTAAATATCTATTCTACACCAAAAATGTTTATTTTATACAAGACAACACTGACTATTGACACGTGTAAACTTTTCACAGTAACGACACTGTATAAATATATCTGTTATAAAATGTTAGATTTATGACCAGACAGAAGCCAGGCCTCCAGCACGTACCGTACGGCAACGGCACCCAGTAATACCATACAACCATTACGATTTATGGTTTCTGTTTTGTAAGACAGACTTTTCAAAATTAAGATATAGTCTGCTTTCTACTATTTTTTTTTGTTTACAGCATCTATATATTATATGTTATTTGGTTGGCTTTTGACGTGGTAGGGGATATATTACCTGCCTAGACTTATATTACCCAAGCCGTTAGGCGAGGGTAGTCTTAATATTATGTCGAGGCGGGTAATATATCTCCAAATATCACGTCAAAAAACAAATAACAATTTTATTACCTTTCCCTGTCTTAAATATTGAAAGATTCCGTTTATGTTTTATTTATTTAACGGCTGAGCGTAAGCAGACTTTCAAATTCCCTTATGATACCTCAATGTCACTTCGTGACGTCACAAATCAGCACGGACTTATACATTGACGTAGTGTACGCGGCGAACAAGCTCACGTTTAGCATGTGGTACAATAACGGGATATGTAAAAGTGTATATTACCGGCTTGCCCGTAAATATCAATATCTATTTACGGATCGTTGACCAATCAGAAGACCGCAAATTTCATGGAAGGGTAATAAAACAGTTTAGTGGTTTTTCATGCTCAAAATAACAATACAAATATGAAAGATCGAAGACATTGTAGATAATCGAATCGGAAAATATCAATATGAAATGTATCTTATTCATCAGGTATCATACTAAGCCCTTCATGGAAAGACTTTTTACTTCAATTTTGTCAGGAATCGAAGTTAATTTTGTACTGACATTCACCTTTCTTAGGTAAATCTTCCAATTTCTTCATTTCTGATCTCAGTCTATCTTTCACCTTCTTACGTCTGACTTCGAATTTTCAACTTTCTTACTTCTGACTTCTTTACTGTTGACTTCTACTATAAGTATCGTCCATTTTCCTATTTCTAACGTCTTCGAACTTCCTTACTTCTTTCTTTCGTCCTAATTCCGTGCTTCCTTAGTTTTTTTTACATCATACTGTACTATTCATAACGAAGTCTGTGAAGAACTAGACAACAATTTAGGACTATATTATTAACTCCTTTTTCACCGACTATTTTATATATTCCTTTATTGGTACAAAAACGATATTTGAAATCAATTAGTTGAGCTGAATTCTTTACCTGTAATCAGAACAGATATGAAAAACAATGATATGCTTTACCTGGCCAACTAGATGTAATCATCAAAACTCTACCTTATATATGTCTGTGGAGCTAGCTCAGTCATCGGTCATCGGTTATCCACATTCAGATTTATATAGAGTATCATATTATGTTTAGCCATTATGTTCAGCTCGACTTTTTTACTCAGTTGAACAGTCGACTTACTCTAGTATACAATGTATATTGAAAATTGATGTTTACCTGGAATGTCTAGTTCTACATTAACTTAAGCATTCATATTTACATATCCAAAGACTAATGTTCAGCTGCAATGTCTAGCTGAACAGACACATAGCTGAACTTAAACATTTCCGTTGCACTTTTAAATGTCAAGTCGTGATGTTCAGCAGAACATTCGGTTCTAGCTCGGCATTGGTTTTCAGCTGAACATGCGATTAAGCTCGACATTTCGTTAATACGGTAGGAAAACTCAAGTGGAGCTGCACATTCCTTCTTGCTCGACATTCGTTTTTACCTTTTAGAATAAGTCAATCTCAATGTCGAGCTGCAATGTTCAACTGAACATTCGTTCTAGATCAACTTTCGATTATTAAGTTCGACATACTCAATGTCGAGCTGCGATTTGTGCTAGCTGGACATTTGAATTTCAGTGTCGAGCTGTAATGTTCAACTGAACATTCGTTCTGGCTCGACAATAGTTTATAGAATAAGTCAGCCTCAATTTTGACCAGAACTCTTGTGTAAAAGCACCCTTTCTGTTATGCTTATTTTATTTCATATCTGTCAATGACACAAGTCACGTTGATAAACATTTGAAATTTCTTACGTGATTAAACAGCATTTACTGTGTTTTCAACCTGATTCTCCACCATAAAACAGTGGGTAATACATGTATAAGTATACATGTATATTTATAGAGGACTCGTACAACGCGGTGCCAAACAAGATGTAACTACAATGTACATGTAGAAATAATACTTGAAACATTTTGACAACTGGAAAACTAATCGAAACTTTCATGAAGGATCAAATACTATCAGGATATTCGAAGCAAGGTGTGTATTCGCAAAACGCATAACGAATAGCCAACTCCTAGCTAGCTGGGTATTTGAATCTAGCTGGGTATTCGCAAAACGCAAAGCGAAAAACCCAACTCTCAGCGACATGTACCTGGGTATTCGAATCTAGCTGGGTATTCGCAAAACGCAAAGCGAATACCTAACTCCCAGCTAGCTGGGTCTTCGAATCTAGCTAGGTATTCGCAAAACGCATAGCGAAAACCCAACTCTCAGCTACATGGGTATTCAAATCTAGCTGGGTATTCGCAAAACCTAAAGCGAAAAACCCAACTCTCAGCGACATGTACCTGGGTATTCGAATCTAGCTAAGTATTCGCATAACGCAAAGCGAATACCCAACGCCTAGCTAGCTGGGTATTCGAATCTAGCTGGGTATTCGCTAAATGGTGTTCGAATACCCAACTCCCAGCTGGCTAGATATTGAAGCTAGCTGGGTATTCGCAAAACGCAAAGTGAATACCCAACTCCAAGCTAAAAGGGTATTCGAATCTAGCTGGGTATTCGCATTACGTAAAGCGAATACCCAACTCCAAGTTAGCTGGTTATTCAAAGCTAACTGGGTATTAGCCATAACTTATGCAAAAACTCAACTCTCAGCTGGCTTGATATTCGAGTGTAGCTAGGTACTCGCTGAACGAAAACGCCTTTTCACGGTATTCGCTGAACGAAAACGCCCTTTCACGAAACGCAGCTTCGCAACCGAGATATTTACCGTAAATTTTGAGCAAAAAAATTGTAAAAAGTCGAAATTATTGATAATTTTTGCTTTTTTCTTTAAAAACCAACACATTTTTTTGTTTTCACAACATTCTGAACCGAGGTATTCACCAAAAAAATCGAAAAACAATAATCCATTAAAGACTTTAGACATTTTCATCGGTACAAAGTCAAAACTATTGATAAATTTTGCTTTTATCTTTAAAAACCAACATATTCTGAACCTAAATTACATGTATAACATGCATCTGTAAGTGTTATAAATGTAAACAATTTCTTTTATTTTACAATTTAATTTAATATTTTAAATGGGAGTTGGTCTGGTACAACCACATCTCTAGTTATACCTTAACACATAACCTAAACCCCATGGCAAGTATTTCAATTATTTAAGCATAGACAAGAATGATCTGAACAAAGGATATAGAACACTAATAAGTGGTGATCTGAATATAGTGTCAGCCCTATCTAAAATTACCCTTTCCTGTGTTTGAAGAGTAGGAAACAATAACACACTGTTCTATCTGCAGCAGAGACACCTGTAAATAAAGACATCCCTTCAACAAAGACCATATCTCTTCCCATAGCCAGTGGTGTCTGTTGACAGAATCGCTGAACGATTTACGAATACCCAACTCCCAGCTGGCTGGTTATTCGAAGCTAGCTGGGTATTCACAAGACGCAAAGCGAATACCCAACTCCCAGTTAGCTGGTTATTCAAAGTTAACTGGGTATTGGCCTTAACTTATGCAAAAACCCTCGTGGCTGGCTAAAAATTCAAATCTATCAAGGTATTGAATATCCAATACCCAATTCCCATCTTCCAGCTAACTTCACACACTTAAGTTGTCAGACGTCTGTTAACAATACAGCTTTACACAATGTTTATAACTACGTTACTGATGATTCCAGTCGGGAAAGTTACATCTGTTCTAGGCAAGAGAGTTTTAGAATATGCCTACAATCAAGTGATCCCCGAGGCCTACGTTTTGGGTTTAAAATGACGTCTCTTAATAACGTCACTAATCAGCACGTACTTACACATTGACGTACTGCACTCTCACGTTTAGTGTGGTGTAAAATGACGGGATGTCAAGTGTATATTTCCGGCTTGCCCGTTAATGTCAATAATCTATTTACGGATCGTTGACTAATCAAACGGCTGGAAATTTCCTGGAAGGGTAATAAATTAGTATAGATAAACAATGACCTTCGACTGTTGACTTATTCAGAAAAAAGATACCATTTGACAGGAAAGATCTACATATATGATTCCGATGACTGTCAATTTATAGATACATCACATACAACAAAGGCACGAATGACGATATTATTCTGTTTCAGAAAAATTAAATTACATGACTCCTGTACATTTTTCTGAAGTGGGCACTGTATCTCTTTAATTTATTTGTCAAACAGTGTACCTCAGTCTGCAGTCTGCCTGCTAAAACATTTGCTCATTTTTAATGGTACACTTGAAAAAAAAATCATTTTTATCTTGCTGTCAATTTTTCTGAAAGTACATAAAAAAGCACAAAAAGGCATCACAACACAGCTCTCGGGTCGTTTGCGGCTGAGGATCAGTTATTACGCCACGGACTCGCTCATGCCATCATGATGGTTGATAACGTCTACAATGTATGAGCCCTTGCATACAAAAGATTGAAGAATTTGTAGCGTTATGAAATATAATTAACAAGTATATATCAGCAATCGGTAATCATTGCCGAAGTTATTTATACTAAAACCTAAGGAAATAAATTATTATTGTCTTATATATCATGATGTGGCCAGGAAATTGTTGGGACAATTAAATGCATTTACCTGCGTTTCCGTAGTTACAACGGATACAGATCATTTGTCATAAAACTTAATTTCAATTAAGTTTTGTATAAGAATGAAAGGGATTTATAATGTAATTAGCATTAGTTTAATATGACAGGTGAAATTACTGTCAAATGAAAGTGTCGCGTATTCTATGTTAAGCTATCAAAAACAGACATGCCATAAGTTGTTTCCAATATACAAATCATGCAGAAAGAATTCATTTTACAGCCGAAAGGACACATTCGTATATCCGTCAAAGGATATTACAAATGTACGGCCAAGGGCATTTTATTATATGACGAGCATTAATTAGTTAGGACATAAAAACACACCGGACCAGATAGATAGGGGGACAGTCAGTTGAGAACGCCAGTACGAGCAGAACTGGTGGGACGTGTTAATGATTCATTTAGGCAAAGAGTCGGGTTTTAGCGAGATAACTCGGCTCGAAAATGTGGACTTAAAAATGTTGAACAGATATTGTACAAATAGACTATGTTAGAACTAATAGACGAATTAAGAAACTATGATTTATATATATACTATGTTATTAAAACGGTGGAGAACTAGAAATCTATGTGTGTCTTTTTAATGAGCCCAGAGGTGAATGACGTTACAGTAGCGTTTATATTATGTTTCCGCTATGTTAGCGTTAAATGACTTTAAACGCGATAATCCAGCTGTAAGTTTAGTTAAAGATATTTCCATCGGAGATTCGGACCCGGAGCCTCGAATTAATCGGAGCTGTTTCATTTTGTAACACGGGTGTTTTCAAGACACTAAAAGCGTGTCAATCGAAAACACCTATTAATCTCTAAATCCTGAATTGTTTATTGTTTTCATAAAATTGTTACAATGCAATAAATCAACAATGTTTTCATGTTGTATTGTTGTCATATTTAACTAATTAAAGAAAATGGTTGGTTTGCTTTAAAGAAAACATAAAAAGACCAAAAATATTATTGATGAAATAATCTCCTTCACACGAGATTTTTGGCGGTAAAACCGAACGTGTAAACAAAACAATTTTTATTATTTTGTCCCAAATATTGAAGAAAACAGTTGCAAGAGATTGAATAAATCATAATTCAAAGTTCGAATCCACTGATATAGGGAAAACATATTGTACAGAGGAACTCTGCATGTTTAGTTGAAAATAGAATTTCCCCACCCACCGTTTTGACAGTGGATTGCGAGCTTTGGTCGAGTTTTAAAAAATGTGGAAATTGAGAAAGAAGAGCCAAACATCACACACATGAAGGCGTTGATGAAGGCCACATCCCCCCACAAGAGACCTTGGATACAGCAACTGCCTGCAAAGTGGCCAGCCGATATTGGAAAAGTTGCCAAAGAGTCCAATCTATGTAAGTAGGATAATGAATAATAATTTGACTTTTATCCCAAAAGGTATTTATTTATTTAAGAATTGAATCTTATTTTTCTGCGGTTCATTGATGAACTGTCAGAATGTAATCGCCTAATTTGCATAAACCAATGAAAATATTCTGGAAAGGTGAATCCTCTGCTTTCATCGCTCGCTGGTCTCTATATCTTTAGTTTTAAATGTAAAACATTCATGAAAGAAATTAGCTTATAATCATAGCATTGAATTTCGAAAACGTTTATGAAGTTAAGCGTTCTGTTGTGTAAGGGTGTAGTGCGATTCGAGTCAGATTTCTCGAAAATGTAAGGATGATGCCGTTTTATGTGCTTTGCCATATTGGAAGTGTTGCCAGATTTATTTGACACATCAAAAACAATGTCGGCAGGTTGTTAAATCTTTAATTGTTGTTATAACGCCATTCTTTTCGATGGTCTTGAATCCAAAATGAGTGCATATTTTTTATTTGTACGACGCCGGTAGCGATTTCAATTCAGCTGACACCATATTTGTTGATTTTTACTTCCCTTGAATTAGAAAATGGGAATACGTCGTATTGTAAACCGTACCGGGTCCCAATTAATTCAATGTACCGTTCAATGGTATATCGTTACACCCTTACTGTTTTGTTTGAAAAAATTCAAAGTGACGTCACTGCGAAGCCGAGAATGTGTGATTGATTTTGTTTACAGACTGAGACCATATATTAGATGGACAGGCCTAACTTGCATTTTGTCGGTCAAAAGCTATACATAGCTTGTGTTACATGTTTAATCCTTTTCTGACAATAAATGAATATTGTATTGCATTGCATGGCCATCTTTCTTTTGGGTCTGGCGCTGACAGGCTGTAGAAATGTGGAGCCGCAGTGGTAGCGCATTCGCCTCAGGATCGAAGGGCCCTGGGTTTGATCCCTACCATCGCCATTTCGGTAGTGTCCTTATGCAAGACACAAATAATTCCACATTGCCTCTCTCCCTTCGAGGTTAATTCCATCTGGAATGAGTCTCGAGAACAATTAATATAAGTTGTAAGAACTTGTTTCGCAATTGAGAATAAATGAATTAGCACATGTATATTATTATTAAAACTAAATGAAAGAAATTCCACGCCTTTTAGGATTAAACGGTTTTGGCAGTGCTGAGAGCCTTGAAATCGAAAACAATCTATAGACAAGGACAGGTCTGAAGCAAAGTCTATTGTTCAGGTTGTTAAGGTACGTTATACTTGGACATGTTGGACAAGCAGCATATTTGCTAATTAGAGGGTGCCCAATAGCCCAAAATATTAATTTTGTCCTATTAAGTATTCAGTATGCCCACAAAGCATCCTTACCTAGAACAGCCACAATGCTAAATAATCAATTTCGACCAGTGTAGATGAAGATCAGACTGCCTACATAAGGGTCTATCTTAAATAATTTCTTAATCATATTCCCTTTAATTATTAAAAAATACCAGGAAAATATCTTGGAAATTATTGAATATTTTCAATTCAACATTGGCACAGTTGTAGCGATGTTGGGAATCCTTGTTCATTTACTGACAGTTTTTTCTTGTCAGGCATTCTTAAAGTCGAGAAGGTTTCCGAAGGACACCTCTTGTTATTTATTGGCATATCTTTCAGTTTGAAGGTGAGAAGGTGGAATGACTTCTTTCTTCGGCCCACAAGTCCGCACCAAAGTTGATTGCCATCACCAAGGAGGAGAAGATAGTTAACATGGCTATTCAATTTCGTGAAAAATAACAGATGGGTAATCAAATCCATCCTTCAATAAGTTTAACTGGAAAGTCTGAGGTACGAAACTCATTTTTGTTGGCTGGAAATACGACCGTGATAAAAAAGTGTACCTAATTTCGGATAGACGCTTACGCGGACATGCCAATAAGTTATCGGCTTTAATCTTCTGTTTATGCCTTCACCATTAGTATCACTCATGTCATATTGTGAAACCTGCCTTGAGGCAACCTTTTTGTCAGTCACAAATTGATTGAGAGTGCGGCGTTAATGTTCAGGGAAATGTCTGACACTTTGTATATTCGGTTCATTGTTTATTGAGATATTTTCGGGCGAAGTTAATTTCGCTTTTGTCAAAGAAATGGGCGAAGTTTAGGTGTGAAAGGCGACTTTGTCGCCCTAGTCGCCCCCTCGCTAGGCCCAAAATTATTAATTGTGTGCGACAGTGTGTACATTCTCCCGGATACTGCAGACACAATAGAGGTCATGCTGGTTCTGCTGGGGATGTATTACTTCAAAGGCTTGGACTATCTCTATTTGTAGCAGACAGTTTTTCAACAATATGAGGGACACAAGACATGTATGGTTTCATACAGTTTCTGAAACTGATGACTGCAGAGATTAAAAAATGAGGTTTATCAATATTGACTCACAAATGATCATGGGATAGACGGAATGTAAAATTTAAGTCTACAGATTTTAAACTGAAGGAAATTTATAACTGTTAAATATATGAGAAATGTGATTTTTCTGTCCATTTGAAAACAAAAAAACAAAAATAATATCAAACAGGGAATGCCACGTACCAAAAACGCAGCCTCCCCAAAACGAACCCCACAGCACCCAGAAGTGCACACCACCAACACACACACACACACACACACACACACACGCACACACACACAATCATGTACACACACACATATACACTACCAACACACACTAGCATACAAAGCAAACACACGAGGACAAAACGAACAATTAAAGGAACACAGTGGGGCACCGCCTTGGAACGGTCAGTGGCAAAAACACCACTGGGGAGCTTAAACCGGTTTATGGTGCGCACCCAACCTCACTCTTACCCCCACCATGTTCCAAAGTCACAGGACAGTGTAAATAAAAGTAATCCCTGCTAGGTGAATCTCTAACACACGCAATGGAAACAAAAGGCATGGTATGTAAAACACAAAAATGCTCGTGTATAAATATATAAAAAGCAAACCTTGAGAACCAAAAAACGTATGTACTCAATGCCTTTGCAGAAGGCAGAGCACCAAGAGAAACACCCTTAAGGGCCCGACGAAACAGGCCAGAGGACAGAAATCAAAACAGTTTCGTCCCATTTCGAAGCCATTTTCATCCACAAACATGATAGGTATAAATAATAGCTGAAAGAAATATTGCCGATATATTTCGAACTGTTAACGGTAAGATTAGAAAATAGGCATGGAGATGTGCAAATCCTATACTGCAAGCTTGATTAGATTTCTTCCTTATTACAGATAATTTCCCTAGGGATTCCAAAAATACCAAATGCCATGAAACACCTCGTATGTTTTATGAAATTAAAACGGAAAAATTTGAACTGTTTATGATTTAAACAATGAAAAGGAATTACTAATCATAAAAAAATGTCATAATCGAACGAATACTCTCACAGATAATTCCGTTCTCAGACGTCAAAAAAGCGAGTTTTCTCCGATTATAATGAAAATCTGCATAATGGTACTCTAACATGTTGTTCGTATTGTACTCTTTTTAATATTTCTATTTTTCACTTCGTTTTCAAGAACGCGACGTCGAATGTCAATGGTGTACAATCAACGTTTTACATGCAAAATTAGTTCAAAAATACCCCTATTGTAATTTCAAACACACCATGTGCTAGCTCTCAATCTGCGAAATACGCACATATAATTTTTTAGATGTTTGTGTCATCATTAATTCCAACGCGAAACGTTTAATACTGAAAATCCTCCTATTGTTTCACCCAAAGTTGTGACCTCCGACTCATTTTAAACGAGATTCAATCAACTAAGTAGATTTATAATAAATTTTGCACGCACGTTCGGGACGGACGCACGCTCGCATCCCAAATACTTTTTACTTACTTGTACTAGTATTAATTAAGCCGACGGTAGCAGAAATTAACATAATATAATGACGAACAGTGGAGAAATGAGTGGACAGTTATATAGTTTACATATTTTGATATCTCGTTCGTTGTTATTGACATGTGCACGCAAAATTCCCACTGTTTGATATCATAGGGGGTTTATCAAAGATTGCACATAATCATGTATAATAGTCTACATGACATGAAGGTATGATCATTGTTATCATTAACTGTTACTTTTTCAACATTTTGAAAATTTGACCATGTTTAAATGAAATGTCGACGTTATTCGGCATCATTCCCCCTGCTCTTAAACCATTGTCCCTATGAAAAAAAAATCATTTCGGAATCGTTGATTATTTATAGATTCAAGAATAAACATCATGGCTGTAAACATTACACATTTATTATATTAAATATACACCCACTCAAGACCGACTTCCGACAAGCTACAGTTTAGAGTTTGTAGGTTGTGTAGAATGGTTCAATCAGTGGAAGAGATTCCATCAAATAGCTTTACATTTTGTATTCTGTGAAGTTTGAAGATTTGTTTCTGAATCATTACCATCATGATAAAAGAGAAAGTTTCTGGTCCCGTGCTTATAAAACTTTACTTCGAGAACAAACTCATCGTTCAGGCCTGTAACGGACTCGCATTGAGTAAACTTATGTTCACATGTGGTCCTATCAGAAAACAGAGAATTTAGCTTTAACATGAGATTATGATCGGGATATTTTTTCGTAAACACAGGCCGACACTAGCACCTTGACTACAGACATTATTATAAGGGATTGGTTATATCCCATTACGAACGGTACTTTCCGGACAGAAAACAAGGATCACCGCATTAAGAACTTCCCCTTACTATCTGCCACTTTCGGCAACCAATCAAAACAATTTTGGCAAACATTGACTGGAAAATGTCTCCTACACTGTACTTTTGACTCCAAAAAGCTAATTTCGGTAATATAGGCATGATGGGAGTAATGCCAGGGTCTCATCCACGAAAATAAGCTAACACAAATGCTCTCATGTACGGACCTTGATAAAATTATTTTCATCTAGGTGTCAACAGTATTCTACACTTCGTACTGAAGTAGAACACTCGGCTGACGCCACTCATGAGCATTTTTGTTGGAAATGCTAATACTTGTTGTTCAATTATATTTCTTGTAAAAGTCAATGAAAAGTTGCTGTTTTCTAAGATATTTGTCTCAGTAACAAATCTGAACTGCGTTCTGTTATCAAACACATTTTGTATGCGCATATTTGGGCAAACCTCGTTAATTTGGGAAAAGTGTTTATTGTGTTTGACAAGACCCACATACAAGCTTTCTACATGTACAAGTCATTTTTATCCGAATTTATTTATTATAAGAAATATTATGTCGAATGATTGTCAAAAATTGATTTTTTAGAAGTAACGTTCTGCCTTTATCAACATAGCGCTGAAGACTAAATTATGTAAGAACTGGTTTTGGCCCATGCTTAAAGAAATTGTGTTTGTTTGTTCGAGGTTAAACGGTCGTTTTCGACAGTATTTCAATTGTTAACAGGCGGACCATCGTTCCTGGGAAGAATCAGTACTAGCCTCCGATCCTCCGTACGAAACTGACAACTTTCGCACATAAAGAGACATGGTTGGTAGGAGGGATCGAACCCATAACCCTCAATCAGTGTCAGTACAGTGAGAGTTTACAGTGTTTTCAAGTCAGTGACTCTAGCCACTTGACCACGGACTGTAGTTATGTGTTTGAAAAAGAATAAAATAACAACCGCTCTTGACAAATGCATACATAGTCCTTTTTTATAAAACAACTCACAGTTTTTAGAGTAAATAATCAGATGAAGGGTTAAACGTTTCACTTTCAAAATAGTTAAAATTTTAATTTAGTACAATGTATCATTTATAAAGTGTCCGGTCTTGCCTAGTGCCTTCACTGATACCTCTATGTGTGTTCATGGTTTTGTTAAGCATATATGCGCATAGATAGAAGTAAAAAGTCTCTGAATTTCGAGGCTGTCCAATGGTTTTTTTCTTCTGATATACATGGATTACCTTTTCAGCTTTATCTCGAATATAATATAATTTTGAGTTCCATGTTACAATTACAAACTGTCAATATTCAAATACGGAGATGCACGTGTTTTCATAATTGATTGATTGCTCTGATTACTTGATGTATTAAACAGTTCAATTTCTAGGTCATACGTGCTTTTGAAATAGACCGCTCCAGTGCCGAGGTAAGTCGGCTGAATAAGTTTTAATTTATACTGTAATTTGACAAAAGGAAATTGTGCAGCGCTAGCCGTGTGGTGAAAGCGAGATATTTGAGCGTATGAATTGTACATTTTATTTTAAGGTCGCTGGTTCGAGCCCAAGTGCGACCACATGTTTATTAATTTTATTATTTTCCCTTTATTTCCAATTGAAGAAAAATAGGACCAACGATGTGTAAATTCTTCTAAACTAAAACGCTGCGGATGCGGTGTTATACAGCTGCACACCTATATTACAGAAAACGTAGATGTTTTTCACTACATGTAGGGGACAGATGCAGACAGGGTATGACTTGGGGTTAAGCCGGGTTAGGTGGTTGATGGCTGTCCTCGCCGGTTGGCAAAATCTAGAATTTGCCAATGGTGCAGTTTCAAGTATTAGTCGCTTACTTTGCGGCACATAATTTGGGATATACGTTACGTTTTCTTTGGTCAGGCGTTTAGAAGTATTTGACAATTTTTTTATATCACATTTAACCCACAGAAAGACGAACTCGTTTTTTCTTAATATGAAAGCCTGTACTGCTGGCTTTTCTAGCTTTTATTCGTCCTTTTGCTTTCACGAGCAACAACTCAACAAGAGAATGTGATAGGGAGTGTATTGCTGTACTTTATTGTTCATAAAAAGACTAAAATGACGACTAAAATAAAATGACATGAAATATCTGAATCAAAATATGTTATTTAATTTTCAGTATTAAACGTTTCGCGTTGACGCAGATTGAGAGCTAGCACATGGTATGTTTGAAATTACAATAGGGGCATTTTTAACCAATTTTGCATGTAAAACGTCAATTCAATACTATTGTCAGTCGCCGTCGCGTTGCTAGGAAACGAAGTGAAAAACATAAATATTAAAACAAGCTAAATACGAACCATGTTAAGAGTACCATTTTGCAAAATTTCATAACAATCGAAGAAAACTCGCTTTTTGATGTCTGACGTCAGACAAAGGTCGCATACTATTTATTAATTAATTTCAATTTTACTTTTTAAGACTCTAAGACAGGGTTTCGCATGCAAGGGCTCAATTATTATACATTACTGTTTAAAAATAATGTTATAGTATGGCGATTATCTACAGATCTATATAGTCTTTGACACTTCCACGTTCGTATTAATTTCTAAAAAGATGGCAGTATCGCTGTCATCTGTTTTATGCGGAAGCCCAATAGTGCCACGTTGTTTGTTTTTTTAATTGATTTTTTCAACATAACTAAGTTGAAAATTCAAGATAGTAAGTTGAATATTCAAGATACTAAGTTGAATTTTCAAGATACTAAGTTGAATATTCAACTTACTAAGTTGAATATTCAAGATACTAAGTTGAAAATTCAACTTACTAAGTTGAATATTCAAGATACTAAGTTGAATATTCAAGATACTAAGTTGAAAATTCAACTTACTAAGTTGAATATTCAACTTACTAAGTTGAAAATTCAACTTACTAAGTTGAATATTCAAGATACTAAGCTGAATATTCAAGATACTAAGTTGAAAATTCAACTTACTAAGTTGAATATTCAAGATACTAAGTTGAAAATTCAACTTACTAAGTTGAATATTCAAGATACCAAGTTGAATATTCAAGATACTAAGTTGAAAATTCAACTTACTAAGTTGAAAATTCAAGATACTAAGTTGAAAATTCAAGATAATAAGTTGAATATTCAAGATATACTAAGTTGAAAATTCAACTTAGTAAGTTGAATATTCAAGATACTAAGTTGAATATTCAACTTACTAAGTTGAAAATTCAAGATACTAAGTTGAAAATTCAATATACTAAGTTGAAAATTCAACTTACTAAGTTGAAAATTCAACTTACTGATTTTAGTACTTAGTATCTTGAATTTTCAACTTAGTATCTTGAATATTCAACTTAGTAAGTTGAATTTTCAACTTAGTATCTTGAATATTCAACTTAGTATCTTGAATATTCAACTTAGTAAGTTGAATTTTCAACTTAGTATCTTGAATATTCAACTTAGTATCTTGAATATTCAACTTAGTAAGTTGAATTTTCAACTTAGTATCTTGAATATTCAACTTAGTAAGTTGAATTTTCAACTTAGCATCTTGAATATTCAACTTAGTATCTTGAATATTCAACTTAGTAAGTTGAATTTTCAACTTAGTATCTTGAATATTCAACTTAGTAAGTTGAATTTTCAACTTAGTATCTTGAATATTCAACTTAGTAAGTTGAATTTTCAACTTAGCATCTTGAATATTCAACTTAGTATCTTGAATATTCAACTTAGTAAGTTGAATTTTCAACTTAGTAAGTTGAATTTTCAACTTAGTAAGTTGAATTTTCAACTTAGTATCTTGAATATTCAACTTAGTATCTTGAATATTCAACTTATAAAGTTGAATTTTCAACTTAGTATCTTGAATATTCAACTTAGTATCTTGAATTTTCAACTTAGTAAGTTGAATTTTCAACTTAGTAAGTTGAATTTTCAACTTAGTATCTTGAATATTCAACTTAGTATCTTGAATTTTCAACTTAGTATCTTAAATTTTCAACTTAGTTATGTTGAAAAAATATATTTAAAAAAAACAAAGTGGCACTATTGGGCTTCCGTAGTTTTAGTACATTATCAACAATAAAATATATAAATTCAAATTCTGCATTTAATTTGCGTCCCGCAGGCGAAATTTTCTTTAAGTTGTGTTCAGACCTCCTCTTTGCGGGTTGGACCTGCCCGTGAGGTCCAGATTGCATAATTCTCGAGTAGATTAATATCAGTCGAAAGTAATAAACAAATGCTCATATAAATATTAATGTATG
Source organism: Saxidomus purpurata (assembly GCA_022818135.1). NCBI lineage: Eukaryota > Metazoa > Mollusca > Bivalvia > Venerida > Veneridae > Saxidomus > Saxidomus purpurata. The sequence continues at coordinate 263,450 of JAFMSR010000006.1, forward strand.
TATTATTGAAATGTAAGTAACTGTTGCATTACGTTTGCGTCAATTTATATTTGTACCAGTAGAGTAAAAAGACAGGTCGTACCATATATATGTTGAACAAGGATAACATATTGTACAAATATGTACTAAACCGCAAATTTTCACTTAAAATTGTCATACTTAGGGAGATTTACTACATATTATAGCTAATATAGTTAATAGCTACTGCTACTGCTGTGCTACTACTACTGCTACTGCTAAGCTACTGCTACTGTTGCGCTACTGCTACTGCTGCTGCTGAGCTACTGCTGCTGCTGTGCTACTGCTACTGCTGTGCTACTACTACTGCTACTGCTAAGCTACTGCTACTGTTGCGCTACTGCTACTGCTGCTGCTGAGCTACTGCTACTGCTACTGCTGCTGCTGCTGCTGAGCTACTGCTACTGCTGCTGCTGTGCTACTGCTGCTGCTGTGCTACTGCTACTGCTAAGCTACTGCTGCTGCTGTGCTACTGAGCTGCTGCTACTGCTAAGCTACTGCTGCTGCTGGGTTACTGCTGAGCTACTGCTACTGCTACTGCTGAGCTACTGCTACTGCTGTACTACTGCTACTGCTACTGCTGAGCTACTGTTGCTGTTGTGCTACAGCTACTGCTAAGCTACTGCTGCTGCTGTGATACTGCTACTGTTCAGCTACGGCTACTGCTGTGCTACTGCTTCTGCTGCTGCTTCTGCTGTGCTACTGCTACTGCTACAGCTTCTGCTGCTGCTGTGCTACAGCTAAGCTACTGCTTCTGCTGCTGCTGTGCTACAGCTTAGCTACTGCTACTGCTGCTGCTGTGCTTCTGCTACTGCTGAGCTACTGATGTGCTACTGCTACTGCTACTCCTGAGCTACTTCTACTGTTCAGATACTGCTACTGATAAGCTACTGCTGCTGCTGTGCTACTGCTGCTGCTGTGCTACTGCTACTGCTGTGCTACTGCTACTGCCACTACTCAGCTACTGCTACTGTTCAACTACTGCTACTGCTCAGCTACAGCTACTGCCAACTTCACGTTTTATAATTTTGCTACTGCTACTACTCAGCTACTGCTACTGCTACTGCTAAGCTACTGCTACTGCCAATTTCACGTTTTATAATTTGCTACTGCTCACTTCTAATGTTCACTGCTACTGCTAACTTCCTACGGTCTTTTACTTATATATTTATTTGCTTGGACATAAGTGATCGCATTCATTCGCAAACAAGTCCGCCCAATGATGCCTGGCGTAATGATTGTTCCTTTCCATGACTTAAAATTGTACAGACACACTTGACTGAACAATGCTGCACGTAAGCCGTTTTTGGGTGTGTTTCCGTTATAAATTAAATGTTGTGATATTGAAAATTGGAACAACTAACAACCAATAGCCGTTCTTTTCCGTACACGCTACATGTTTACGTTACTGTGGTTATTTCCCTTTATGTGGTAACTTCACTGGGTAAGCTATAGTCTCGCTATTTGCACTTCGAAGGCAAACCGATTATACAGGTTGACATTTTATAGCTGTCCGCCTTCTACAAAATAGTGTGACAGTTATAAAATATCAGATCTGTGAAAGGGGTCACACTGAAACGCCAAATTAATTAGGCTAGGTAAGCTATTGCACACATATACAAAATAAGCTAGATCTATTGCACGTTGGACTTACAGAAATCGTCCGACAATGCGTTTGCTTTGCATTATGAGTTTGACAAATAGCTGAAAGAATGTTAATTTACATATCGTTTGGATAGCGTAAAATATGCTAATATTGTTGCTGGAAGTATTGGCGCGAACTTACCATGTGACCATATAAAAGCAGATCTAACGTGACGTAGTAACAGGTGCGTGGAGTATTGAATATTGTAGATACTAATGCCTGAATTTGCTTCGACTGTCGTAGTTTGTACTTCAATAAAATATATAGAAAGATGTGCCCTAGAAGGAACTTTTGGAATGCTATAACTTGTATCACCCTTTGAACTAACACAAAAACTTATGATACCGCCTTCACCCTAATCATAACGAGGTTATGAATTTAGATAGGTACACATGTGTATTGTTTCATCTCATGCATGTTTTTATCGATTGGTTTAATTATGGAACTTTTTACAGATGCGGAGGCGGAGGCATGATACTAGTAATCATATTGCAAAGTGGCGAAAGGTAAATTTCTGGATTTTCTGGTAAACTTTTGATGACCTCATCCACTAAAAATTATTATCATGAGGCAGCAACAGCGTATTATGCTAGTTGATAGATATGTACTATTTACGTACTAAAATCATAAAACAATTCATGAAATACTGAAAACGCAAGAGTATTTCATTGACATGTTTCATGCGGTTTTATCCAATTAACAGGTGCATTGCAGAATATTTTTTCAATCACTCTACTTGTCATTTCATTGGCGGTTGTTAGGTGACCAACTTCCGGTCAAAAGCGAGCTTAATACGCGTGTAACATGTTTCTTAAGCAGTTATATCATAACGCAAACACAAAAAGTGGCAATGCTGTACAATGCCGCTTGCCACAATAGCTACAAAAATAGTCCACTGTATGCCCCGACATATTACACATAACGCTGTAAACAAATGTAAAAACATATACATTGTATTTCTTTATCTACAGACAAACAAACAGTTCACGCGGAAGACTCACCGTGACTGTGCGCACTGCATCATGCAGTATTGTAATCCAACCGAATGATGCGTTTTAGTGCTTTGGGCCACGCCGCACGTGGGCATTGTAAGTTATAGTAAATCATTTCGTATTTACATTTTGATTTTTCACTGTAATTGTGTTGATGAAGGAACGTAGGACTCTAGGGCCTCTTTGGCCTAGCTGATAAAGTCGTTTACAAAAATAAAGTGTTTCTTTCCGCTGCGAGTTCGAACACCGCTAGGATCATCGGCTTTGTTCGGCCAGAATGCTATCTGTATTTTTGCGGAAGGTCATGTGTTTTTAATATGCACTTTTAGCTAGACTGATGAATTCGCGATGTGATTCATTAGCGAAAATTAGCGTAAACAAGTACCTCACGAATGAAACAACGTTTACTGTGTTACCAAACATAAACACATTTAAACTGGAAAGGGCAGTAGACTGCAGAAAAGAAGTAGAAACACCCGTCAAATAACCGACAATAAAGCGTGTCTCTTAGCACCTCAGAAGCGATGACAAAATATACCATATTCCTGAAATATGTGTTCGTTACTGTTCGATAAATAAATACAACTTTGAATAACACCATATCGAAAGATGCCTCATTTTTGCTCTAATGATCAACATAGAGGCCTTCTGTAATAATCGTTATCCACCATTAATTATACAACAACAACTTTCCATAGTTTATTGAATGTGCTACGGTACTGCCACATTATTTTAAAACGCTGATTTTACCTATGATGACTGGACTTTTAGGTGAAGTAATAATACTTGCAAATTTTCTATCATTTATGCCTTTGAAGGTATCAATGAAGTGTTTCTTTAACTGTATTCGACAGGTGTGACACAGAGGAATCGTGCGTTCAATTACTAGGCCCATGTGTAGAACGGGGAAAAGCCGGATGAAATGTGTAAGAAAATTATGTATGTATCAATAATCAATAAAAATATGTCACCAGATCTCAATGCATATCTAGAGACATATATAGGATTAACTGAATTTTGAACTGTTCATCATTACAATGGCCACAGAAAGCTATATGGACTTTTAATTTTGTTTAGTATTTTAAAGACACAATACTTTTATTAGACTTGTGTTTTCTGTTAAAACGAACTCGTATTTTAAATGTGTGGGTGTTAGGAAATATTTGTACAATATTTCACAAAACATTGTCATTGCCTGCATATAAAAGTTTTTTTCATGATAACCAAATTTCTTCAAACATTTAACGAAGATATCAATTCTTATTTTGACAGCCATTTTTCGTTTATAGTACGTTTTTTTCGATTTGATTCTACGTCAATCAAAACAAGTAAATAGGCAGAAACATTTGCTAGATATAGCTAAGTCTACAAATTAAAAGATGCGTCTTTTCTTATCTTTCATAAAATCATTACGAAAGCCGAGAAGGGTCAAATAAAAAGCCAAAAAGAGTAAATAAACGCGTACGTACGAAAATTAAACGCGTACGTACGAGAATAAAACGCTTACGTACGAGAATAAAACGCGTACATACGAGAAATAAACGAGTACATACGAGAATTAAACGCGTTCGTACGAGAATTAAACGATATTATATTCATTGGCTTTGTAGGCATAGCCACACTGGGTATATGTTTATGTGAAAGTTACAAAAAACGATTTAAAAAAACTCACAATTTACAGTTTTAAGGTGTATTTCGCAAGTTATTCCCATGTTTTCACTGTACAGTAGACACTTTATGATACTGTTCATTATTTGAAAAAATTCTTGTTTCAAAGTGTCATTAAAGATATCCCCCTCAAAGTCCCAGGACCACAATTACATGTAACTCCTACATTACGAAGAAAAATGCCTTACCGGCAGAAATGACATTTATTTATACCAAAAACATTCCTAACTTAACTGTTGAAATCGATGTACATGTTCGAAATAGAGAGCAGTATTTTTTTTATGATATTGCAAAAAATAAGAAAGACTTTCTGGTAACTCTTTTTCGTGGTGAATTCAAAAGAAATGACAATGTCAACATTGTTTTAGACTGAATGGAACATTGTTCTATAATTGTCTTATCAGTATATGTATTTTACAATATAAGTAAATTCAAAGAGATCCTGGGACTTTAACCACTTATTTTTGATAGTGTGTACCTATATGATTTATGTCCAGTTATTGTATTGATGAGCTGAGACGTCAAACCACTGCTAAATTCAGTGTATCAAATCATGAACACTTGAAACCACCGTAGAAAAGTTTATGACCTTGGGTTTATTAGTTCTTTATTTGTGTTTATGAACTAGTTAGGAATGATCCAGTTCTTTTTAAATACCGTTATCGAGTGTTTCAATATTGTAAAATTTGTCTGTCTAGTGATCGATACAATAATCATAATTTTTTCCCTGTGAGTTGCGAGGGTATTCTTTCACCTTCCGTGTATTCATTCAAGTGGTTTCGAACGTTAGCACTATTTATCGTTTGAAGTGACCATACGTAGAGAAATAGAATATTAACAAATCTTTAGTGAAAAATATGAACCTGTATATTGTTGTTGTTGGAGTTTAACGCCCGTTTCAACCGTAATTTGGTTATTTTTACAGGCGGGCAGTTTACCTAGCCATCGTTCATAGGAAGATCCAGTACTAGAGCGATGTTTTCTGTAAGAAACTGCCAACTTTCTCACAAAGAGACTTAGTCGGTAGCAGGACTCGAACCCGTGACCCTAAATCTATGAGTCGTTACAATAATTTCAAGTCATTGGCTTTAACCATCGGCCACGGAGGCCATAGAGAAAATTGGCAATTTTTAACTTGTGTTACATATATCCTAACTAGAGCCATCAATGAACATGATTAAAATACCACCACAAACGCGTCTTGTGACACGAAATGGCATTTCTTATTACCATAACCTCAACACCTATATGATTAACCAAGATAGCCGAGAAACACACTGTGCTCATCAGCTTGAAAATGCTTCAAAGGGCTTGGAGGATATAATATCATGACCGTAAGCAAGCACAGTTAGAACAAAATTCTGTTTTGCATGTCATACCAATGATCTGAACATTTGCCTCAAGTTTGAGGGGATACAAAAATTTGAAATTTGACTCTGAAATGTGACCTTTACTTCTCCTTGGTGTATCTTTTTCATATGTAAGTGATTTTATTCTCGTATGTACACGTTTTATTCTCGTATGTACACTTTTAATTCTCGTATGTACACGTTTTATTCTCGTATGTACACGTTTGATTCTCGCATGTACACGTTTGATTCTCGTATGTACACGTTTGATTCTCGTATGTACACGTTTGATTCTCGTATGTACACATTTTATTCTCGTATGTACACGTTTTATTTTTGTATGTACACGTTTGAGTCTCGTACATACGCGTTTGAGTCTCGTACATTCGCGTTTCTCTCACACGTACGCGTTTAATTCTCGTACCAACGCGATTTATGCTCGTACGTACGCGTTTAATTCTCGTACGTACGCGTTAAATTTTCGTACACACGCATTTAAATTCTCGAACGTGCGCGTTTTATTCTCGTGTTTATTTACTCTTGTTTTTTTATTAGATCCTTCTCGGCTTTCATAATTGCGAGTGTCTTCATACTAAAAATATCTATGTTTATTTTGGGATAAAACTTAATACTTTAATACTTTTTTCTTGGTAAACTTATGACATGCGCTTCATTCTCTTTTGACCACATACATACAGCTAACTGGATATAGCGATGTGAAAAACGATTAAAAATGATAGGTATCGTTTATCTTATTTTGTCAAATGTTTGTGTTTGATTTGATAAGTAAACTGAGATATTTGTTTTGTGGAGACATTGATGCAGCTCTCCATGTATGTATATATCAGTAGGGGAGTGAACAAAAATAGAGAATGCGTTCTATCTGTACCTTGCAAACGAATGGATTATATGTTTGTACACAACATGGAAAGAAATGTTTTCGTTATAGTAAATATATATTGTATCCTGGTATAAATACTTATTCTAAAAATGTCGAAAATCTATACAACTGTGTGATCGTATGTTATACGGTTTATAGTACACTTTCACCAGTTGTTTATACGCTCTTGCCTAAACCGTCCATTTGTAGTGATTATATATGTTTAGTCGAGTTTAAGTAAAAGATTGAAATATGCTATAAAGTAACAGTTCTTCGCTTGAATTGATATTCATTTTAGGCTTCTATTTCAGATCAGCAAGACCCTAACGTAATATTTAATTTATGGATGGAGTCTCTGTATTAATCATTATTGTATGGACATAAATTATGCCAAATGATATTTTCATGAATATTAAATATTCGCGTGATTCTTGATCCAATGACTCGGGTTCAAACTCGACGAATGGGTTGTTCTGGTCCGTCAGCCGACATAGCTACGTATGGTCCACCTGAATGATGTCACGTATAATGAGCATGTTTCGTTCATATGGAACGCCATAGCTGCCTTCTATACACACTTCTTAAATGGTGATGACCTTTTGACAGATGGTGCTGTGGTTTTGATAGATGGTGCTGTGGTTTTGATAGATGATACTGTGGTTTTTATAGATGGTGATATTGTTTTGATAGATGGTGCTGTCGTTTTGATAGATGGTGCTGTGGTTTTGATAGATGGTGCTGTGGTTTTTGTTGATGGTGATGTCGTTTGGATATATGGTGATGGCGTTTGGATATATGGTGATGTCGTTTTGATAGATGGTGATGTCGTTTTAAAGGTGGTGCCGTCGTTTTGATAGATGGTGTTGTGGTTTAGATAGATGGTGTTGTCGTTTGATAAATGGTGCTGTGGTTTTGATAGATGGCGATGTCGTTTTGATAGATGGTGCAGTGCGTTTTATAGATGGTGATATCGTTTTAATAGACGGTGCTGTGGTTTTGATAAATGGTGATTTCGTTTTGATAGACGGTGCTGTGGTTTTGATAAATGGTGATGTCGTTTTGATAAATGGTGTTGTCATTTTACTATATGGTGCTGTCATTTTATATATGGTGCTGTGGTTTTGATGTATGGTGATGTCGTTTTGATAGATTGTGCTGTGGTTTTGATAAATGGTGATGTCGTTTTGATATATGGTGCTGTCATTTTATATATGGTGCTGTCATGTTGGTAAATGGTGCTGTCATTTTGATAGATGGTGCTGTGGTTTAGATATACGGTAGTGTCTTTTATATATAGGTAGCTGTGGTTTTAACAAATGGTGATGTGAGTTTGATATATGGTGCTGGCATATTTATATATGGTGCAGTGGTTTTCATATATGGTGATGTCCTTTCTATATATGGTGATGCTATTTTGATATATGGTTCTGTCATTTTTTATTACGATGATGTTGAACTATTTATAGATGGCCTGGTTGTTGACCGGATTAGGTTAATGATGGTAAAACTGTTCTTACACCGTGAAAATAGAGGCAATTTTGTCGTCAGTTTGTATGAGACGCCTAAATACCATACACTTACATTATAAGGGTTTCTTCCGGTGCGACTACCCAAATCTTACCGACTGCTGAAATGAACTTTATTTTGTAGAATCATCCTACATTTCAAGTAAACACTAGCGAAGGCACTGTAACCCTGACCTTTGACCCACTGTCTCCAAAACATAGGGATCATATACAGGTCGCAGGAAACCTTCTGAGAAAGTTTTATAACAGTTGAATTACAATTTTGACCACGAGAGTTTTATCAAGGAAAGGTTTACGAACAGACCGACGGTAGGACGACGATCAAATCAACATTACATCAGCTCTGCTGGACTTTGTCTATTAGACCTAATAAGTCAAAGGTTGGTTCCAAGATTGCAATACAAACAAAGAATGTAACACGATTTACAACAAGACATGGGTAAATGAATCAATGCCTTTACCTTTTATCTTGTCGGTTTCTTTCGTCTCTTTCTGATTTGTAAGTATTTCTTCTACTTTCTGAATATCTCGTTTCACTCCCCTAATAAGTCCTTGATTTTCCTCAACGTCTTCCTTTACTGCGCCTATGTCTTTCTTTAGCTCAGTCATATCTTCTGTAACATTTTTAAAGTCACGAGTCACTTGTCCAACATCTTCCTTTACTTCTTTGACTTTTATTTTAACTTCTGTTACATCAGTTTTCACGTCTTTTACGTTTTTCGTCAGTTCTTCAACACCTTCTGTCACTTCAGTTACCCCCTTTCCCAATTCTCTGACTTCTATATCATTTTTAATAAGGTTTTGCAATAGCTCTGCAACATCTGTTCTAATCAGTTCCATGTCTTTCTCCAGCCCCTTTTCCATCTTTCGCCATTCTTGAATGACTTTTTGGATTCTGTGTTCAGCAGTAGGTTCGAGAGGACTGTGTTTGTAATTGTCAAGTGTTTGCTTTAAATTTGGAACAGGATTCGGAACAACAGAGTCAAGTCTCAGAAGAACCTGTTTAAACATACATGTAATTTTCATTAAATCAATTCCGTACGTAAAACTAATTTTTATAAACGATATGTAGCAACAGTGCCAGCAGCAACTGCAGCAACAGAAGTACTAAACGTGGTAGTAGTAGTAGTGGAACTAGTAGTAGTTGAAATAATAGAAGTATTTAATAGTGGCACTTGTAGTTTAACAAGTAGCTAGCAAAAGTAGTTATGTTAGTAGGACGTCTCGTTGTAGCGCTAGTTCATGTAGTAACACTAAAAGTAGAAGTTGTCGTCGTAGTAGCAGCAGCAGTAGCAGCAGCAGTAGTATCAGTAGTAGAAACAGAAGTAGCAGTAGTAGAAGTAGCAAAACTAGTAGCAAAACTAGTAACAGTAGAAGCAGTAGTAGAAGTAGCAGTAGTAGAAGTAGCAAAACAAGTAGCAGTAGAAACAGCAGCAGTAGCAGTAGCAATAGCAGCATTAGCAGTAGAACCAGTAGCATCAGTAATAGTAGCAGTAGTAGCGGTAGTAGTAGTATGAGTAGGGGTAGAAGTAGTAGTAGCACTAGTAGCAGTAGTAGATGCAGTAGCAGTAAAAGCAACAGCAGTAGAAGCAGAAACAGTAAAAGCAGTAGCAGTAGTAGTAGCAGCAGTAATAGTAGTAGTAGTAGCAGTTTGAGGTGCAGCAGAAGTAGTAGTAGTAATAGTAGTAGTAGTAGTTTGTACATTTAGTTGCTATTTGTAGTAGAAGTTAGTAATAAGTAGTAGCAGAAATAACAGTAGCAATAGTTGCTAGTAGTGGTAGTGATAGCAGTGGTAGTGGAAGTAGTGGAAGTAGTGGTAGAAGTGGAAGTTGTAGTAGTAGTGATAGTAGTAGTAGTAGCAGTAGTAGTTAGTACTTGTAGTTGCTATTTGTAGTAGAAGTTAGTAGTGAGTAGTAGCAGCAATAGCAGTAGCAGTAGTAGCAGTAGCAGCAGTAGTTGCTAGTAGTGGAAGTAGTGGTAGTGATAGCAGTGGTAGTGGAAGAAGTGGTAGAAGTGGTAGTAGTAGTAGTTGTTGTAGTGGTAGTGGAAGTAGTGATGTTAGTGGTAGTCGAAGTAGTGATAGTAGTGGTAGTAAAAGTAGATGTAGAAGTGGTAATAAGTGGTAGTAGTGGTAGCAGTTGTAGTGGTAGTGGTAGAAGTGGTATAAGTGGTCGTAATGACATAGTGGTAGTGGAAGTAGTGGTAGTGGTGGTAGTGTTATTAGTGGAAGTAGTGGTAGTGGTAGTAGTGGTAGTAGTAGTAATGGAAGAAGTGGTAGTAGTGGTAGTGTTATTAGTGGAAGTAGTGGTGGTGGAAGTAGTGGTAGTAGTGGTAGAAGTGGTAGAAGTGGTCGTTATGACATTAGTGGTAGTGGAAGAAGTGTTAGTGGTAGTGGAAGTATTATAAGTAGTGGTAGTAGTGGAAGTAGTGGTAGTGGTAGTGGAAGTATTGTAAGTAGTGGTAGTAGTGGAAGTAGTGGTAGTGGAAGTAGTGGTAGTAGTGGTAGTGTTATAAGTGGAAGTAGTGAAAGTAGTGGTAGTGGAAGTTGTGGTGGTAGTGGAAAAGTGGTAGTGGAAGTAGTGGTAGTAGTGGTCCTAGTGGTAGAAGTGGTAGAAGTGGTAGAAGTGGTAGTGGAAGTAATGGTAGAAGTGGTAGTGGAAGTAGTGGTAGTGGAAGTAGTTGAAGTAGTGGTTGTAGTGATAGTAGTGGTAAAAGTGGTAGTGGAAGTACTGATAGTAGTGGTAGTACTGGTAGTAGTAGTAGTGGTCCTAGTGGTAGAAGTGGTAGTGGAAGTTGTGGTAGAAGTGGTAGTGGAAGTAGTGGTAGTAGTGATAGAAGTGGACGTTTTTGTAGTGGTAGTAGTGGCAGTGGAAGTAGTGGTAGTGGTAGTAATGGAAGAAGTGGAAGTGGAAGTATTTGAAGTATTGGTAGTGGAAGAAGTGGAAGTAGTGGTATTGGAAGTAGTGGAAGTAATGGTAGTGGTGGTAGTGGTGATAGTGGTAGTAGTGATAGTGGTGGTAGTGGTAGTGGTGGTGGTAACGGTAGTAGTGGTAGTAGTGGTGGTAGTGGTAGTTGTGGTAGTGGTAGAAGTGGTAGTAGTGGTAGTAGTGGTAGTGGTAGTAGTGGTAGTGGAAGAAGTAGTAGCGGTAGTGGAAGTAGTGGTTGTGGTAGTAGTGGAAGTATTGGAAGTAGTGGTAGTTGTGATAGTAGTGGTTGTAGTGGTAGTAGTGATAGAAGTGGTAGTAGAAGTAGTGAACGTAGAGGTAGTGGTAGAAGTGGTAGTGGATGTAGTGTTAGTTGTGATAGTGGTAGTAATGAGAGTAGTGGTTGTAGTGATAGTATTGGTAGTGGTAGTGGTAATAGTGATACTGGTAGTGGTGATAGTAGTGGTAATGTTAGTAATGGTAGTGGTAGAAGTGGTAGTGTTACGGGAAGTAATAGTAGTGGTAGTGGAAGCAGTAGTGGAAGTAGTAGTAGTAGTAGTAGTAGTAGTTGTAGTAGTAGTGGTAGAAGTATAGGTTGTTGTGGTAGTGATAGATGTAGTAGTGGAAGTAGTGGTAGTAGTGGTCCTAGTGGTAGTAGTGGTAGTGGTAGTAGTGGTCCTAATGGTAGCAGTGGTAGTGGTAGTGGAAGTAATAGTAGTGGTAGTGGAAGTGGAAGTAGTTATAGTAGTCGTAGTAGTAGTAGTAGTGGTAGTGGTAGAAGTAGTTGTGGTAGTGGTAGTGATTGTAGTAGTAGTAGTAGCAGTAGTAGTGGTAGTGGTGGTAGTGGAAGTAGTGGAAGCAGTGGAAGTAGTAGTAGTGGTAGTAGTCGAAGTAGTGGAAGTAGTTATAGTAGTGGTTGTGGTAGTGGTGGAAGTATTGGAAGTAGTGGTAGTTGTGATAGTATTGATTGTAGTGGTAGTATTGATAGTAGTGGTAGTAGTGGTAGTTGAAGTAGAGAAAGTAGTGGAAGTAGTAGTGGTGGTAGTAGTGATAGTGGTAGTAGTGATAGTAGTGATAGTAGTAGTAGTTATAGTAGTAGTAGTGATAGTAGTAGTAGTGATAGTAGTGGTAGTGGCCGTAGAGATAATAGTGGCAGTGGTATTAGTGATAGTAGTTGTATTGGTAGTAGTGGAAGTGGTGGTAGTAGTGATAGTGGTCGTAGTGATAGTAGTCGTAGAAGTAGTGATAGTAGTAGTAGTGATAGTAGTAGTAGTGATAGTAGTGGTAGTGGTAGTAATGGTAGTGGTAGTAGTGATAGTAGTGGTATTGGTCGTAGTGATAGTAGTGGTAGTGGTACAAGTGATAGTAATAGTAGTGGTAGTGGTGATAGTAGTAGTGGTGATTGTAGTAGTAGTAGTAGTAATAATAGTGGTCGTAGTGATAGTAATGGTAGTTGTACTAGTGATAGTAGTAGTAGTAGTGATAGAAGTGGTAGTGGAAGTGGTAATTGTGGAGGAAGTAGGAGTAATGAAAGTAGTGGTCGTGTTAGTAGTGATAATAGTGGTAGTGGTAGTAGTGATAGTAGTGGTAGTAGTACTTGTGATGGTAATGGTAGTAGTTGTAGTGGTAGTGGTAGTAGTGATTATAGTGGTAATAGTGATACTAGTGGTAGTGGTAGTAGTGAAAGTAGTAGTAGTGATATAAGCGGTAGTGATAGTAGTGATAGTATTGGTAGAAGTGATAGTGGTAGTAGTGATAATAATGGTAGTGGTAGTAGTGATAGTGGTAGTAGTGATAATAATGGTAGTAGTAGTAGTAATTGTAGTGTTAGTAGTGATAGTAGTGGTAGTAGTGATAGAAGTAGTGGTAGTAGTGATAGAAGTGATAGTAGTGATAGTAGTGGTAGTAGTGATAGAAGTGGTAGTTGTCGTAGTGATAGTAGTGGTAGTGATGATAGTAGTTGTAGTGGTAGTAGTGATTGTCATGGTAGTGGTAGTTGTGATAATAGTGGTTCATGTAGTAGCATTAGTGGTAGTGTGAAAGGATTTACTTTTGATGCGTTATTTTGAATCTGATTCAACAAAATATTGATGTACAACTGTATAAAATGCATTTTCATTTAGTCCGTGCAACTTGATGTGATGGTATAACTTTCAATGTTATAACATTCAGTGTAATTAATTACAGCACTAACAGCACAGTAAAATATATTTTACTGCAGCAAATTGATAGAAATATGTCCATTTGCTTATACCTATATATGCCTAACTATAATTGTGTGCAACCACAAAATGATTCATGTTCATTATTTCTATTGATAATTTGACGCACATTTACTTACTTGTTCAATATCGGTGCATTTATTCTGAAAACTTGTCTCAGTGAATACTTTAGTCGAGGATATATGTGCGACCTGAAAAATATTTTCTTATATGAATTATTTGAAATGTAAAATAAAACTTAATAATTATACCTTTAAGTATTTAAATTTGATAAAAATATAACCAAACTAGTAGTGCCGTTCGGCTCATTGGTGGTATCATAAAAACAACGTAACGACATTGAAGGATAAAACTGGAGATAATTAAGTGATGTGAGATCATGTTTTAAAGAGTATTTTGAAGAGGGGGATGCGTAATCTTAGATGTAAAAGAGATCTTCAACATTGTTGAAGATGTTTATTATTTTTATTTATATATGAATGGGGGTAGAGCAAAAGGGACTGTTATGTTTGTCTGCTTTCCCTTTTAACTTTAGATGAGTCTCCCTAGGGATACTTTGGCTTTTTTAATTTTCCTGCTTTGATATTGCCTATTGTTTGGCATATTTAAATCACTTATTCTAGTAAAGTCTTGCTATCTTTATGTTGAGCTTATCAAAGGAATACGGTTACAACATATTTTGCAAATTAACATGATTTACTTTTTTTAAATTCATAAAGTGATGATGCTAAATTTACCTCATTTCGAAACCCTTTCAGTCGACACAAATCGGCCTCAACTGACGTATCCGTTGGCTGTGGTGAGGCATTCCATAAAAAGTTTGCATTTAGTCCAAAAGAGCTTTGAAAGTTTCTTAGCAAGCAGGTAATGAGTGTTATATCAAAGTCTGCACTTTTCGGAGGTTGTCCACTTGGAGGATACAATAGATGGTATTGTGCCTTTGTTATTATTTTCTGTCCCAAAAGGCGTTTGATCTGCGTTTTATTATTTGCAAGAAAAACTTGCAGAGGGACGGTCTGCAGTTTCTGGTCAAAGATATTCCGCAATACATCAGTACCCCCATCAATAATATGGGTTTGGAGACGGAATAGGAACTCTCGGTTATTGGATGTTGATGCTGTTGCCATGTTCAGTTTAGATATCGTATCGCACTCTGTCTGTGTATTATCTACTGAAAGCTGGAAAACGTTTTAAATTTATTATGACAACATTCGTTTCAAATTCAAATAAAAACGTAGATTATAACAAATGTATATAGAGTATATATAGCTGACAAAAGTCAATAATATTTTCGAAAAATATCGTTATTTATGAACAAAACACTTAAGCAGCTTTTTGTCGCAATTTATGATTAGACATTCTACACACAGCACATGCTGCTACTCATAAGATAACATAACAACGATAACAAATGATATACAATATGTCCATTATGGTGGCAGACTTCTGCCACCACATAACCACTTAATTTTCACGTTATATACCTTATTAGTCACTTAATTATCATGATAAATATCTGATTAACGCGTTAATTTTCATGTTAACAGATACTTATGTCAACACAAAAAGGTGCATGTTACTACCCACTACTGTCAACAAATACCAACATAATGATATTTAAGATATCTAATAAGTGGTTAACGTGCTGTGTAACTAGTTAGTCAGATAAGTATCGTGATAATTATGTTGTTAATGTCACGATACTTATCTGGCTAACTAGTTACATAACACGTTAACCACTTAATAGATATCTAAAATATCATTATGCAGGTATCTGTTGGCAGTAGTGCGCACTAACATTCACTTTATTGTGTTGACATAAGTATCTGTTAACATAAAAATTAACGCGTTAATATTTATCATGATAATTATACGTGGCTAAATCGCACTCTGAATGAATTTACGGTAACTTTGTTCCGCTTTGAAATTAATTACCATGATTTACAATTCTTTCTTAAAAGTGTATTGACAACTGTCAACTGACAGCCAGTTGCTGGTTGCCAATTCGCGAGGTTAAACGAACAAGCATATGACTGCCAATTGCCACTTGCTAATTAGTGTGATTAAACATATTATTCACAATTGATGGCAAATGTCGAATTGTCATCTTGCTGCCAGTTGCCGGCTGTCAAATCGCGAGGTTAAACGAATTGACATCTGACTGCCAGTTAACAGTTGCCAATTCACTTATTTTTGTCAATTACTGAAACAAATCGAATTGGCATCTGGCTGTAATTGGCCAGTTGCCAATTTGCGAGGTAAAGACAAATTGATTCTCGAGGGTAAACTTATGAGCATCTGACTGCCAGCTTACAACTGGCAGTTCACTGATCATTTATGATGGATTACACAAGCATGTTTTATCCTTGATTGGACTTTTTGTTTATTAAAGTGACATTATGCGCATTTTTTTCAAGTAAAAATCCAGCTGAAAATGGTGTGTGTACAAAAGCATAGAGGAAATAATAGCTTTTATCCCAATACACCAAACTCTTCCCGCTACCAGTATGAAAAAATAACTTTCCAAATATTGATTTTCTTATTTGACTGGGAGAGTCAATTTAAGAAAAGAACAACTGCATGCAGGAGTTGCTTCCCTTCCACTGCCGAAATCTCTACAATCATCAACAATGACACAATCAACTATCATTTTATCAGTCCGATTTTTTTTTATATCTAAAGCACCAACTTCAAATACTAATGCGGCATACTCATTAATTTAACACATTTAAATGCACAGCAACCAAAAATTGCTTTTATAAAACTGTCACCAAAATACACTATGTGCAGTAAGATGCGCATAATGTCACTTTAATGTATAATATGTTTCTGTTTGAACTAGATATGCATTATTTGTATCATGGCTACTGCATATTTGTATAGAAAAAAACACTGTCTGTATTTCTGATAATCTGAACTTTGTGTGGAGGCGGAGCTTAGACTGTGATCTATCTGTAATAGAGAACATGTCGACCTCTCTGAAAAGAGAACACTTTTAAGTTTTTTATTGCCTACATATAACTGCTTTTTGGTTTACAAGAATAATTTGGTAAAGTCTTTACCGACCGGTCAAAAAAAAAAATACATTTGATCCGGTACATGATTTGTATAGAACCACAGATGCATGGGGTATGGACTCGCCACCCATCTTATACTTGTCCCATGTTGTACTGAACATAAATCAATATCAGATTGGGTGACGAGTCCATACCCTATGCATTTGTGTACAGAACACCCTCATAAGCAAAAAAGTACATGTTTTGATTTTCTTTCTACACATGACTGTGTCAGTATCTAAAACACTCATTTAAAATTTGACAGCTTTTTTTTGAGGTCCCCTTGCGGGGTGACCCCGTTTATTAACCCCGTCATTGACTTGAAAGGGTAGAACATCCCCTATCAGCCTTACAGTAATCATTTTATGCCGTACATATCAGATATAGTACATTAACAAAGTTACTAATAATGCTAATAATGAAAATGAAATTATATCTATAATTTAAAAGAGTTTTACATAGTAGTGACACAATGATTCGCTTTTTACTGCAGTGTGTTTGTTCTACACTTGCATGAATAAGAAGTGCTAAGAACAACATTGCCTAAAATATATATAAGTATATTATTATATTTCAACACACCGTTTTCAATCCTCACCGATACGAAAAGTGAACATTTAAAAAGAAAAGCGTGCAGAAATTATTTAAATTTCAAGTCTATATTGATTACATAAACTATTGATTTCCATTCATCAGACTAGTAAAGCATTTAATTGAGTTAAAATCCTCGCGTTTTATATTGTGAAACATACAAATTTCATTAATTTTATACATACATTGTTTGTAACAAACTGGTGATTTTGTTGAGGAAGAATATTTATAATCATTTCTATATTTCCATATGTGCCATTTAAATTCAAAAATGATGGTAATTAAAAAATGTACTCCTTCAGTAGACTCTGTAAAACCAAATACTATGTGGTGAAAGCCTAAGTCAATTTGTTTTTTGGTTAAGCAAAAATTTAACTGTGTTTCTAACCTAAATCATTTTTTCCAGCACAATTTTAACATTTTTACATTCCCCAAAAAGATGATAGAATGTTTCCCTTTTTTTTTACATATATTACACAACCCGTTTGAAACTTTCATTAAATTAAGTTTATGTTCCGTAAAGATGACGTTGTGGATAAATTTCCATTGGAATTGCGGCTAAGGAGGCGTATGCTTTGTAAATGTTTAACCAAACAGTAGTCCGGCGAATATTTTTCTGCTCCGGAATGTTTTGCTCCCATTTAACCTCGCAGCATAATTTCGCGCAGGATTCTTTACTATATAATTGTTGTAAGATCATTTTTGTTTTTAATTCTTTTGGTTTGATTATTTTTTTCCTATTTGTTCGGAACTGCGTGTTAGACCATATCATATTTGAATTGCTTTTCGCTTGTACGTAACCTGTTTTCAGAGTTTATATGAAATCATTAGGAATGCTTTGTTTTAATCGAGACCATTCCGAAATCCAGTTACTTTTGTATTTAAGCTTGCGCATAAGTTCAGTTTCTGATATAAAGTTTTCCGTTTTTAAGTCCCAGATGTCTCTTATCAACTTAATGTCACTTAGGGTAAATGTTTTCAGGAATAGAGGTCTTTTTTTAAAACCAATATTTTTGTTTCCGAACAAATTCATCTCTAAAATTTGCTCTTGCGTATTTGGATTAAAGCTTTGCAAAAAAATCTCCAGTTTTTGATCGCATGTTCGTAAAACGGTGGCATTTTAACTTTGTTTAGTTTGACATCCCCAACATATGAACAGCTGCATAGGAAAAAAGGTTGACCAAAAGCCTTATCCAGTGACTATAGATAATGCTTCCCTACAACATTCCAGTTTTGAGTATCAGAATAAATCATTTTGTATATCATCTTTACATTAAGAGCCAGTCTGAAATCATTTATATTAAAATAGTTAAACCCGCCCTGCATTTTATCACGTTTTAAAGTTAGTCTGGAAACTGTAGGATTTTTACCTTTCCATATAAAATATTGGATTAACAGCTCTAGCTCAACGGTTCGTAATTTTCAGATATCCCCCTTGTCTCCATTTCATAAATGATAGATGAAAAGATAAATGTTTTCACTATTAAAATTTTTCCTTGTATTGTAAGGACTCTTGATTTCCATACTTCTAAGCACGATTTTATTGTTTTAACTTTTTCCCTCCAAATATCATCATTACTGATGTTGTATCCGTGATAAACGCCTAGTGTTTTAACATTCGATTTCGTCCATCTTATTTCATCGAATTTTGGACTTTGTCCTTTGAGCTTTCCAATGAGCAGACCAATAGTTTTGTTCTTATTTAACTTTGCCCCAGATGCTTTTTCGTACGTGTTAAAATTTTTAAAAATGTGTGGAAGGAATTATGACTTTTTGCGAAAACCTGTGTGTCGTCGACGTACTGACTAATTTTGGCTTCAACACTTGTACAGTTTGATGACGGTAGTGTAATTCCACAAATTCTATTATTAGCTCGAATGCTACAAAGCCATAGGTTCAGCTTGGATGATATACTAAATCGGCGAATTCGGACAGCCTTGCTTTATTGAACGAGATATAGAAATCAAAGGACTGAAAGTGCTGGTGGATCGATTGTCTCTGAACAACACAGTCTGCATACATACATGTGTAAATATAAGTATTACGATGTTCCGATAGTTTATGATCACAAACACAACATCGGATATAAGACACATTATTCGGCCTGACTAGGTGTCTTTTAGTGTCTCCGGTCTGACTTAGAAAACTGTTCTGATCAAAACCGCGTAGGAAACTAGTTCTATACAGAACAAATACCTCGTTGATTTTTAGTAATTTTTAATGTTTTACATTTATTCATCAATATATCATAATGCCAACAGAATACAAGGTAATGTATTACAATTCTTTTTATTTCATTGAATATATAGAACTACTTTTCGGTCGTATTCGACAAAAAGTTGTGTTAAGAGTTCGGCCGTAAGGGTCTGAAATACTCTATTAACTTTGGGTACGATTGAATAAATCCAATCGATCCAAAAAAGTCGGAAACAAAACCGTTCGTTTCGATTGCAGTTTTTGAATGCTTTAACAACATATTGACCTAACCCCTGAATTTCTTCCCAAATCCAAATTTATCAAGACATAAAATCCACTGCCACTCACATCTGTCGAACGCTTTAGTCTGGTCTAAAAAATAATAATACCTTCATTTAGTTCTTTATCTGTATACTCAATTATGTCTTGAATAAATCTATTTGCCTCATTTATGTTTCTCCCATCTATATATCCTTTTTGATCTTGGTGTATGAAAGAAGATGGAAGTGGTTTTAGTCTGTCGGAAAGACTTTTTGCTATGATTTTATAGTCGACATTCAGAAGAGTAATG
Source organism: Saxidomus purpurata (assembly GCA_022818135.1). Classification (NCBI taxonomy): domain Eukaryota; kingdom Metazoa; phylum Mollusca; class Bivalvia; order Venerida; family Veneridae; genus Saxidomus; species Saxidomus purpurata. The sequence continues at coordinate 283,088 of JAFMSR010000006.1, forward strand.
GGGCGCCAGTTTTTTTTTAATTTTCACGTTCGCCGTTTTGTAAATCAGTGACAGAAGTCCTTTATACTGAGACTGACATAGAGTGTTTTCGTTCAGTATTTCTTTTACTAGTTCAAACAAATCGTGCTTTATTAGATACCAGAAATGCTGGTACCATTCCGCTGGTATCCCATCCTCACCCGGGGATTTTGATCTTTTAAATTTATAAACTGAGGATTCAATTTCTTGTATTGTAAGGTCTGATTCTAATTCAAGCATTTAGTGTTCGCTTAAACGTTTATCAACGGTAGATAACAATGTATCCGCAGCATTTAGGTCTATATTTTCTGATGTAAAATGTTTTTGGTAAAATTCCTTCTGCACTTTTAAAATGTTTTCAATACCGAATATTATCTCCCCTGATTCAGACTTTATTTTCGACCATAGTGTTTGCTTAGCATTATTCTTTTCTAAATTAAGAAAATACGCAGTTGACTTTTCATTTTCCTGTATGAACTTCGATTTAGAACGAATTTTTGCAGCATTTGCTTTTAATTCATAATTTTTAGAGACCTTTAATGTAATGTCTTCTATTTGTGTTTTGCAAACCTCGCCTTTTTCCTTCTGTTTCAAAAATTGTAGTTTATTTTCTAGAAAGCTGATGTTCCTTTCGTGTTAGTTTAGTTCAGAGCAAAAATCAATACTTATTAATTTGAGGTTATGTTTAAACATATCCAACCATTCTCTTAAAGACCTATATTTTGTCTTCTTTTCTGTCCATGAATGCCAAAAACTTTCTATACGTTCAATGTATTTCTCATTTTCTAAAATACTACAGTTCAGTTTCCATAACCCATGTCCGCCTTCGACATTACCTTGATACAGTTTTAGAGTTGTCGCATCGTGATCCGAATGAGGAAAATGTATTATTTTTGTACTCTCTATTTCATTATCAATTGAGAGAGAAGTTAGGAAATAATCAATTCTCGATTTTGCTTCCTTGCGATTAAATGTGTATACGGTAGCGCAAGGATTTCGTCTGCGCTAAACATCTTCTAAATCGAAGCTTTACATCAGATGTGATAGTTCACGAAGACCTTCGTCGTCATTACGTTTTCTGACTGACTGATTGGATTTGCTTACCCTCGGTACTTGACACTGTCATATGACCGAGCGTGGCTTATGAAATATTATAATACTTAAATGGTGTTATAGCAATAATGCTATTATGCCACGTGTAGAGGTGCTTTAATATTTTTGATATGTCAAATGGTCTGCCCTCAACTGGGCCTGCTTATTAACATATATAACCTAAAACCGAATGTTTTACTTATTCTTAAATAACTTCTTTGTTTTTAATTTAAACATATAAGTGTGACCACTTATTTTTTTCGTTTTAATGAGTAGAGTTTAAATATGTTATTGTTTACTTCGTATGATGTCCTGGCAAGCTGCTGGAGCCGACATGTGAAAACGGTGACCTAGAAGAGAAATAATATGACGGTCTCTTCTGATTGGACGAGCAAAAACAGGTGCTCGCTATTTGATTGGATGCTCCATAGATTGTACAAATAGGTCAATCCGTTCTCGCATATCGGTCCAACAGCAAACCAGTTAGACTTGAATTGGTAATGTCGGCTAGGGATTAAAACATATTGTAAGGTTAATTCTAACACGATCCGCAACTTTTCGTATATAGATATAGAGGGAAAGAAGCTATACATTATTTTACGATAAAATACAGATCACGTTTCCCACGAGCAAAACGTGGGGTAAATATCGCACGCGTCCAATCGCATTCCGTGCTTGAAAGTTACTATGAAATGTTGCTACGCGTCGAACATAGTTCGTGGTATTTTTTAAAGACTATTTCGTGTTAGAATCGAAATAATAAATGCATCTCTGTATTTTATCGTTTAATAAAATACAGTCAATCATTCGGACGCGAAAATTAAATCACTCGTGCTACGCACTCGTGATTTAATTACTGCGCCTCCGAATTCCTGACTGTATTTTATTAAACGATAAAATACAGAGACACATTTATTATTTCTTAAATATACTTATAGTATTGTTAAGAAAGTATGATTTATTTTTATATATCAAACTTAAAAATTTACATATTCATTTAATTATACCTAAAATGCAAATGTAAAATTGTTCCTATTTTTTAAAAGTACGTCACAGGGTAACTATAAGCTTGATATGAGATCTAGGATATTCCATATATCTGCTTACATTCAAATTTATTGAATGTTTATTTGATTAATCCCAGTATCCGCTCTGTAAGTCAAGGTACCTACTATGAGGTGAGACACTCTTTGTTAATATATAAGAGAGAGTCTCACCTTAGTATGGGCTCAGGATGTCGTGTGCTCCACTATTACAAGAGCCCATACTTGTGCAGCCAGCTGCATATAAGTATGATGATTATATTTACAATTTATTTACAATTCTATGAATATGATTATGTAAAATGATGATGGTGATTATGATTTATGGAGTCTTATCATAGTAGGTACCTTAGCGTTTTTGCCCTCCCTAAATATATACAGTTTAAGCTCCCCAGTGGTGTTTTTGCCACTGACCGTTCCAAGGCGGTGCCCCACTGTGTTCCTTTAATTGTTCGTTTTGTCCTCGTGTGTTTGCTTTGTATGCTAGTGTGTGTTGGTAGTGTATATGTGTGTGTGTACATGATTGTGTGTGTGTGTCGTGTGTGTGTGTGTGTGTGTGTGTGTGTGTGTGTGTGTGTGTGTGTGTGTGGTGTGCACTTCTGGGTGCTGTGGGGCTCGTTTTGGGGAGGCTGCGTTTTTGGTACGTGGCATTCCCTGTTTGATATTATTTTTGTTTTTATGTTATATAAAACAAAAATTTATATACCCAGAGTATATGATTAAGAAACACCGATTTCGTTTTACGGTCGGCATTTATATTCTGTACACAGTTATAATCACCACCGGCTATAATTGCGTTATTATTATTTGACAGCTTTGATCTTTGCCAAAATCTGCACTATACTACCATAAGCAGCTCTGTATTGACACCTTTGATCTTAGCCGCGCGTTTGACCGGAAAATGTGTACTTGACGTGTTTTTATCTTTGATTTTAAGCCTAAGTTTAAACAATTTAAAAACCTGTGGTGTTTGAAAAGCACAATGGACTTCGGAATTAAACATTTTTGAGTTACGGAAGTACACGTAAGCTGTTTTTGAAAAAAAAAAACAAATTGGGAGTTAAAGCTGCTCGCTCTCAGTTACCGTTGAAAAAAATATTTAAAAAAAAATTGACATACTTATACAGAAACATAAAACTAAATGCTAGAATCAAAATTTAAGCAAAAATCTAGGTAGGAATTTGCAGAAATCGATTGAAAAAGTCGGTTACACGGCACCGCTACACTATACGTTTGCAACGCGTTTGAATTTGGAAGCGTATTATTTGAAATTTAGAGATATACGTGACAGGAATTTATACTGAAGCCTTTTTATATAACTATATGTTCTAAAATACGTTATTTACATACAGTTTCAAGAACTTTATTTTTTACCAAAATCTGAGAGCGAGCAGCTTTAAGTTTTTAGTGTTTGTGCACATCGCTTGATTTCTAGTAAGTGATTCCTTTTTGACACGTACATTTTTTAAGCTATGCTCTAGCAACGTACACTGCCTTTTTCATCGGCGGAAATAAAAAAAATCCGAAAAACAACCTTTTTATCTTTATTTAATAAGTAACTTTATTGAGCGGCGGTGTTCGTAAAACAAAGAATCCAACAAGCCTATGCTTGATTATGAAAATGTTACTTGTAAAAAGAAAATCAATCAAAACTATAACAAAATTGAAGCACACGTACTAACAATCAGCTACAGTAGACAAGTATGAGGTCGCAACCAAACAAAGTGATTTAACACATTTTGTTACTGAAAATAATACATACAAATGAGCAAGGTTATCTGTTTTAGGAAACATCAAACTGAAAAACAAAACTTATCTAATACCCTTGTGATGCCCTATTTTGTAGTTTAGATACGGGAAGTAAAGTGTTTATCAAATATTTACATACTCATTGATTAAACATATGTGTAACTATATTTATGACATCATATACTGATAAAGGCGACAACCTGGGATTTGTTTATCTCCAATCAGTTTTGAAGGGTATAGAAGTTCATATTAAACATGTGCTTGTTTCACGTTTACCCACCGCCCCCACCCCTTTTCCAACACACATACCCAGCAATGGGGGGTATAAGATGGTCTTCGTCAACCTCGTGTCCAATCCTTATCTCTTTCATCAAATGAAAGGTTCATATCACCAACATGACTTGAAGACCCAATGTCCCTACCAAGCCAGCTCAAGGTAACGGTCACATTTAGAGGTTTTCTCATGTCCGATACATAATTCTTAATCCGTTGCAATGATTTTTATCAAATGTTCACCTCATGAAAACGACTAACAGAACCCATGTTTTAACCGCGCTAGCTCAAGGTCAATGCCACAATAATGGGTTATTAGGGCTTTTCTTTCCGCGCTATATTTTTTTATTCAGTTGGATGCTATTCAAGACACTTGGGGGAAATGTCCATCTTATCAAGGTTGCATACATATCTCCTGTTTCAATCCAGCCTATTCAAGGTTAGTGTCACATTTTGGGGTCGTTGGCCTTTCGTATTCTCTATTTGGTTTGTAATGTCCATTTCATTACTTCTAAACACTTGATCGATTTTCATATAACTTAATGTTCATCCTAATAAGATGACGTGCAGAGCCTATGTTAAGGTTTTCTCCGATTCTTATGAAATTTTACCTAATGGTACTATAACATATTGCTCGCATTGTGTTCGTCTTAATGTTTATATTTTTCATTTCATTTCCTTGCAACGTGACGTTGAATGTCGGTGCTGTACAATCGATGTTATGCATGCATAACTGGTTCAAGCATGACTAAAGTGTAATTTTAATTACACCATAGTTATGCTAGCTCTCTACCAGCGAAAAACGCACATATAAAATTTAAGATTCTTTCTCGCCATTTTTTCGAGGGCAAAACGTTCAATACTGAAAATCCGCCCATTTTTCAACCCGGAATTGTGACTTTCGACTTACTTTAAGGTTAGTGTTGGTCAACGAAACGAGATTCAATCAACTAATGACTAAGGGAGGGGGGGGGGGGGGACTTAACGTAGATCATAGCAATTAACATAACACATTTAATAAGGGGGTCGTCTCGCAATATTTTTCACAAAATTGCAATTAAGTAAAATTGGGACATCAAGAATAATGATTGTGGAGTAATAATGTTGAGCGGACTGTCGTCTAACGTTATTACATGCAGCACATAACGTTCAGTTTGGCAAATATATGAACTTGAAAGCTAATAATTGAGATGAAAATCAGTGAAATCGTGCATAATGTGTTAGTCAAATACAATTTAAATGCAATTACCTCTTCTACATTAATTAATAACATTTTTTGTCTGCTATTTAGTTACAGTAATAGCAATGAAATTTAATGGCCTCTGTACCGTATATAAAACAGTTATCGTTTTTAGAATTAACGCATGTTCCTTACTGATTTTCCTTCTTTTGCATGATTCTTATCGTTAACTACAAACACAAGAATGAGCAAAATAATTCCATGCGATTGTATATATTCTACAATGTAAATGAATATAATATATGCTTAAAATCCCTTGAGCACAATTTACAAGTAGCTCTTATTTTAACAAGAAAGATGAAACTGAGTTGTGCGTGTTCACACTTTTATAAAAAAGACCAAGTATGATAGGTTGGTATTTCATTCCTTTTCGAGCACAGACATATAACTACAGTCGGACCGCTCGCGTTGTCGAGCGGCCAGAGTCGCTGACTGGAGATTGCTGTAACTTCAGCTCTCACTGATTGAGAATTACCGGGTATAGGTTCGAGCCCTCCTACCGACCATGTCTCATTATGTCAGAAAGTTGGCAGTTTCTTACGGAGGATGGAGTCTAGTACTGGTCCTTTCAGGAAGGTAAACTGCATGCCTATAAACAACAGAAATACTGTTGAAAACGGGCGTTAGACCTGGATTAAACACCTTGACAAAAGTTCTTAAAGCAAAGCAGAACCAGTTCTTATATACTTGGGACTTCAGCGCTTTACCCATCGTGCGTCAATTGCTGATAATAGGTAGACTTTATCGAAATAATTCAAAATAATATTTCTTGAAATAAGTGATTACTTTACCTAGTAAACTACTGATACACATCATAGCTTGTGTGCAAGTCTGCCAAAACACAAAATGCCTTATGAAAGCTATTGCATAATTCAAGAGATATGCCAATACATGTATAACTATATGCATTACTTGATAACAGAACACAGATTAGTTATTGATAATAGTATAGTCAAAGGCAAAGAAACGCAGCTTTTTATTTTTTTATTATTTACAGAAAAATGTCAGCGTATATTTTTTCATTAAAACGTGTTTCCTATCTGTCCTTATGAAATTACGATTTGATAATTCATTAGAGACGTTTATCATTTCTTCTTTGCCTCTGCTCCAGGCGAATTCTGCACCGGATATAATGAATTTCAAGTTAGTTGGTAAAGTTGCGTTTTATTTTTCTTTTTTCTTTGATTGTTTATAAGTCCCGACCGACCCTTGGACTTCTTTCAGGGTGAACTTGTCAAGACTCCTGACAGGCGAAAGTTGAAGAGAGGCAGATGCAGATACAAGGGAATCCAGGTACCAGACCCTAGCTCTTCTGCGAATAGACTTTTTACTTCTTTTACATACACGCGAGACTACTCTGGGTTTCTAACCAGTTCATCTCTAGATGGATAGGAAATACTGAAAAGCGTTTCTGAAATTTCCAGTGCCTCGGCCAGGATTCGAACCCGGGACCTCCGGATTGGTAGTCCAGAGCGTTAACCACTGAACCACCACGTCACGTATATTTTAGTACACAAGAAAACGGAATATAATTGAACAATGAGTATAAGCATTTCTGAAACATGGTAAAGATTTATCTAGGGCGTTCTTGCAGGGTGTTGCATCCTGTCCCCCCACCTCCTGCTGCCATTTTGACCCCTCTCGTCACCCCCAGATACATTTTTGTTGTAGCCCACATTTAAATGATTATTTAAGATACCGAAACCTTTTCAAATCCTTTGGGAAGCATCTCTTAGCATAATAAAAGAACACTTTCATTGTAAAGGGGTTGCAATCTTTCAATTTTAACGGATATTAAAGCCTTAGTAATCCTGTTCAAGTGCAGCACTGAACTATTTGTCTGTTAACTACAAACAAACTAACAATCGTCCTCTAAAATGTATGCAAGATGCGTGCATTGCTAAAATATTCCAACCGTAATCATCGGGGTTTTCTCCTGGCGACATTTCATACTTTCTAACCTTAGGAAGCCATTTACCTTTATAAAATGAAAATGTGTTAATACGTATTAGACTCACCAAAGCTGTCATCGCAGAAAAACATGTTCAGATTCAGAGAATACATTTCCTTTTAGATAAGACAGAAACCATTAAATAGTTTGAGGCATATTGGAATTAGTCTATTGCATACGATAAATGATAAACAGTATCAAAACCTTTTTTTCCCTCACATTTAGTATGACCATTCCAGTATATAAGCCTTTGGTATCATGAATTCTCATATGATCCATTACATGTACAAGACATGTATCAGTATGAGTTTCTAAAATCGGACTGCTATTCGAGAAATAGATTATTTTCAGCTTAATACTTTTTAAACTTTGTATGGACATACTTTAGATACAATATACAGTCGACTCTCGTTATCTCGACTACGGTTATCTCGATTTTTCGATATCTCGACTGGATTTTCTCGGTCCCGATTTTTTCCCTTCTTGTTCTATATAAATCAACTACGGATATCTCGATTTGTTTATCTCAATTTTTTCGTTATCTCGACTAAATTTTTGATCCCCAACTATGAAATTTCCTCTATTTTGACATCCGATATCTCGATTTGACATTTATCACCTACCAAATAAGGTGCGAAAAGCTGCACGCTCAATTGTCGTCTGCTGTAAGAGGTGCGAAAAACACCACGCATGGCTATTCACTCGGTGATTCGGTTAACGACCCAAAATTTATTAATTGTATGTTTGCGACGTAAGCTGTGTAATATGCGGAATGGGTAATTTGTATTAAATTGTGTCAAAACTGAGAAAAATTAGACAGATAACATCTCTATATTGAAAAAAAAACGGAAGAGTCATGTCGGAGGGCGGAAGTCATGAACTTGTCCGAGCGCCAGTCGAACAATCTAGAGGGCCCGGTAACCAACCCGGGAGGATATCTGGATTGGCAAACGCTGAGAGTTTTTGAGAAGGACCCGGGAGGAATCCAATCTTTCGGCACCGGGTTGCAAGGCAACATGAATCAGATGAATTGAACATTTAGTTGATTTAAACCTACGAGCTAGTTTCGTTTCACAACCTGTGTATTACACAGATCATAAGATGGTAGAAAGAAGCAAACGCCTTTCTATCAACAATATAATATTCTTCCTTATCCGCCTCCTATCCCCTATCGAGCATATTTTATCCAACTTCGGTTATCTCGATTTTTCGTTATCTCGACTTATTTTCTTCGGTCCCAAAAAAATCGAGATAACGAGAGTCGACTGTATAAGAAACTGGTTTATAATTGCATACTTCAAGATTACCATATTTCTTAAACAAACCTGCCCATATTCATTTCACCTGGTACTGTATTATCTGTATTTGAAATATTTATGCTAAGTAATTGATACTATAGCATCCTTCAAAGTCTAGCAGGAACTTCATCTAAACCAATTTTATTTGAATAATTGGGATAGGGTCCTTGTATACAAAGGACTTATTCTACAGTTTCTGCCTTTGTGAAAATCAATCAAAGCTTCCGAATTTAAGTCAACTAATTTTAGGACATTGCAATGTATCAACCATAGTCATTGAAATGGTTGGGATGTTTACAGGTTAACAGTTAATATTGTTCAATGATAATACCTTCATGTCAAGTAGAATAGTAAACATGATTATGCGCATTCACTGATAAACCTCCTATGATATGAAACAGTAGGATGTCAATAACAACGAACAAAGTATCAAAGATTGAATATAAATTATATAACTTTATACTTATTCGTTATACTGTAAATTTTGCCACCACGGGCTTTATCAATACTATTGAATATTAGTGTTTTTTTATGAAACGCACGTCGACTCATGGTTATTATCACAAGTGGGAATCACCGGAGTCTTAAATATGAAATTGCTACCAAATTAAAGTTTAATTTCGACTTACATTTTACTTTATGAACATAGATCCACTAAACATCATCTTTATCCTGTCGTTTGTTTGTTTGTTATATGTGGTTATGGTCCGCCATCCTTGTTCATGGTATATATGGTATGACCTGTCTTTATCATGTCTAGTCTAAGTAGGTCTTAAATATGTGTAAATGCGCATGCGCACAATGACGATAAATGCAGTTTGTAAGATGGTGTCCACAGGGGTTGTTTATTTATATTTTATACACGGACCTATATACACAGGTCCGTGATTTTATATAAGTGTATTTTAAGTTTACGCTTTTGAAGTATCTGTCAAATTTCAATTTCTGTAATACATATCTATATTCATTAACATAAATGTTCTTATATTTAAGGTAGTGCACCTCCACTTGGAGCTCTTCAATTTTAATGCATTAGCCTTTGTTGTTAAACAGGACTATAGATCTTTTGAAGTTTTCCGGGTATAGGTTCGAATCCAGCTGGAAACACATTTTTTAAAACCTTTTCTTCTTTGTTTTCATTATTTTGCATTTTTCTACATATGTTCACATTGTTTTTACACTAAAAAGAAATTAAATATGTTTTTACACATAAGTATTAGCTTATTTGAAGATTTAAGTACTTGCAGGCCAGGCTAAAATCGATGATGGGAAATGTCAAACTGTAATCATTTTAAATAGAGATGGTAGAACATTGTAAATGTTTGGCATGCTGTTCCCAAAATGCTATAGATAATTATGAATATATAAAAAGTCATGCCCTATTTCTAGAAAATGTTGAATTTTCTTAAAAACTTTGATGTTCAAAATTTCCCCCATTTGGATGGGGATGTACCTCATGCTACATCTTATGGGGTATACATTTCTCAGTTAATTCGGTTTGCCAGAGCGTGTAGTTTTGTTGAGGATTTCAATGAACGTAATCAATATATTACAAATAAACTTCTTCAACAGGGCTACCGTTATTACAAATTGCGTAAATATTTTGCTAAATTTTACTATCGTAATTCTGATTTGGTTTTGAAATTCAATAGTAATCTAAAGACTCTTCTGCGAGAAGGTATTTCAAAACCCGATTTTTATGGGGATGTGGTTTACAAACTTCGTAAGATTTTGGGTCATGGCAATTTTGCAACTGTATTTGCTAAAATTATAAAACGTTTTGTTAAAAGAGGTTACGACCCAACTGTTTTGAGACACACCGCATGTTTGGTGTTCAACCCGTTTACAGTTGGACGCTATGCTTCCCTCTTTGATTGTGTCTGACGGAAGAGGGGGAGGACTCTGTGATGGGCAGTTTTTAAATCCCACTGGGACGAAACTGTTTTGATTTCTGTCCTCTGGCCTGTTTCGTCGGGCCCTTAAGGGTGTTTCTCTTGGTGCTCTGCCTTCTGCAAAGGCATTGAGTACATACGTTTTTTGGTTCTCAAGGTTTGCTTTTTATATATTTATACACGAGCATTTTTGTGTTTTACATACCATGCCTTTTGTTTCCATTGCGTGTGTTAGAGATTCACCTAGCAGGGATTACTTTTATTTACACTGTCCTGTGACTTTGGAACATGGTGGGGGTAAGAGTGAGGTTGGGTGCGCACCATAAACCGGTTTAAGCTCCCCAGTGGTGTTTTTGCCACTGACCGTTCCAAGGCGGTGCCCCACTGTGTTCCTTTAATTGTTCGTTTTGTCCTCGTGTGTTTGCTTTGTATGCTAGTGTGTGTTGGTAGTGTATATGTGTGTTTGTACATGATTGTGTGTGTGTGTCGTGTGTGTGTGTGCGTGTGTGTGTGTGTGTGTGTGTGTGTGTGTTGGTGGTGTGCACTTCTGGGTGCTGTGGGGCTCGTTTTGGGGAGGCTGCGTTTTTGGTACGTGGTATTCCCTGTTTGATATTATTTTTGTTTTTTTGGTCAAAAAATAACATGAAATTGTAATACTATCTGATTATTTCATAAAAGTTTTATAAAAATTGTTGTTAATATGGTACATGGTGTATAATTTCTGAAATACAATATAATTCTTGTTACTCTTATACCAAATGTGTACCAAACTATTAAATAACAAATGAAATATATGCATTTTCTCTCGCCTGATGTAATTTTTATAAATAATTCCAAAATGGGGATAGGATTATTAAAATTCATAAAAATAGTATAACTTATTTATTTCATGGTAAAATTCTTTTGAAATTTGTTTTTAAATCCTGGAAATGATACAAATTAAGAAAATATTAAGCCTATTATGATTTGAATTGGTGCCAATTAGAGTCCCACTACCTTAAGTAAACAGGTGATGTTATTACAGTCTTCTCAGTCTTTATAATGATGTATACAAAAACCCTTTCGTATTAAGATATATTACGAAATTAGGTTAAACTAATTTGGCTTGATTTAAGAGCAATACAAATCCGTTTCATACCATATTTAACCATATGTATCAGCGTTCTTTTTAGTGATTTACTAGTTGAATTACTAGTAAATTCACTAACGTTACTAGCTGGGTCTTGATTCTCTTGACCTATCTTAAATATAACTTCTTATATTCTGTACTAAAAAGATGACCAGACTATGTGTGTAGTCCAGACAGCTTTCTAATATCTTAACCCTGTAACATAGTTTGACTTTATTATTGCCTCAAACAGTTAATTTCTCTTCATTTTCTTACCCCACCATTTTCTTTGCCCTTGACTTTCCCGCTCCTAGCTTATCCTCATCCTAATCCTGTTCGCGAACCCTTCCTTGTGAGCACTATAGGCACTTATTTAACACTTAAAAAAACTTTAAACTATAGAAAAAATTGTTTACTTAGGCATTTTCTAAATTCACTTTGTTTTAACCTTAGAGGTTAAAGACTTTAGTCGTAACTGAGTGACAATTTTGAATCTTTCAATTCTTACATGTTTTCACATGTTGTCAGTTCGACATTCCAGAGTAACGTGATATGTGTATGACTATATGTTTAACTTCTTGCACAATATTTTATATTTAGAACTGGGTTTTCCTGTATTATTTTTAGAATAGGAATTTCCCTCGTTTGATACTAAATTTAGCTCTCTTACAGTTTAATATATCCCTATATACATAATGTATTCCTGAAATCATCATTAGCTTACTTCAAATGATTTACTTCTTATATTTGACAGCATAGCATACGAGACAGTTAAAAATATTCGAATATGAATACGATTAATCTGTTGTTTATGAATACTAGTTCACGTTCCCTGTGTCAAACCAACTGTAGAATCTATCTCATGATTGAATATGATATGTAGTTTTACTATTAAAGAGCACATTTTTGAAAAAAAAAAGTTTAACATGTTACCAGCAGCATCCAGTTAAATCATGTTAATTGAGGTTCTGACTGTATTATCCCGCTTTGAACGATTACGAATCAATGGAAGAGTTAATATTGGTTAATTATCAACGCATACCGAGTTTACAAAAAATACCCTACATTTTTACATGATTCAACATATGTCAAGGCTAAGTGTTTACGAAAATAAATTGTTCAGGGGCGGCGCATGCCACTCTACCAATTTATGGTAGTAAATGTATCTGTAAAACATGTATCTGTATCCTTACAATTCTTTACAGAATTTATAGTATCATGTAATTAGATGTTTGTTGTTTTCTTTTTGAATGAATAAGGTTATCATAGTTTATATTAAATAGTAAGTTTCGTTTATGCTTGAGACAGTAGCTGAATAAAATCCACACCGTATATTAATTCAGCACCGAGAAGGACACATATGTCAGCCTACGTCGACTGCAACGATTAAGTGTGGGCTTTGTGAAGAGGTTAAGTTTGTTTCGACACATACGAAGCATGCACGGAGGCAGTGGTGGCTATGTAAGTTGTCAACATTGCCAGCAACAGTTTAAGCAGAACAGAACAGAACTTTTATTTTATTTCTCCAAGGTGTTTAACAGAACAAAGAATGAGGATATGACAAGATGATATTTTACATATACAAAAATATAAATCCGACACAATGGTGTCATAGTAAATCTCAATAGCATTACATATTTACTTGTCTTAGAAATATATTATATATATTTATGTACAAATTCGATTATTCTTTGCTGGGGATGAGATTAACGTATTCCGCCTCAAGCTACGCCTTAAGTGTTAATACATGACCGCATTATTCAAATTTAGCCTGAAAAGAATATAAAGGAATTACTCACAATTTATTGTACTAAAACTCATTTAACCATGACAATTATTAAACTGAAGCGCGGCAAAATTTACACATACATATAACACTGTAAGTGCGTGAGAGAAATTACTTTTCATAATGGGACTGATTATATCTAATTCGTAAATATTCTAATTAAATAGCAATAACAGAAAAAGGGGTTTATATGTAATATGGTTTCATAAGTAATAATTATATAGCAGTTTGTATCAAAACAGGCGAGAAATGGTGTCCATTCTTTATGTCAGCGATATCAATAACATTGATTTAGAGTGCAATTCAGGATCATAGTTGCTCACATAAAAGTATTTTAAACAAGTAATATCTTTAAAAAAAAAAGATGGTCGACGTAGGTGACGTAATAAACACATTTTGTGTTTCAGAAGGCTCCCGGGCAGTACACTGCTTATTCCGGTACCGAAACGCTAGCCAATAATCAATGACGCTAGATGTCCGGCCCCGGACAACACCTCGTTGAATACAAAAGTTGATCTTCGTACTGTCCAGAAACCTTGACATAACGTGTTCTGTTTTTTCTTTTTTTGCAACATGATTTATTTTAAATAACTATAATATAAAAAAATATACACATTTTGTGTTTCAGAAGGCTCCCGGGCAGTACACTGCTTATTCCGGTACCGAAACGCTAGCCAATAATTTGCAGATTCTGATTGGTCACATTATAACGAAGTTGGTTAGCAACGCGTCCATACCAACGGAAGTTCAAATCAAAAGTATACGACTACGTCGAAAAATAATCAGTATACAGTATGAGATCATTTCAGTCATGTACAGACTGCGCAGAATTATAAAAAGATGTAAGTCTGATGAAATGAAAATATATTATAATAGAGATGCAATTGGGATAATGTTAATGAATTGTTTCATAATAATGTTTAAGAATTTACATAGCGGTTTTATCTGAAGTTAGAGAATCTCGTTCAGCGTTAAGTTTCGTCTGCTAGTCAGTGCTGATGTATGTTAAAAGAGATCTCTTTGTACTGTGAAAAAGTCACATTCTAGCAAGTACACATGTAGTGTGATTTAGTACCGATTCGGTTTCTGCTGCACAGATCGCAGATTCTGTTATGATATTGAGTTCCGTCGAATCTCCTGTGTTCAACGGGCAAATTGAAATTTGCTGATCTGTATTTGAATAAAGTAAGGCAATGGTCAACATCTATTACTTTATAGACTCGTCGAGCTGGGTAGCCCAAACTTGTTTGTATTGGTCTATCAAAGTTGTTTTACTTGTGTATGGATTGATTTATTAAGAACTTGAGCCCGATTCTGCCAGGGGTTAGGTCTTCCAACAGAGGTCAATGTATCTTTAATGTAGGATATCCATTTGAATTCCATATTGGCTTGGTAAATCATGTTCTTGTAAATTTGAAATGATATTTTAGAGGTTTTCCCTGTAATCAAACGATTCCAAATGGTATACAATAACATAAATTGGGTACCTTCAGAATTTATCAATTAACATGTATAACTGGGTTGATTTTCAGGCTTTAGAGTGCTGTTTTTTCCATATATAATATCGATATTTTCAAAACCAAATATTTCGGATCTATACGTCAGTATAGGAAGAACCTTGTGATAAAATAACTCGATAATTGAATCAGTAGGTACAAGAGAATTATTTGACTTAGAAAATAATAAATACATAGCTTTCGTTGTCTGTTATACTACGTGTTTTCTGGCTGTAGAAAAGAACCATTACTTGTGAATGTAATTCCGAGACAGTGACATCTGTTAGAAACGCGGAAAAACAACAATTTGGTTTTATTGATGTTAAACTTCCAAGTGTCAAATACTATGGTAACTATTAAACAAATCTCGACAATTTTGTGAGTCTGTACAAAATGTAGACAAGCAAGATAAAGAACGGTGACGTCTGTATAGATTAGGACTAACAGTTTAAGCATAAGTGTAAAATTTGAGAGTTGTGTAGTTCTACACAAATGAGCCTTTATCTTGTAAGTACGACTGACGATCAGTTAAATAGATAGAAAAAGAGCGGGGGACAACTCCCCGACGAACTCCAATATCAGAGATGAAAGATGCTAAGTCAGAGTTTGCTAGAGGTAAGATCATGTATATAGAACCAAGAGTAATTTGTGAGCTGTTTATCGATGCTTACCTAAAGTATATATTCCGAATTGTTTTCTAAGGTTTAAATAAAAGGCGCTAATTTGTTGCGTACATAGATCCCAATACCACCAGATTTTCTTACATATTTGTTCTTTGTTTAGAACCCCCCCCGCCGCCCCCCAACAAAATTGTCTATATCAACAATATCAGTGGAGTTGATATGCGTTTCTGATACACAACAAATATCAAAGGTACCTACATATTCTTTAAATTCATGATATTTCAGCCTCTTTTTAAGACCACTGAAGTTAAGACAGCCAAGTTTGAGACTGTTTGTTTTGTCAACATTTAAACTGTCTTGCACCGATTGGCCTATTGAACACATTTCTTTGGAGACGAATTTTCACCGCGGTTTATATTTAAACGATTGTTTCCACGGACGATTGGACAAATATTTATGAGAGACTTTAGCACTTGAATCCTTAGATTGATTACAACAATCGGGCCCTTGGTTGCGATCACCAAGTACCTTTAGTGATCGAGACTCTTGCCTGCGTGTACGTGTTGCATCCACTGAACTGCTTATTGAGGACCTACGTTCCTGACTTTAGAATTGGCGACTGCACTCGTACAGGATTAGTATTCATACGCACAGTCACGGGGTTCTCGTGATGAATACGGGTTAAAGTTTGTTAACATCGTTTTATCTATAACAACTCGGCTACCTTGCACAAAGAGGCTCCAGTTGGGAAACATGTCTGCTACGAGCTTACCGCCCACGAACTCGGTGTCCCTTGAATCTAAAAAGTATACAATGATGGGTCTAGTGGATCCTATTTTATATCTCCCACATCGGTGGGCTCTCGGGATAGGTTGGTATGAGTTAATTTCTTGACTTGTTTCTAGGAATGCTGCAATCCTTTATGTGCAATTTTCTCCCTTTTCTTCACCAAGACTTCTACACATCAGGTCCTTACGCCTGCTGCGAGCCTCCAAGTCGACCGACTTATATTCCAATAATGTCATTCTCTTTTCATGCCCCGTTAGGTCTTTATGAATAAGGTCAACTTTATTTTGCAACTCGAGGCACTTGTCAACTGTGTAGTTTATCTCATGCATTTCATTTAACATTTTAGAAAGTTTATCAGAAACTGATAGATGATGACAGTTTTAATAACTTCTGCCCCCTGAACTAATTTTATAACGTTTTCTAGCATTTACCATTTATGTCCACTCTGTGTCATTCTCATTCGTAAAGACGGTGTCGCCATTTTTCGGCGTGTTCAATAAATCAAACTGATTTTGCGTGGAAATGTCCGGATATTCAGGAGCCATATTGTCTCTATGCATCATAGTAACACTTGTCAAGTTATTTGAATCCTCATGGTTACTCATTTGTACCTTAATATATCCAATTTAGTCTAATATTTAAGAACACATATACCACGTTCTGACTACCTTCGTGACCTGAAGTTATATATAACTTATATATATGATAAAAAAATTGAGATATACCGAAAAGCATTGCAACTGGTGTGTTAAAGTTCAAGAGCTTTTACCCTGTTAAATGTTTTGCGAGTCATGTGGAGAACACGGTCACGAATGCAAATGGTGTCACCGACCTCTTTAGCAAATGCATTAATGTATGTGATCCATGATAGATAGATTTGTTTGTGCAATGTCATAATGTTTTACATATAGAGCGGGGGCGGGTATTCCCGAACGGGTGTTCAAATCCGAACGAAATATTACAGGTTGAATAGCTGTTCAACACGATGTTTTTGCGGGAAATTTACGTCATATTTATGATGTCTTATTCTTTCTCAACGACCGTGTTGATACAGAAAGTTTTAGTCAAGCGTGGTTCAATTTTTACAAAGTTTATCAAGAATTCATCAACGAAAGGCAAAATATTTATGATTTTTTGAATTTTTCCAACAAATCCTATAACCATATATTGCAAATTTTATTCAACATGTACGTTTGAAATAGTAAACTGACCATACCTTATAATGTGGATTACAGGGCAGATAACTCGATTCCTTTGCTGACAAGTCGCAGAATGAGTTACCGTGTTGTTCGGAAATACCCACACTGAATTAAAAATCGTGACTAACGCCGAACATACATAAAATATTGTCAGATGAAAATAAAACAAATAGATTCTATTGTACAGAGATCTAAGTCAATCTTGCATCATACATTTATTAAACTACGCAAAATACAAAGGTTATAAGGTTACCACAAAAACGACGCATGCAGAATAGAATTTCCATTGTCGGTCATATGCGTCTCGCGTATCTCCAAAATTATTAGACTTAGAGTCTTGAAACTTCCAAGGAGTATTAATCATTGTGACAAATTGTACACCTGGTGTTGTTGTATTTTTTGCGCGTCCACTCAGTATGAGTAGAGTTATGGCCTTTTACTTAATAATAGAGAACATTGGCATAGACGGAGAACTGGAAAGTTTCGTGTCTCGTGTATCTTAAAATGTATTTTACATAGAGGCATGGAACTTTCTACGAACATTAATCATCATGCGAAATTTTTTTGCGCAACCAATCATGAAGGGCAGAGTTGTGAACCTTGTTTTAGTGACAGCTGGCTAGGTAAGGGCACCTGTGTCTAGTTATTACTGTTTTGCCTGTTCAGTGCTATCATAACCCTAATGGGGACATATAAAACTTGTAGACTCTCTAATTTATTGTCGAAAATATTTTATTGTTTATGTACATACACTGATAACAGAATGCCCCAATTTTTTGTTGAAAGTATTCACATAATAATTTCCTGAAAGCTGACAGAATATTCTATTAGTATACTTCAAGTGTTTGTTTTTAGCTGTATAAAGTTATTTCTAAAAAGAATATTATGTTCGGAATTAGACTACCTCTCGTTCGGTATTAAACTCCTTGTTCGGAATTGAACTTCACAATGTGCAGGTAAAATTGATTGATAATTCATTATGCGGGGTTGGCAGATGTTCGCTATTACACGCATATAAAAGCACAAACATTGTACTGTATGTGAATCAAAGGAATATGCATATCTATGCGTGCAATACCGAACATCATACATTTTTGCTTAAGTGTTCGGAAATACCCGCCCCCGCTCTAATACATAAATACAACATCTACAGCACACATAGCTATTGTTTCTTGTTTTTCACAGACTTAGCTTGAAAACAGAATTTACTTCAAATAAGTTATTGTAAATAATTAAGTTGTTAATCTTGACATGTGGTAAGTTTTAACAGATTTCTTGAAACAACTTTAAGTTTTGATATGTGTTATGTTCTCAGGCAAATGGTTCAAATCCACTATGTTATCATAATATAAAGTAGCAGATGTGAAACCATTATCATATGGGACATAGCTATTTACTTTAAATGTGTTTCGAAACAAATTCCATTTAGATCACTTATTTTCTTAAAATTTCCATGTAGGTAATTGGGCAGTTGTATACAAATTTATGTTTACCAATATCTGACACTTGTGACGTCACGGAAATAGTGACGTACAAGATTATGATTCCGACAAGTTGTGAAATAACTAGCTATTTGAAGTTTTTGATTCATTTTTTTTATTTTATATTTTACTTTAAATAAACTATCCACGGCTGTCTAATACTATTTGATTGAACAATATGAGCCATTTTGGTTTGCGTGGTCGTCAGGAACATGTCACGATGTTATGGGCAGATGTTGAGCTACATACTACATCATCCAGCAGGGAATACTTGGCATTCAGGGAGAGTTTGACAAAGACTAGAAATGGCATATCAGCAGATACGAGAGCTAATGTCCCTAATAATATATATGTTGTAAACACTCCCTAGATAATTTCTTAATTCAAGCTGGCATTGTAAGCAATACTTAATCAATATTGATTAATCGTTTTCTAAAAGTTTATCAATTGTGGTTTGCTAGTTCTGAGTACTATTGGTTCTTTTTCACCGGGATACAAAGACTGCCCAGTTCAGATGTACAAGCTCTACGCAGAAAAACGACCGGCAACTATGAACACGCCTGATGCCAGGTTTTTACGCTGCTGTGAACTCAAACTACAGTAATTGAATGTGCAATGGTGACAGCTAGTTCATGATCGAATGTGGAAATCTAACTAGGACAAATTGGTAAAATTATCACAGTAGACAGCTCATATGAAAAATACGATTTCACCAACTTATGTAGCTCAGTTACTTAATGTCATGTAACACGTACAATACAGTTTCATTGAAGAGGCAGATGGAAATGTCAGACATTGCACATACATGTAGTATCAATAAACACAGTACATCAGTTTCTGATACAATTAACTTTTCTAATGATTTGATGAAATGTCTGTTTCTGAGTTGGTAGCTGCTTCTCAAGACATTAAGTCTGCGTTACAAACTATTGAACGTTTTGAGACCTTTGTAGGGGATAAGTCACGAGTGAATGACATGCAAGTTGTAGATGTTCATGTGATACAAAAAACTGACGATTTCTTTAGTGTTGAAATCAATAGTGTTGACTCTATAAGGATATTTGTCAATTGTACTTTCACTGCTCTAGTTAATAGGGTAATGAAATAAACGCTATAGGCAATGTTGAACACCCAGTCACCTTCGGGTCTTACTTAGTATAGAAATTATCATGCAGGTGTATTTTGATTCTACTGTTTTCTGTTTTAACTGAACTTCAAGTTAGAGTTCCAACTTATTTATATTAAAGTTATGAAATAGATATACGAATTAGAATGACTATGTGTTTTGTATACATATCTTATCTTTTCCCATTTTCAGCAACACCGATGTTCCACGAATACAATAAAAAAGTCATTATACGGGACACATGTGCCTTAAGGCGATATTGGCACACTTGGTGCAAATTGGCCCTCGGGCTTAAGCCCTCAGGCCAATATCTTACCAAGTATGCTAATATCGCCTTAAGGCACACCTGCCCCGTATAATAACCTCTACATACAACTTTAATTCGTACTTATCAGAGACAAAATTAGTATCAAATCCATCTCCATGTCCAAACTAATAAAAATTTTAATTTGTAAATCTCATCGTACATTGTATTGTTTATTTTCTTGACCAACATCTTTTTCTACAGTCAGACCTTTCTTAAGCAACCAGTAAAGAGGTGCATTGTATGTAGCAGCTGAAATAAGGTTGTTTATTTATACAAGTGTGTTTAATATGAAATTGGGATATACAATGTATTAGCAGTGACTGCTAAAAGCATATACTGGTATGCGACCAGTTTCCAATAAAAAATCGAGGTTTTCTATATATTTTTCTTTAAATTACGTCGTGTAAGCAAAAATCATCTTCACATTTTCAAACGTTTTAAGCCGCGGATGTAAACAAGACAAATTAGGGCTCACGCAGCTTTCTGCGTTCTAAAGTATAATGATACTCCCATTCTGAAGATAAACGCAAACGCTATAACATTGGATAGTCTGATACTGGTACGGTTCGGATACTGGTGTTGTTGTATGATTAAGGTGGACATTTAATCAGGTTCAACAGTTTGTCATCTTTTGTCAATAAAAAGTAAATTTATTCGTTTAGAGTATTTAAGCTAACAGGGCATTTCAATTGCAACTGTTTTAATTGAATATTTATTGGTAATAATTCGTTTAGTTTGTATCTGTAATGCACAATGAATAGTTAATTTATGATATGTATTTGAGTACTCCTGTGATTTACTTGAATACATTCTTGGAGAAATGTAGCAGAATAAAAAAACAGTACATCAACATTTATTTATTAGACACATCAACCATTAATAGCCAGATTTACACACAGTACAATGGAGCATCAACCCAAGAAAATAGGCAGCAAACAAAGTACTAGACTGGTCACATGACTCTGAAATATCTATTTTACTAATAAATATTAAATGATTCGTTCTATAGCCAGGCTACTATCCAGCGCCGATTTCAACTGCCCAAATGTACACAACAAAGTCATATGAAATAAACTGGAAACAGTGCATGAAATATAGTATATAGAACAAAACATTTGGGTATCTCACATCTGTAAAACAATGAAGAATGTCACATTCAAGATTACAGTAAATAGAAATTATACCAGCTTTCTGGAGGCGTTAGTAATGATTATGAACATTTTAAATCACTAAATACAAGCTGATAAAAGTAAAAAGGCACTGATATAAAATATAACTGTTATTACATTTTTTTTACTTATGAAATAAGGTGACAGTGACGTGATAGTCAACAGGTTTCCTTTAAAATATCACGTAAATTCAGTCATACATATCGACGATACGAAAAACAAAGAACTTTATACACGAGAAATATGTGTATGCACTTATGACATCAATGCATGAAAACAATTTTTTTTTATATAAAGTCCAGTATCGCCAATCCATTCAGGCTGTAGTATAGTTCATTCATACTGTTCCGTGTGAATGGAGCTCTGCACTTAAGATCAAGAATTGAATAATAAAAAAATTATTAGATTGTCCAGTGACGTCAAAACACTCATTCAATAATTAAATGTATGTTAAATTTATTGAAGAAACCAATAGACAGTGAAAAATGTCTGTAGTACCCTGAAACAGGTTGATAGTTGCCATATTAATTGATATATCTTCAAGACCTAAAGTTCAGTAATGACCACTGAGCTATGAAATGTACTTTAAGCCAGTAAATGATAGTTCAAGTGTCAAGATCGACATAAGTACGTACATCAAGGCACTTAATCTTTTACACGCTCTACTTTTTACATACGTATGAGTTATGCCATGTCAAAACTTTGCATTATTTAAACAAAACGAAAAATCTAACTTGTGCATTACATTCAAAGTCGTTCTAAATGAATTAATTATAATACATTTTAACCGCAATAATAAGAACTGGATTTTATTGGACTGGAATCAATAAAACATTCTCCCTCTTGCTTAACTTTAACCAATCATTATTCAGTTTATGAATTATGTTTGTCTGTCAGTACTCAACGAACAGAACGAACTTGAATCTGCCTTGAGAGACCATTTTCATTCTCCTATGAAATCGTAGAGTATACATGTATCCTTCAGACTTTACACTTGTTTACTAGAGTTCTACGCAATGATTTCCTTTACGAAGAAATACGATATATTCTGGTCGGATCAACAACAATCATACGTAACAAGCAGGTAAACGCATATACAAGTACCTAATTTATAAGAAAAATCTCGTTTCCGTGCATTTCGCCAAAATAAATCAACTTTTCCTAGAAGTTTTGTATACAATTTTCAGCCACTATATCTACTCGGTGTCACTGAAGCCGCTTAATTACCGCTTACCTGCCTGAGTAATTAAATCCTCGTATAAACAATTCCACTCATATCAAATTAGTTACCAGTTTACGTTCCCAATATCACCTTGTCACTACAGACAAGAATATGTTTTGTTGGCTACTTCGTATTCTTACAGTTTATAGTTGAAAAAAAGCTCAAGTAATGTTTAGTGTACCAATGCAAACTTCGAGAGACAGCGTTTTGGGCAAGGTTTACAATGTTAATTTTGGCAGGATATGTTCCTTAGCAGAGAAAAAGAACAAAAAACACACACATGAGTAACAATGGGTCGTTTGCATTTAAATGCTACAGGTAAAACACTTCCATCCGTTTTAGTTTTTAAAAGAAAACGATGGAACCCCGATCTTATAAAGGGATCATGGAAGAATGTCTGAAACATACTGGTCTAACAAGAAGGTGCTTCGGCATTCTACATTGAGCATCACATTCTTCTTTTCACAAGACCATCAGTAACCAGCATGCACCCAACTCATTCTTATCTATAATTGACATGCTTCTCACCAAAGTCCAGTAACCAAAACGTAGGCTAGTGAACATGCTACATGTTAAAGTTTATTTGTATTCGAATCTACTGCAGCAATAAGCTTTGACCACATTTAGACCATGTAAGAAGTTTTATTAAAGTAAATGCGCAAAGGTAGATGTTTATTAATATGGGTTAGATCATAACAAAGTACAAAATATGTTCCCCTGCATGCAGAGCATATCTCAAAGTCTTAAGGCCAATAAACATCCAGGTTGGCATTATAAAGACTTGCATTTACTCATTATATGCAAACGTGATACCGGTAAGCCACCAGCAGCTGCTACATTGTGAATACTTCCGTGAAAATAATCAAACAAAGCAGTTATAACCAATTAAAATGAGTCCACAGTCAGTGGAAAAATTATAAAGAAGAATAATTTTGAAAATGGCAGAAGAATGAAAAGAAAATGATGCATATCAATGCGCAAGCATTATCATGCTGGTAGTAAGGCTATTACAGGTTATGACTTTTATGAAAATATGACAAATTAGCATGACCAGAGAAAGATATATAGTATGAAACACACACGTAAGCAAAATAGCAATAATTACTAAACCACAATGTCCTAAAGCATCAACTAGTAAACACAAGACGATCCAAATCATGATACTCGTGTTAAACAGGTATGCTTTTTTTCAGAAATAATTTTGAAAACTACATATTGTTTTTGTGTTATTAGTTAAGGTTGAAGTTTTTTATAATTTGATTATAAATTGACCCTTGTCCTCACATATCAAATTGTGCATGCTGGAAATTGTGTATTAATGGGTACGACAAAACGATATAGCAGGGTACTGCATACTCAACGAAAAATGAGCTGTCGAATGCGCGCATTGATTGCGGAATACACTCTTTTTATTCACAACCAACTAACTGGAACGTTTTCGTTGATTATGTTATATATGATGATATTCGGCGTAACAGTTTTCTTACCGATTTTCAAGTCCAATAATAATCGATACTGAATAAAATAGGGGACCGTCGGGTTGAGTGAGCCAGTCCCTGTATTACCCGCCTTATCGCGATTGTGACATTGCAGACAGGATATTTAGGCGCGCCATTTCCATCTTAACTAAATGTCTTCTACAAGAAACATGTTCTAGCATGATAGTTTGCAATTTAAAGAAGATTACTTAAACGTAAAAATATCGAAATAATGCAGTATCATATAAAAACAAACGATAGCCACATGTTGTGTTTGGGAAAATGACGTCACGATGTTTATAACGTTACGTTACAAGTAATGCACGATAGACGTCTAGTGCGGTGGGGTTGGGGTCGGGATTGTTGGAGGCCGATTTTCCGGCATTGGCAAAATCATCGGAAATGCTGATCTAATATGCAATGATAATAGTTCCTTTATCTCTGAGTGAATCTTCGTACATTTGATTAATTTGCCCTCTTTGTTACATTGTTCAAGATGAAACTTATTCAACTAAATCTATCAATCGCTTTTTATATCACTGTTTGGTAAACATATCATAGGGAAATAACGACGTTTTAAACAAAAGTCTATACCTCATAGTAAGACAAGTATGAATGGTGTTGGTTGAGCCACTTGTATGACCTACTGTTTCCTATTGTTTGTTCCAATTGATAAGACAGAGCAGTAATTCGAGCTTTGAAGTTTCTATAGAACAACCTATTTCTTGTGTTTGTAAGTACTTTATGTATATCGAATCTGGTGGTCCTATTGACGACAAATGTCTACATACTAGTTACACATAGACACAGTTGCGCACAAACGCACGAACACGTTCACATTATACATACGCGCACAATAAATATAATTTACCCTTAAAATGTATAAGAAGGACCATTCTTTTTTCTACCGACATATGCTGAATTATAACGTCACAGTACAAGAAATTGAGTACAAATTTAGCTCAAGATGTAGAGAATGTAATTATATATATATATAATATATCAAGTGTCTGCAAATTGAGTGAATTGTTCTAACGAAAAAAAAAAACAAGATGTAGAAAAATGACTCAGTCTCCTGTATCATTTTCATTGTAGTTTCTCAGCACAGATTCAAGTTCGTTCTCTTCGTTGAGTACTGTTAGGCAAAGGTTACATACAAGAGTTAAGATTACTTTAAATTTAGTTGATTGGATAATGCCTTATTTAAAGAATAGCCATAATTTCCCAGTCGAGTACACACATTAACAATGTTTGTTACCTCTCAAATTTGACGACACTTAAGCAGCTCGAAACTTTCATTGGTCGAACATTGATATTCAGAAGACATGGCCCCGTGCTTATAAACATTTCTTGAGCACGATCTCAGACTCAAGGTGTTGTTTCGTGCTCAGCGCTGAGTTCAACTCAGACATCGGTGCTTATAAAAAAATCTGAGTTTGAGATCATGCTCAACTGAGTATGAAACTCAAACTCAGCTGAGCATGGTATATACCTAACTCAGGGAACGTTCTCCTGTTCCACAAATATGGCTGCCGCCCATGTACGTGCGTACAGACGGGCAATTAGAGATCGAGTTAGGACCAGAAGACCCCGTTATTTTCGAGACAGAAGTAATCCCATGGAGGATTTGGACGCGGGTGACATTTTTGAACGTTTTAGGTTTCGCCCTGAGACAATTATGTATATTTTGGGAGTGTTAAACATCAGAGAACCTGCTACCCGTAGAAATATGCCATTACCCCCTGTCATAACTCTTTTGACAGCACTGAGATATGTAGCTACAGGAGCTATACAGCTGCTGATTGCTGACAGCATCAGCATCAGCAGAGCAACAGCCGGGAAATGCATCCGTCAGGTTCTCATGTTACTGAAAAATCAAGCCAGACGATTCGTGGTGTTCCCGTCAGGAGATGATGCTCTGCGAACGAAACATGAGTTCTTTCGGATTGCCGGTAACCTTCTTCACTTTTGATTTTGGAATTTCCGAAGCTATGACCAATAAGAAGAATTCTATTTTAAAACACAAATTTGATTGGTTGTGATGTAAACAGCGCAACACGTTCGGTAATGCGGGGCTCCAGACAGGGTGTAATTGAGTCCGATTAGGCATATCCGAACTAAATTTCCGATAAGCTTTGTCTTGTACAGAAATATTACTTATGTATAAACAAGAATAAAACAAGTATACACCCCATGTTATTTCATCAATTTAATCTTTTTTTCATTTCTGTCATTTAGACGTAAGCCTACTGTACGTTGATAAGTACTAAACTGTAACTATAGACACACATGTGATCAGTAGGCTTAAGACTGCAGTAAGCAGAAGTGGGTCGAGGGTCAGACTTTTGGGGTCTGGTCCAGACCCCTAGCACCTGTGGTATGATCCTTGATATGGATCATGATGAAAGTAAGAGACAAATCATATTAAAGGTTCTAGTACCACTGCGAATTGAATTATATATATATATTTATTTTTGATATTTCCTAAAAACAAATGAAGAACCACCAATATGCCAAGCAACACCTTTATAAGCTGCTGCACTTTTTACTAAAATGTTCATCTGCGTGTATATATACAGTCAAAGCAAAGCCACTTTTGTAAGCTACTTGTAAATGTGGTATTTGTTTGCAGGGATATTTCATTTACAGATGTTTTAACTACTGTATTTAAAGCACACTGCTCTCCTTGCTTGCCTTTATCTGCAGTGTAATCTTTTTTCTGAGGTGATGTATTACACATGTTTGACTGTACTAAGTACTAACTGTACAACAAATCATGAATTGTCTGCATGCACATACTAAGTACTAAGAAGATTGTGCTGCAATTACATTAATTGAAAAACTTTTAGAAAATGTGCCCCCAGCCCCTCCTGTTATCTCACTCAGATGATATGATATAATAACAACAATTGTTATTTTTTAGGATTCCCAAATGTCTTAAGCTGTATAGATGGCACGTTTGTCCGGATAATTAGACCTAAACAAAACGAAGCAGACTATGTGAACAGAAAGGGGTTCCATTCCATGAATGTGCAGGTAAATCATTTAAACGTAATGCAAATATGTAAACATTGTTTTATCAAATGCATCCTAGATGCTAAATGTTTGTGAAGTAGTAACAGTTCATTGGACTGCCTAACATGTACATCCTTATTATTTTACTTGTTTAAGTTTTGCTATTTCATTAAAATAAAATTGTAACACTTGTCTATATCAATATTGTCAATTTCTTAATTCGTAGTTTTTCGGTATAATAAAATGAATATCACATGCACTCGAGGCTTCGCCTCAGTTGTCATTACTTTTCTCGGGTTCACAATATCTGCTATCACCTCAAGTGAATGTGATATTTATATAATGGATAAAGAGTCATGCATTGTTATTATTTGTATGTACATCATCTAGCTCTTTGTTCTTGTAGATGTGTTGTGATGCACGATTCAGGTTGACCAGCGTAAACGCCTCGTGGCTTGGTTCTGTCCATGACAGTAGAATATTTAGAAGTTCTGCCCTATGTGACCAATTTGAAAATGGTAAATTGTATTGCATAATATTATTATTATTCTGGTTCATATACTAGTGTGAATGAAGCTCTGTTGATAGTTGATTTATTGTGCTCAGGAGTTATAGTGAGAATAAACCCTATCAGGAATAATGTATAATGAAAGTCTATTAACTGTTCCTCATTTTATATTTTCATTTTTCCTTCTGATAAATATCTTTCACATATACACTATTGAACTCATGAATATGACATGTTACTTTCACATATAAATTAAGAAATATTTAGACTATTACGTAGTAGTTAAATACTAACAATATAAACTACAACTACTACAACTACAATATGTTTATTGCATAAAACACACATAATACAATACATTGCATATTTAGATTAACCAAATGTAATAATTAAGATAATGTTCATTTAAAGATAGCAAGGTATACCAGTAAAACATGAGCAATTAGCACTCTTGAACAGACTATAACTAGACCTATCACTAAAAGTTATAAATACCCTAGAAATACTTCATAAACTGAGGAAGTTCATAGTAACAGAATACCTTGCAAAAAAAACAGACATATTTTTCTTGGCAATAACTCTGTAATTTGCCAAGATAAAGTTATGGTTCTTAAACACTGCACTTCTTCTCATTGTGCTGGACCATTGTATGAAATTGTATTATATTCCAACCAGTAGTTATTAAGTTATGTTCTGGACAAAGTGAAGTAGCAAAGGGCAATAAATATGTAATGAGTCCAGATATAGTTATGGTTCCTGTACAATGACTGCACTTCCTCTCAATGTACACCAATGTATGAAGATGTATTGAATACCAACCAGTAGTTTTCAAATTATGCTCCAGACAAAGAAAATTTACAAATGGCAATAACTCTGTAATTACTCCAGATAAAGGTATGGTTCTTGTACACTGAACTTCCTCTCAATGTGCTCGACCATTGTATAAAGTTGTATCAAACTGTAGTTTTGGGGTGTATAACAAATGTTAATAGTAAGATGACCGATATATTTCTCACCTAGCTACAATTGGCTACAACACAAGGTCATCAATAGCAGACTGGGACAGTCAAACAGCCTCAACCTTTCTCAGTGCTTGTCAATAAAACAAAATATTTGCATGAAAAGGCGAATTAAGGATCTGCATTAACAATGGCCACAAGTAGCAAGATGTTTAGTCAAGAGTTACCAAACTAAATTGCTTGATACAGCAACAGATATGTACAGATATAGATACAGCTACAGACTAGCTTCTGTTTTCCAAAACCAGCCACTGTATATCTACACAGTATTACAGTACATTGTATATAAAATTGATAAATGTTGGTGTTCACTTAAAAAGTTAAGGACATCTTATTACAAAAATAATTTACTCACAAAAGTTACTTTTGCTACAGTTTGAGAAAAGTGTACAATGTTTCTGTTTCACTAACAATAGATAAAGGTTGTTAAATGCTGCTGTACATAATTTAAAGAGTTAAGAACTCCTTATCTTAATAAAAATTGTCAAATTAGAATGAAGAACATATTCTTTTCAAAAATCGATGGAATCTAGGCATATTTAACAGAAAGTCATGTGGTATTTAGTAAATTGTCAATGTAGTATCATAAAGGTATGCACTGAGTGAAAGGTAAAGTTTTGTAAATAATTTACTCAAAAAGGTTACCTCACCTGCAGTCTGAGAAAAGTGTACAATGTTTCTGTTCTACTTACAATTATTCATTTCAGTTAGAGAGACATACAATACTTCATTAACAAGAGCTGTCCATAAGACAGCAAGTTCGACTATTGTGGGTGTTTGCTAATAAAACAAAACTTTTATCAGTGTAATAGCAAAACAAAATTCTGCTAACTATTAAGTATAAACTAGGAAAGTTGAATCATAAAAAAAGTCAAAATCTATAACTATAGATTTAATTTTTGGTAAATTGTTTGATACAAAATTTACCCCTGAACACTATTGCTAAGTTTGATATAACTACCGTAAGTGGTAACTGAGATTATGTGCAAACAAACCATCTGTGTCCACACCACATGGCAATCCTGTTAGTACAGGCCTGCCCTCCATTGATCCAATTAAGGCATTCTCAGCAGTGGACAGAGGTGGTGGTGATGGGCCTCCTCCTGTCACCCCCTTTGCTTCCTTTGTAAATCAATCTTCTGTTTTGCTGTATAATGCATTATCAATTTTTGTAACATTACAATTAACATTGCATAATATTAACTACAACTGTGTCAAGTAGCTTCCTATTCTTACACATTGTGAATAAAATCTTAATTACATAATTTGTTTTATCACAGAAATTGTCACATCTGTATGTGACTTTGACTTAAAAAGCACATGCTGTAGTACACTACAGGCTGTATGCACTTTTATGTGCCTAGAATTACTATTGCCGCACCGTACTTATACTATTGCCAGTACTCTTATCTTGCAATAATAAATTGCATATAATTAATGTTTATATGCATTCATAAAATTTACACCATTTCTATTGGTAAACTGTGCTGAACATGCATTTAAAGTTTGTCTGGGTTTCTTCCAGTCATTTTCAGCTTAAAGTCTTAGCTTTATGAAGAGATAAGTCATAAACATATGAGAAGCATATCATTTTCGTATCAATAAATTTATGTTACTAAAAATATCAGTACTGGGACTCTAGATCTATATCAATGGATTATTTTACTTAATACTGAAAAATTGTGATTATGTATACCTCTCTGCTTTAAATTAAAGAACTTCTTCTTAGCCTCATCCCCATCTCTCTTTGCATCTACAGAATGACTGAAAAATTCAAGTATATTGATATAAGATAATTGGCAAACAAAAAAGATTACAATGAAGCTTTCTAAAAGGTATTATGTTGTAAAATAATGAACAGGTTACATGCACAATGGAACTGTACAAACACACACATGTTGGACATAATGACACAAACTCATTTTAATGTAATATATCAGTCTATTCATGGCTTTGAAATGACCAAACATACATTTAATATGTTCAGTTAATGTACATGATATAACAAAGATTGTGTCTTTAAGTGAGTAAGTACTGTGACTGGCATTCATGTGCATGCAATCATTGGTCTGCTCATTGTTTTAGAAATAATTAAAATGACATATAAATAACGATACTGTGTTTAATGTGTTTTATAGTATAGCTCGATAAATAAAGGCAATAATCTTTTTAATTGGTACATAGATTAGTGTCAACGAAAGAAATACTATGTATGACTCTTTTGTCATAAACTATAATAATTAATCAAGATAATTATCATAATATGGAACTTTCATACTACAGTAAACTCCTTATATTGCGACTCCGGATAAAGCAAAATTCCATATTACAATTCTGAGAAATATCATTTAACAAATTACAGAAAGCGTTCGCATGATCACTGACTATAACTGTGTTATCAGCGTTAACAAAATAAAGAGCTTACGAAACTTAATTATCAATATTCTCGTGGTTGCAGTTCATTTCAATATTCTATTATTTATCCCCCCGCCGAAGGCGAAAGGGATATTAGATATGGTCTCCGTCCGTCCGTCCGTCCGTCCGTCCGTCCGTGCGTCCGTCCAAAAGTACTTGAGCGATTTTCTTCAAACTTCATATACTGACAGAGCACATTGGTAGAAAGTGCAGTGAGTAAGAACAATAACTCTTCCCTGCCTTCTTTTAGAGTTATTCCCCTTTATCAGATTTACTTGAAAAACTTTGTCCGAAGCATAACTCCAAAAGTACTTGAGGGATTTTCTTCAAACTTAATACACTGACATAGCACATTGGTAGAAAGTGCAGTGTGCAAGATCAATAACGCTTTTAGAGTTATTCCCCTTTATCAGATTTACTTGTCCGAAGCATAACTCCAAACGTACATGAGGGATTTTCTTCAAACTTAATACAATGACATAGCACATTAGTAGAAAGTGCAGTGTGCAAGAACAATAACTCTACCTTGCCTACTTTTAGATTTATTCCCCTTTATCAGATTTACTTGAAAAACAATTTCCGGAGCATAACTCCAAAAGTACTTGAGGGATTTCTTCAAACTTTATACACTGACATAGCACATTGGTAGGAAGTGCAGTGTGTAAGAACAATAACTCTACCTTGCCTACTTTTAGTCAAATAGAAAAAATATCATACCTATACTGATAATGAACATTAATATAATTTTGCAAACCTTCTCTTCATTGCCTTATTCTTTTTCCACTTACTTGAAAACTGTACTCAGCATGACCATAACTATACGGCTTTTTAAGGATTTCCTCTCACCAAGTAAAATGTACGAAAGTACAACCTTCAGGTAACTTCTTCCCGGCGGGGGGATTAACCATGTGTAACATGGTTATATTTAATATATTTTCCCGGTCTTTACGGTTGAAAGAAAATTTAGAAGAACACATTTCACCCTGTCAGAGCCCGTAGAAACGATCAATGCTCCGGCTGCAGCTCCTGCAACAACCCTTCGTATTCCGGATGCTGATCCAACGATACCTCCGGATGTTGCACCTGTCATCATATTACTCACAATGTTGTCTATTTGTGATGATCTTTGACTTGACTAAAATATATATTGTATCATTATAAATATATATAGATATAGAACATTTGCCTTTCAAAACCTTTATTGATAGGACTCGATGCACACTTACACCGATTTTGATAGAGAGATAAGACAAGCTATAAACATGTTTACTGTATGACTAATTATGACCGGTCACATTATCAGGTAAATAATTGGTGTTCACCATACGCAGTGGGTATGTATGCTACTTACCATTCATTTCAATAACGTTATGGTAATAGCAATATCGTTACTAAAATACCTATTTAAGTAACGTATGTTACTGTCAATTGTTAGTTATGTGATACTTGGTATACCATGTGCAATTGTCGTAGTTTTGTCCTGGTCAATGTAGGTTTGTTCTTTGTTAAACTATTCTTTAGACCTGATTTACATGCATGCATTTTCATTGATGACTACTTGACAGGATAAATGCTTACATGTATATCAGTTTATGACTGAATAAAACAATCAATACCCAAAATACTGATATTATTATTATGCCAATTTGAGTTGTTAATCTCTAAGTTTGACTTTGACGTCTAAGTCACGAGCTAGAGTCCTTCGCGTTCAACGATGTTTTATTGTAGTGCACAGTTTTCCTTATTGACTTTAATATCCTTCCATCTATTTATCATATGAAACCTGGAGAGAATATCCGGAATTATGGACGGACGGACGCACACAGACGGACGGGCGCACCCTCGAACGGGCGGATGAATAATCGCACAATCTAAAATTGTTTTTATGTCTTGTTGTAGGTAGAGAGTATGTAAAAACAATAAATGTTTGTAAACGCCACAAATAAAACAACACAATTCCAATGTTGCACATGGTTTCAAAAATAAATGAGAAAATGTATTATTGATCAATAAGGTTTAAACAAGGTTTGTATCTATGGGTAGGCCCAAATACCAAAACGATGTGTTGCATTTATTTTACATCATTCACTGCTTGACGGAAGATTTCCAGATATATGTTTTCTATATTATTTTGATGATACGTATGTTGATGATAACATAAATAAATAGTTTCTTATCTTTAACTTTGCTTGTTGATTATCGAAGAAAGGCAATTAAAACACGTGTACGATTTTTTAAATCTATTCCTGCCATTCAGTTTTATGAATATACTTGTAGTATAATGTTGATGTATTTTACTTATTATTGGCAGACATTGAGTGTAACATTTTTCAAATATGCGGTCAACTGCTCTTGATAACGGTGTAATGGGAAGTTGTATAGAATACAATTCAAAATCTAAAGACTTTGGAGGGTCACAGCTATTAGCATATAAATCATAGATGACTGTGAGTAAGAAACTCACATACTAGAACAAATATGATTCAAAAAATGAAAAGTTACAGTAAATTATGGGCAAGATTGACTTACTTCTCTAAGGTTTTGGCATTCTCTTTCTGAATCCTTAAGATTTCGACATGGTTCCTCTGTTTCTTCCTTTTCTTGATGTGTTGCTTTACTTCGTTCTCCCTCGTATCTCTAAAACAGAAACCAGAGACAATGTTATAGAAGGCTAAGACAATTTGTCCTAGCATGAAGAAATGGTCAAATCGACGAAATTCGGTAAATGATTGCATTTGTTTCGACTACCTCCTTTTTAAAGAGCTCTTAGCGGGTGGGTCGAAAAGCCGATACCGGTATACCTGACTTTCTAAAATCGAAAGACATTTCAAAATGTTTCATATCAATGGAAAGGTTATAAAACAAAACCTTCAGTCACTATTTCCAATTTTAGTTAGAAGTAAAAATGATAAAATGTCTACCACGTAACTTGCACTAATTTTAATGTTTTTAATGGCAACATGCCCTTCTGAAAAATCCGTCACTCATTAAACTATTCTATCCATTTTCGTGATAAAAACTTTGTATTAATGCCAGTCTACTATTAATATTTATCAACATTGTAAAATAATTTTAGATTACCTTTTATTGCACCTTTACCGAGGTGTTAAAAACATGCTTCGTTTAACAACGCCTGTCTATTAAACGTTTGATCAAAAGTACAATTGTTTGCCCGATAATTGAGACTGACACCTTTTATTGTTCGAGCAAAAAGATGTAAATGACAATGAAATCGGTCTGAAGGGACCGCCACACAGGTTCGAGAGATCGAGAGATCGGGGTTCGAGGTTTCGGAGGTGGAACAATATGATTTATATAGTGATTTTACCGGGACCGTCGGCCGAGTTCGAGCAACTGGTTGTATTCGAGCGAATGAAGTTCGAGCGAACGAAGTTTAACTGTACATTAATAAAGATCATCGTGAATATAACTTGTACAAAGCGCACATCATCCTATACCATAATGCAAACTGTTATTTGCGGATCTATCGTTGATGACTTTCAGTTAAACTCAAATGCTAGAACATATATGATAAAATTTTCTCTTTAATAACTTTCGCCTTTTCTCTTAAATGACCATCCTATATATTTGAAATGGCAACAGCTATAAGCATACTATGCATCTATAATAGATGAATATGAGTTAGAAAGTCACATGCTTAAATGATCTACACAATGAACACAGCGGGCAATTCCTGTAATATTGTTGACCGGTTTCACTTATTTCTCGTAAAGTTTGATAATCTCTTTTTGAATTGTTTAGTTGTTGACGCAATTGATCCAGTTCTTCTTCTTGTTGTTTTGTTCTACTTTTCTTTTCCTCGTATTTCTGAAACAGAAGCAAGAGACAGAACTTTAGAGGCCAGAGTTTTGCAGTGATCACATAAAAATCACACAAATTGAACTTATAAATTATCTACAAGAGGCCAATATTGCCTGTACTGGATGGACTGGACTTTTCTTAGTTAATCAAGTCAGAGATTTAGACCTCCTCAATAGCATGGTGCAATGTTAAAAATGCCTATTTTTGTCTTAGGAGTCTCAACAGAATTTGATTATGTTGCACAAGTAATGAACCTTGCTGCCTGTATCAGCGGATAATTTAGAAAATAAACGTTTTTAAGAAATGCGGCTGTTAAGTAGCTGTATTTCTTTTCTTACATGTTATGTACAGAAACTTCTAAGAATTCGTATAAAAGATCCCCTCGGATAAGGGGCAACTATGTGGATGGTACCGTTTTTACATGCACAATATTCTTTTTAATTAAATCTACCTACTGAAATCACTTAATTTATTTAGAGTTCGCTCTAAATTGAAAGCACTTTAGCCCCCCCCCCCCCCACACACACTCACACACACAATCACGGACCTAGACACACACAGGTCCGTTCCACAATACATGTTGGTGGCTATGCAAAAGGTTAAATGAGGTTAAACACTATGTACCGCTCGCTCCCTTCGGAATTCTTAATAATCAAAATTTAACTTAATAAACGCTAACTTATACGTAGCGTCGTGGAAAATCCTTGTTTCTGCTTGAGCGGTGTAAGTTCGAATCCCGTCACAGGTGATTTTTATTTATTTTAAACGTATTGCTGTTTAAACCTGTTTGTCAGGTTTAGTGTAAGACTGAATATCACGTGCAACATTTTATGAACAAAATAGTCTTCATTACACAAACAGTTTCATATGAAATAAAAGTAAAAAATAAAACAAAAATGTAATTTTAACAGAAATTTTCAGGAAAGCTTAGTTTTACATTAAAACAATGAAAACAATAGTGTAACTATTGGGATTCAAACCTTTAAATATTCATCTCCTATTGTTACAGGGCTACGCTATAGTTCTGTAATGTACTAGATGTGTGAATTATACCGATTTATTCTTGTTTGAGTTTAAAATTGTAAACATGTCAGAATTGAGCGGTAGCATAGTACGTGGAACCCGAATAAAAAAAAACGATCCGTTTTGATCAAGTAAATAAATATCATCTTACATCTTTGCGTTCTTTCGCATATAAATGGATATCCTGTCCTGCAGGTGTTGAATGGTCACATCATACCCTACGGAAGCAATCTGCAAAATGTTATAAAACGGTTATAGTCTTCTACATTCCACACAGTTTTACAACAGAACGAAGGTAAGAAACTATGTATAAGCTTCGTGATATCACAGTCGGTGCGCACATCTAAAAACGATAAATGTGTTCTTTCAAAGTAAATTGGGATCAGTGAAACACATTTTTTTCTTTAACGCGAATTATTTACTCGTATATAAGCCTTATTGCTCTTTATTTTCTATATAATGTTTTACGTGTACAGCGCTTAGATTAAAATCTCGAGTGACTTCTAAAATTGTATATGCACATCAACGGTTCTATTTCATATATCATTTACGTATAACAGTTCTGTTATAACTTCGTCCAATACAAATTATGCAATTTTGGTTGATATGCCTGAATACCAGTTATATAAGAAATAATAATAATTATGTATTAACTCTTTACACCCCTTTTGATAAAATCATTAACTTTTACAAACGAAAGAACGCAATCATTAATCCACGACCTCTTTGTTGATTTCTTCCTCTATTTTCTTCAACATTTCATTAAGTTTTGTAGATGATATTATACCGGTATCTTCATTTATATCACAACCTAGCGCCCTCCACTTTAAATTGAGCGCCTGTATAATCATGTCGTGTTTCTTTTTGCTGGCAATGCAAAGGAACTGTTCGTTCTCGATCTTGAACATAAAAAGAATATTTGTAAGTGTATTTTCATTCTTTGTTATGGTAATGTACTCCACAAATTAGATATGAACGTTATGTTTAATGCCGATAAAGAAAGGTATTGCATATTTTCAGGGTACTTAAGTAAGATTAAGTCATATTTTGTATTAGGACCTGAAATAAACAATTTTTACATCGATAATACCGTAATTAGTTGAGCTGTAATAAGTCAGTTTAACAAACAATGCTAACTACTTCATGCAAAAAGGACTTCATATAAGTAAGAGGGAAAATCGTTGCAAACTGTGTGTGTCAAAATAGTAACATTGTGCTCACTTGATTTGGCTTAAAAACAGAAAGTTTTTTTTTCTCATTCACGCATGTTATTTATAGGTAAACAAAGTTAAAAGACAAATAGGCCTTTACACATAGAGAACGTCCCCCCCTTTTCTCCTGATTACCAAAGAATAATACAATAATCCAAACCTTGAATTTTGTTCAAGAAAGGCGCTCGTTTTATTTTAATAAATATTTTAACTTTCTGGTTATGAAATCTAGTCAGAACTTTGATATTTCAGTCAGACTGTGACATAAAACAGAATTGACTTGAATATGCTTCCTTTACAGAATCTGCAAACAGTTGGAGATAACAATTTCAAAATACTTCAACATTTGTGTGATATTCAATAAATGGATTAAAGACGAAACACGGCATTTGATTCACTTTGATTCACCGTCACATTTGTACACTTTTTTTCATTATGAAAAATATTTAATATTTCTGTTAAATGTCTTCTCATAAAATTAAATGAGAGTGTGCAAACCGCACATTACAATTGAAACAAAATATGATTTAATGCGCATCTTTAAAGGTAAATGTATAATGAACTATTTGATGAAAAGAAAAACTTAACAATAATTGGTAAGTTTACAAAATTGATACAATTACTTTTTCGATATCTACCAGGGCTTTGCTAGACATTGGCTCTATACGTTTATGTTTCAACAAAGCTTTCATCAATTTAAATACTCCTGCCAGCTCATCTTTATCAATAGTGTTTGATGAATTGTGCATTAATTTGTTTCTCACATTAATATCCTAAACATATAGATTGTATGTAGTTTATGAAATATTTTGAGGTGAATCGACATAAAATAAAATGGACAAACATAGTACAAACGGGAAGTGATCCCTAATCGAATACTCAATAAATATTTCATCTCAACGCTTGACACGAGTTTACTATGAAAGGTAGTATTATGCGCCAATATTGAACTGGCACTCATGAATATTTCGTATGTGGTCGGTATGTGGTCGGTATTCTTCGGATAAAAATATAACAAGCGATTGATATAAAAATATCAAATTTGTAGTGTACCAGATATCGCATTCCGCAATGGTGTAGTGGATAAGGCATTTGACTACCAATCAAGCGTACGCAGGTTCGAACAAAAACAAAAATAATATCAAACAGGGAATGCCACGTACCAAAAACGCAGCCTCGAGTCTTGCTTGAATTTTTGTATTACCCTTTTTTTAATCGTTTCGTTGCATTAAATGTATTCACTATTGTCTTTGTTCAGCACGGGGATTCAAGATTTTTTAATGACTATTTGAGCATTATTTCTCCGTCGTCCTGTATACATTTGTATTTAGAACTGAAAATGGTGACGAGCAAATCATCTTGAAAAACAGATGAGATCTAAAAATAAGATAGCCTTGGCTAATATATCGAAGAACTTCGAAGAAAATGCCATGAATATCAATAGTAAGTATAAGTACATAAAAAATAAAACACAGAAAACAAAGCAAAGTTAACCAACAATCACAGAATACTAGTATATAAAATTCAAAAATGGTGCATAAGACAGTGTCACAAATTAAATAGATATAGCCATTCTCTAAAAAATTTTATATGTGCAGGATTCGAATCCATGAAACCTTGTAAACAAGTAAGGCATCTTACAAATACGCCACTGTCTCTGCGGTGTGCACTGCCGTCGGTGAAATGTATTTATTCGATATGGTAATCAATTGAAATAGCGAAAACACACCCGAACATAACCGAAGATATTTGCGAAGATTAATGAGTGCCAGGTAAATATTGTCGCACAATATGTATTATCCGTGTAAATGACCCCTCCCCTGCACACACACCACAAGTGCTATATCAAACGATTTTCATAGAAATTGCTCATCAGTCTTTTTATACGTGTGACAGGGACACTATTTTGATAATGTTATTGTCTCCTTCTGTGCCGCCAGAAATGAGTGCTTACTATATATATAATTTTGCTATACAAAAAAAGTAACTCCGAAGGGAGAATAATTAAGAAACAATTCAAAAGTTCACTCTTTGCTTAATACAGTAGGCGGAAATATCTAGTAAAGAGTGAACTTTGATATATAATTTTGATGTCAGCTGTATTTCTATTCTAGGTTTATAGATCTAGTCTTTATTTATTTCTTTGTTTACAGTACTTACCTCTAAAGCACAATCTCGGTCATCTTCAAACAACTTACAGTGTGACAACAACTGGAACAGTGATAACGGATCGACTTCTTTGGGTCCAGTACTTTGTTCATTATTGCTCGGTATGTAGAGTTTTGCTATGATCCACCAAAATATTGATGGCGATATGTTTTGATCGCCGTGGCATTTCCAATTAAATGATTTTTGGCCTCTTCTGTTATTGATTTCAAGAATCAATTTAAACGTATTTGTGCATACTGTACATTTAGAACGGAGAGTCCACTTACACTCGCTGCCGCGTTTGTTTGCATACTCGCGCTTTACCTTAATAACATTTTTAAACACTATTTTCATCAGAAATCTAATACAATGCGCATTATCATCAGTAAATGGTTTTAGAAACGTATTCTTCATTTCATGTTCCGCGAAACTGGAAATGCCAGCCTTCGTGATTTGTAAAGCTATCGCAGCTTTCACCCAATACATAAATTCGTCGCTTTGTACGTACGCTGACATGTCACACTAAAAGATATCAATCCGACATGACAAGATTATCGAGATACACTAGCTCTATATGATATGTCAAATTTTACAATATTTTACGTCCTGAAATTAATCTATAAATTGTTAACAGATAATGAAAAATGATCCGAAAAAATTAATATCTATGTATGAAAAATGATCCGAAAAAAATAATATCTATGTATGAAAAATGATCCGAAGAAATTAATATCTATGTATGAAAAATGATCCGAAAAAATTAATATCTATGTATGAAAAATGATCCGAAAAAATTAATATCTATGTATGAAAAATGATCCGAAGAAATTAATATCTATGTATGAAAAAGCTTTTTATTACATGTTCTTGATGTTAGTGTTATCTAATAAATTTGAACATCATATTTGATAAGTAAACATCATTCTAATGCGACTATTAGTAAACTTTATTTTGTATACTCCCCGAATAAGCAAAGCATCAAATATCACATACATTTTAAATACTGTGTCAGTGGGGTGTTCGGGGGGTATTCATCACCTTCAGACTTATGACGAAAAAATAAATTTGCTACGTTCACGTACCTCAACCTATGTTCCAACGATGTAATTCTTAGACAATCATCGGGTTTGAATGAAGTATGTTGATTCTTGTAACCTTAAACGTAGGATGAAAACTTATGTAAAAACTAAACAAGAAGACATTTTACACAAAACAAGTTTACTATCTACCATATACGGGCAGCTTTTTTGTCGTGTGATTAAAGCAATGGCGGTCATAATAATACAAATACATCTTTAAGCATACAACAAACACGTAGATTGCATTGGAAAATACTCTTTTGGAACGGACAGATACCCGAAATGCTAGGAACTGTGGTCATAAACCAATTTATATTATAAACCAATTAATATCATAAATCAATTGATGACAAAATCAATTGCGCCCTTGTCGAGAATCAGGCTCAAAGACATCTTTGTAAATAAAATACACGCAACCTTAGGTAATTTCAAACATGAATAACGAAGGGTAAGGAAGTTAAATTGATAGAAAAAATAACACCTGCACTCGGTAACTTTGTAATTCACTAAAGCAAGTTTAAAATCTCAACATACGATAGTACATAAGAAACCACCTACAATTACATGATAAACTACCGGCAATAACAAGGCACACATATTAAAGTTAGACAGCCTAACAAAGTTATGTAATAATATGGGCTGCTACTGTATAGAATACAAAAGCTACAATAAGTTTCAATTGCAAGAATCAACAGACTTAACAAAGATGAAAAGACATGATGTTGTGTCATAAGCTAAAATATGTAGGAAGTCTGACTTTAGAGAGGGTTTGAAATCATTATTTTGTGTAAACGCTTGTAAAAGGATATATGAAATGTAAGTTTCAAATCTTTCAGTCAAACCTACTAGATGTTGGGACTGTCCCTATAATTTCGACGCCAATTTTAGTTACAACATCTTTAAAGTCCAGATATTGTTTCAAGAAGTTTGTTATTCTTGTATAAAACATTCTCCTGAACCGATTATGTATGTTGGTAGTATTAATCTGTAACTCATATAGAAAAAAATGTTATTTAGATAAAGTGCTACACTGTGTTAGTCTAACGGGTGTTGCAGGCATTTATTTTGTTCTAACGATTGAATTACAGTGTTTTATCAGCGATGTTGTTTTTACATATTTTATCAGTCCGAGTGTGATGGTACAGATATCATATCAGTCACAGTGATGTGCACAAAATCTTGTGCATCTATATGTAATTATTTAAAATGAAGTATTAAAGCTTGCTCTCGTAAAAATGTTAAAATTGTATTACTTTTCATTACTCCATTCAGAACAAACGAATATCCACTATTCACATAACAAAGACCTCTTTTAGCATAATTTCACGGTTGAATTTATGTCTATAATTATCTTCGGCCTCAGACCGAAGGATAGTATCGGTCGGAACTTGATTTTGAATATGTGTGATCTGTACATATTTGTAGACTTACTTGTAGCCCATTTAACTTTTTTTAATGTAAGGGATACACTATGATTTCAACTTATTGTTTTAACTTATCATTTATTAAAATGAAAGGCACACTTAGTAGTACTAAACAATTGTAAAACAGTGACAATTTTCGTAAAAGTAACGAATAAAACTGCTATGCTCACGAATATTGACTTATTCAGCGCAAGCACGGACTAATATATGTATGCATAAATGTCAGGATTAGGTTAATGTGCCGGACAGTATAAGAAAAACAATAACAAAATTAAACAATATACTTAACTTAAGGGTTCCATATTGAATGTTTTTCAGCCCAATTTATATCATCATTTTATCTAGTATGATGATGAGATAATTAATACCTATAAATAGAACGAAATAAAAGCGTTAGAGGTTATATTAACAAACTGTTCCTTTTACTGATGAATGCTTTATGTATGTATAGTTGTAAAATGAAATGCGTCAACCAATGTGCAAATTGAACAAGAAAATACACTTACCTTAAGTTTATGCTATTGATTGATAAACTGATATTATTAAGTCATTCCTATTTGTATAGGATTATTAGATAAACAAGTGTATCATTTGTCGTAACAGTGTCTTGAAGTTTACAAGTATCATTCCTCGAAATCAGTAAGTCTTTATCTTAAGGAGACATGACCGTTTTTTATATAAAAACAAGTACATTTTTACTTTTAAAAGTACTATAATTTTAAATAGTAATGTTAAAATATGAATAAAATAATACTCACCACGCTTTCTTTCAGAGTTATATTAATTTAACTAACTTACCAAAATTTTATTAGTTTTGATCTGATTTTATAGCAAAAAGCAACATAAGTTTAAAGCTCAGTTTGAAATTGTTAATATATGATGACGATGAAAAACAAATTTTATATGTATCTGGTATACGTTTACCCTTTCAACTTCTTTCACATACATATTCTATAAGAACAATCATATTCCACTTTTTACATAACAGAACAAAAAAAAAAACATTCTGAAACATTTAAGTTTTAAAACTACCTGTTAGTATTCATTTGAATACTATATCTAGAACAGTTACAGCTTATAAGTAATCTAAATCACAAAAGTTCTTTAACTCGATACATTGTTTAGTCTGTAATACTATTAAAGAACTTATTATTTATTTTAATTTCAGGATGAGCAAAATTAGAAGCATGAACAAAATATAATTGAATATTATCCACATACATTGGTGCTTACGTACAACTTTGCACACGGAACGAATGATACACGCACGATACACGCAAATGGAACACACGAACGATAACCGATGAATGAATCATGACTGATGAGCAATAAGAACAGTACGCGATTTCCGATGAACGAAACGAAAAGGGGTTATTCGAATACCTTGGACATTTTCTTTTGCTTTACAATACTATTATTAATAGATATCTGCTTACAATGTAAGAGCTGAATTAAACCCCCTTAAAGTCCTAAATTATCGATAATATACAGGTCAAAGGATCAAAAAGTAGTTGAATAGTGGCACAAATACTAATTTTGTAAAGCAAAAGAAAATGTCCAAGGTATTCGAATAACCCCTTTTCGTTTTGTTCATCAGAAATCGCGTACTGTTCTTATTGCTCATCAGTCATGATTCATTCATCGGTTAATTATCTTTACTGCAAGCAGACACTTTTAATGGCGGTTTAAATTTACCGTTTATTATGTGACTTTGTCTTAATTACTTTCAACATAATGATTGTTTAATTCTATTTGTGTTTCGAAGGATACACTACTTTCAGAAAAGAAAAATCAAATGCATTCTAATAAGTGGTACACATGCATTGTTTGTCTAAGCATGTAACGTTTTACATCATTAAGCTATGTAGATAGTATATATATTGTTTTAAAACAAGCCATTTTCTATACCTCTAATCGATTCTTTTCACGATCCTCTTCTTTGCATTTATAAACATTTGAAAAAAGCTAAATACTTCATATGTATGGTACCTTTCTCTATATATAAATCAAAGAATGATAAGACCCTTGTTACATTTAAAAATCAATCTTGAAAGATAATACATTTTCAAGTGTACTG
This sequence comes from Saxidomus purpurata, assembly GCA_022818135.1. NCBI lineage: Eukaryota > Metazoa > Mollusca > Bivalvia > Venerida > Veneridae > Saxidomus > Saxidomus purpurata. Next base: position 327,169 of record JAFMSR010000006.1, read on the forward strand.
GCGATTTTTATAGTTTAAATGTTTAATTTCTAAAAATTACCCCATCACATTCAAACAAGTGTTGAAAAATACCATTTTATACTGTGTAACATTTTACATATCGCGGGGTCAACGCTAAACTACTTTAAGTGTATATAGAAATAGAAGCAGATAGGACAGTTTCGCGATGACCCCTCGAATTATAGTTAAAGATCAAACATCGTTCTGAAGTATTGTAAAGATTATAATTTCTTGAACCCTTTTAAACGCATCGCATTCTTCCTCTAAGTGAGATATCCGCTCACGGAGTTTTTGTATTTCCTCTGTTCTACTGCTTTCGCTCTGCTTACAAGACAAGTAAAGTGTTTAGATGAAAGTATCAAATATGAAATACACAAAGTTCATTGTCCACAATCTTGTGTTACTGATAACAGATATTCAAATTAAAACGTTCGCATTGTCTACTTATGATGAAATGTATGACAATTATACCAACATACTTAGATTAATATTTGTTTAAATAAAGCAAATACTAAACAAAAATTTCAAAACTTCATAAATATTGAAATACAGGTTGCCTAACTTATTTCAATTTGTAAAACAGTCCCTATAATAGGCAATGTTTTTATCTTCACAACTGCATAAAGACGGTACCAGAACCTCTTGTTATATCGCCTGATTCGTCCCCTTCAGCGTCTGCTCATTGACAAGCTCAATGGTAGGTTTATCACTAGTTTGGTTTACTGTTATGTCATTCGTCAGTGCTTTTTGTTTCAATTCTAGCGCTTTTATTATCAGTTCATGGTCCTTTTGCGATGCATTAATCACGAACATACGCTCTTTTTCAAGCGAATAAATAGAAACAGGTTGTTTACTCGAAAATAATTTCTGTTCTGTACACAGCCTTTACATATGACTTAAAACTAAAGTTAAATTAGGACATGTGAAATAACAGTTCAAAACGTAGGTGAAAGGTCATGTTACAATGACCCGGAATAGTTGAACGGTTTCTGGACGATAACTCGAGAACACTTTGGCCTTTGATCTTGAAACTTGGTGAGGTGGTTTGTAATGGTACGAAGATGACCCTTATTGATTTTGAGGTTTCTAAGATCTGTAGAACGGTTTTCGGATCGTCAAACATTTGTTTACCGCTTAATAACTTTATAAGGAAAAAACAGGGCAATGGTCCAAAAACATCTATGTAGGGTAAGGACAAAGATTTCTCAATCTATTGGTTGAAGGAAAAAAAAATGTGTTTAGGACAACGGTCCAAAAATGCTAGAGTGGGAACAATAAAACAAAACATATTTCTGTTTTCGCTTAATTCTAGGTTGAAAAAAACACTGTAGGGTCGGGGGTTTCGACAGGTAGGGTCGGGTTGCCCCAACTACAGATGGATATTTTGGCCTTAGGAGAAATCAATTGAAATGAAACTTCATGTGTCAGTTGTGTGTAGAGAGAGGAAGCTTAGGATTGCATTTGGGGTTACTAGGATCAAGGTCAATGTCACTATTACTAACAATAGATAAAATGGTTTCCATTGAATAACTCGAGTATTGAGTGACCAATTGCATTGAAACATGGTGTATTGGTAATGTAGCATGCGGGGAAAGGAAGATTGGGTTTGCATTTTGGATATCTAGGTGTAAGGTCCCTGTTACTAAACTAAAAAAAAAATGTTTTTATAATATCTAAGTTGTTTTAATAAAAAAGAGATGTGTTCAAAGTTACTAAAAATGTATACTGTATAAACCAAACAAATAAGGTATATAAACAAAAAATGGTGGGGGGTTAAGCTCAAGGTCAATTTAACTTCAAATAGATTATTGATTTACATTTGTATTTGTTTTTTAAATTATTAAACTGTTTGAAGCAAAAAATGAAGATTTTCTGGAGGGGGCGATAAGGAGGGCGGGGGGAGGGGGGGGGGTTAACATGTCACTGTCTTTTTGTTCTATTTTTCTATTTTTGTTTTGCAGGAGAGGAAGCTTGGGGGTTGCATTTTGGCTTACAAGGAGTAAGGTCCCTGTTTCTAGACTAAACATTTAAAAAATGGCGTGGCAGGTCATTTTTTTTTCATTTTTATGTTGGATTTTTTAAACAAGGTTTTCTGTTTTGTTTTTTTTTAAACTACGGTCAATGTCACTGTTACTAAAAAAAATATTCTGAAACTTGATTTGCCATTATCAGTGGATTTATTTGCAGGTTATTAAGTTTTACGCCAATTTCACTGTGACGTTTAATTTAATTCAATGTTCCGTGCACAGTTCGCCTTTCTGCATCAAGTGGGGCATACGTGTTTTACAAACAACTGTTGTTATCTATTTATGTTTATACAATAAGCGGTATTACATTTGACCTTTAGAAAAATGTAAGGTAAAAATGTAAGATACGATTTAGTTGACAAATTGCAACCTGATCGTATCTTAAGTAATTCGTTACTTTGCTGATAACGTGATACATATGACAAAATTCATTTAATTTCCTTCAGAGCTATTCTTTGTGAAAAGATACTTGAAATAATGAAACCCTCTGCTTCCGTGGCCAATATCACCAACTTCCTGTATCCTGTGTTAGAAACGACAACAACATTACATTCACTGTGTTTAATCGACAAGCAAAGATTATATTCTTTTATTTACTGTTAGTATTAAAAGGGTTCATAAGAGCTACTTCCTTTTGCGTCCAGTTCTGTAGAATATATACGCAAAATGATCACTAAATATTTCATTTTCTCCATCATGTATCCATAAACCGACACGTTTCTACACATGAAACAGGAATAATTTTCTTTTTTCCGCAAACAAATATGTTGCGACTCCTGTTGCACCTCTAAAAGCGGCTTCTGCAACAAAACCTAAAGGACCACCAATGGTACCTACGACGTCCCTAATGTTTGCTCATGCCGTCACAGATTTCCAAATACTTCCGTCATTACTGAGAGATGTAGTAGCTTTTATCATTAAAATTGTTTTGTATATCCATCTAAATATTTATTGATTTAACACTATTTGTATTCATTGTTGATTAATTCATTTATTAACTTGCAATATTAGTATCTATATCAAGTGAACCAGTAATAGTCATGCTGATCAAATGTGACTGGTACGTATAATGTCAGACCGTCTGTAGTCTACTTTGTTATGAAATGGAATAATCCGAAAAGGCAAAATCAGTCACGTTATTCTATATCCTTATTCTGTGGTATGTATGTAATTACATTTGTATTGGTTAAAACAAGTAAGTATGCACACATGTCGTTTTATAAGTGAGATGTTTAGGTAGAGTGTAATTATTTTGGTACTTTACATATGGAACTAAATATCGCCTTTAACTTCTTTTGTGGCGAAGGAACACTCGTACAGCACTACTACACTTATTATGAACATGATTTTTTTTGGACCTACGTTGCATTTTCGTTCGAAGGTACGCTGTTATTAATCTGCAATAAAGCTCGCTTTATTGTCACATCGTTGGTGAAAACAGGAAACTTTAATGATAAGGTTTATGTAAGATTAAACCCTGTATTTCTCAAATAAGGCTTTATGGCCAAGTTTGTTTATATACGATATATATATATATATACGTGAAAAATTCAAAAAAATGTGCCGGAAAAAAGTTAAAAATATTAAAAGATAAAAACACAGTCCATGAGATAATATTGACTAAAAAATATAACTGACGTCATCAATATTGACGTACGTTGTGTACGTTTCTAAGCAATTACACATATTTTGACGCCATATTTGCCCTGATGAGCATGAAAGCGAAACCGGTTGGCAAATAATAATTTAATTATCTCATGGACTGTGTTTTTATCTTTTAATATATATATATATATATATATATATATATATATATATATATATATATATATATATATATATATTTACAAACGGTTTTCCGCCATATACTTCAACAGGTTTCACAGATTCTTGATTTGTAAAGGTCAAGTAAATAGCTACACGTCCTTTGAAAACATCTTGCAAATGAAAAAATGACATATTTTTTGCATCTAAAATATGTCCCTACACTGGCCAAGTCACTCATTGTTACGAATAAAGAATTACATTATGCGTGTTCATGAAAGGTCATGTAGCCTTGACAATTCCACCAAAAGACAATTTTGAGGAGTTGAAAAACAAAAAAGGGGATATTTGTTTGTTTTGAGTGGATATGAAATATATATAAACAAAAAGTTATACAAATTTAATATTTTCAAGACCGCAAAACCTTAACGCACACTGTGACTGGTATGATAACTATATCATAAAACTATAATTCATTTATAGAATACAGTATTACATAAGTAAGCATAACATACACATTGATCTATAAAGCTATCATTTACAACATTTTTTTTTTAAATGACTGAATAAACTTAAAAGTGGGGTACCAAGCATCACCGTAGTAGATGATCGAAGACATATTTGACTGCAAGGAATGTTGCTGGTATTCAGGCACTAGTGGAAGAAGATACGCGTTATTCAATTCAGGAAATTGCTAAAAGTTATAGCATTTATAAAGACTGTTTACCCTAATCTTGCAATGAAACTGAGAAACACGCTTTGTGGCCCATTTGTCGGCCGAAGTCAAAGTGAAACAGCGGTTGATATCCTATAGAAAACTACTTTTAGTAAAAACTGTGACAATATAACGATTTCCAACTTTCTCCTGGGAGAAGAGACGTTGATTTATATGTTTGTGCCAGAAAGGAGGCTTGAAAATAAACAATGAACGTGATAGTTCCGAAGCGTTCAGCAATTTCGAAAAGATATAAAGTGCCGAAATGTTTCATACACGTTTTTCGTGATTTTTAGAGGCCCATTCGTACACATTCAATAAAAAGAGGTGAATCAATTCCAGCACAGTTTTATAGACATACAGCGTGACATAAAAGCAAGACATTCTGTAACCATATGTGCCCAAGAAAGTGTTTAAAGGACATTTACCTTATACACGACAATGCTCCAGTAAAGCCAAATATGCTGAAACATTTCTCGTCAGCGAAAAGGTAATTGTGCACGAACACCCACCCTGTTCACTAGATTTCAGTCCATGTGACTTTTTCCTATTTCTCGACTACTTGCAATTGGAAGTGCAACTCAACAGTACCCGAAACAGACACAAATGGCAGACTGATTTGCGGCGTTCCGTAAGTGGAAATCAATTGTCACCTAACTCTCAATCAGGGCGAATCCTTTTCATCTTAATGTGTCAAAAGATCGTCATTTTTTATCTTTGTAAAATATTCCTTTTGAAAAAGTAAAGTTTTTTTTAGTACTTCTTAATAATAATCTGACAAACATTATTGTACGGGTAAAACTTTGTGGAAATAGTGACACCAAGGCTTGGTATTACTGTTTCAGAGATTGTACAATAGAGTGTTATTGTTAATTAGTTTTTATAACTTTGAAATGTGATCATTTCCCCGGCTCTAATGGTGAAAAGTAAAATGGATGGTATTAACCTGAAATTTGTTTGTACTATTGGATACCACAATTTGTTATAGGGATTTTTCCAGTCATTGTCCTGATTATTAAATTGAACATTAATTAGTTGTATGTTTGTTTTTGTAATCACCAGGGGTTTGTAAATGCGTGGGTTATAATGATATGTTGCCACAGACACTTTTTTTCCCTATGTCCTAAATTTCTTACTCAGACACTAAAACCGCTGAAAATGAAAGAATGGTTATTTTCACATATTTCTATAATTTGACTAATACATTAACTAATCTACTGAGCTTCCGTCACATGTCAAGTTGTACTGATGTGTGTGTTGAAAATTTATTGTATTACATAGGAAAAAAGCTTTCTTTAAACAAAATCTGCAAAAATCCTTTTTTTTCTTTATAAATATATAGAAAACACATGTATACAATAGTTTCAATAAATACATACCACGTGACAAGCCCGGTATAAAGCCGAGCTAAGTCCAAAATACGGACAGTAAATAAACAAATCAGAACGCGAATAACAATACAGCGGACAAATCCAAAACGAGCTCTCTCTCTAAGGCCCACGGCAGAGTTATGTAAACAACGCTATACTATCAAGCAATTTACTTGACAACTTAAGGTTAAAGGCCAGAATCATATATATTGTATTTCCTATGTTTTTTGTGTTATATCGTTGGCCCTTGTTATTCTAATCATAATTTGGTCAGAATATATACATGTACTGTCATTGTCTTGCATCATTTATAATTTTTTTTTTCTGCCAGAAAATGTTGAAAAATCTTGGAATAATGTCTCTTTAATAAAATTGTCTAACTTTTTCAATTTTTATAATTTGTAGCTCAGATCTTTTCTAAAGTGTGCTGCAAAGTATGGCGAGGGTGTTGAGTAACCCTTATCTGGTTTTAAAGTCTTCTACTATAAATTTTTCCTGTTTTTCGGAGGTATATGAAATCAGTTATTTGATAGGTGTTTTACACCTGGGGTGGGGGTTTAGAGACCTTGACCTTTCTGTACCGAGAGCTCATTCTTGTTAACTCATATGCATGTATAATAAAGTATCCTTAACTACTTATAGTCATATTACAGGACACCCCTAGCTTATAGGGTGTGTATTAGGGGTTTCTTAGTGTGAAAATATTTGTTTTATGTCACTAAGAGACGATATTAGCTTGTCTTTTCTAATCTACGAAATAATATATCTACAATCTATAACAGACTTGCTATATCTACCCCTATATATTTTTACTAACTGTAGTGCGTTCTACAGCCATTGACAGTGTAGAGTCTGTGCCCCATATTCTTCCTGTTGCGAGTTACGCATTATTTCGTTCATAGAAGTCCCTCATTTGGGTATGGGTGGGACTCAGTGGTTCTACCCTGTCTCCCTCTGCGGTCTACACTATCTACATATTTGCTTAGTCTAGTTGTTGTGTAGTGTGTATGTAACTATGAATTGTTTTATTAGGTAAAGCCAGAGATCTCAGGGCTAGCATAATGCATTTAAACGTCGAAAATAGAAATAATCACAATTAATGGCTGCCTAAACAAGAAAATGCATACTTGCCCATGTAAAGAGTCATGACACATAAAAAACAGTGATTGATTATTTAACTAGATATCCCAGACATAGCAGAAAATGCATAGAACACTACTTCATTCCAGCATGGAATCAGTAATCTACTGTCAAAAAAAAACCGGATACAAAAAACCAAACGCGCACCTGTTATAACTCCATCCGGTTCGTGAGCACTAAATGTTGCAGTAGGTCACCCAATCCAACAAGTAGGTAAAGTCAAGTAGTGCATACACCAATGTTAATCTTAAAGAAACACACAGTTTACTTTCGCAATTATACTTTCGATCCATTATAGATGTGAAATATAAGATCACCACTACATTTAGGACAACCTTACTTTGACATAAAAAACCCGTACACACACACACACAACATAATTGATGGAAAAAGTACTGGTTAGTTAACCAGGATCAGGAGTAGTAGTGCACCAAGCACCTGTCTGAGGACCGAGTCGCCGATCATACAAATCATGATCTACACTAGCTTCTTTTATTATTAATAAATATGATAAGCAATTTTAACTGAATGATTTTATTAGAAAAAAATAAATGAATTTCTCATAGAACCTTTATAAGTATATACCTTTTTATCTAAAAAAGTATCATATACATCAACATGAACAACCTTCGGAAACCTTTTGGCATTTCATTTTTAATAAAACAATGTAAATAAAACATATAAATAAGTAAGTGACTGTGCTTTTTTAACAATAGTAGACCGAACTGGCTGCCAATAGCGACATTTTGTCTCTCCTGGCTCCATTGGTTAGTTTACTATCCGATTTTTGCAACATGCTCCGGTGGTAAACTACCAAATAGTACTAAGTCTTTTTTATATTTTTTTCCCCTTTGTAAATTAGTATAATTAAAGTTAGAAGTAGCCTGCTTGTTGTTTATATAATTTATTTATATAAGTAAATTCTTCTCAGTTTCAAAACACCACTTGTTAAAACATATTAATAATCTTATACTCTAGAGACACCTATTTTAATTAGTAAAAGTCATTTCTTTATATTTTTAAGTAAAATATTGCCACTATTTTTTGGAACTCTATCCGTAAATTATTCAAAAAAAAACAGTGGCTAAATTATTATATTTCTTTATAAATTTTTATACTATATCAATTCGACTACGCGAATCATTTTTCAAAATTCCTCTGCGGCCGTTTTTTTTTTTGGTTGGCAAATAAAGGGTTTTTACAATTTCAAAATTTAAAAGGAGGTGAAAAGGTCAAAGTTTCATACATATATTATATTTTATAATTTAAGTAACATATCTTTCGGCACACATTATTCTCTCCTTTAGACCACTTCAATAAAAAATTTAACTAACAAAATGATAAGTCAAATAAAAGTAGGACAACAATTTATCAAAAATGGGATTTTAAATTACAAAACTTAAATGCATACTTCCTGTTATCAAGATTCCAAAAAATAGGTAGGGTCCCACGATCCAAACAGTCAAACTAGGTCAATCGCACTCACAGATCAAATTGGTCACAGCGATTGACCTACTTTTTGGCAACCAATCCAATTCAATCTTTGGCTAAAACTGACTGGAAATTGCAGTCAGGTAAATCTCTCCTCTTTCAAAAATCAACTTTTCTAGGTATGACGGGAGACATGCCGGGGTCTCATCCAAAACATAAGCTAAAAATTTAGCTTTTGGACGGACCTTGATAAAATTTCTTTCAAATAAAATCAAAATCTACTCGCTCCATTTCTTCGCTACCACAGTCGTAACAACTGCTGATACTACTATACAAGTATGTTTTAAAGTTGGTTAATTATTTCATGTGGATGCCGAAGGCTGATACCTGCTAGACGTATGTCAGCTAGACAGGTTAGGAACGTTCAAGGGTCTAATTTTAAACGACAACATCAGCATCTACGTAATGGTCGTTGCAGGCTTGCGGAAATACAGAAAATGCGCAGCAGAATAAAGGACAGCAAGGTCAAATTTGTCAGTACCAACAGGACAGATAAGCCGGGGACGAACAGAATGCTCAGCATCAATCCAACTCTCCGAACACAAGGAGCAGGAAAAAGCCAGCAGCGGCTCTTGAGGAAAATATTAACTAGAGGTTGCTCCAAAATAATTCCGGTAAGTTAAATACGATTGACCCCGAACAATTAATTAAATATTCACAAAGTATTTCTGTTAGGACAATAAATTCAGAATCAGCGGATTATCAACAGGGGTGTGGCGTGGCAAATGTTGAATCCCCATTTTGTATAACTGCAAACATTCAACAAATTTGGGTCACTAAAACAAATTTGAAAGGGGATCTCGAATTTTTGGAGTTGTGCTCTGGAAGTGTTTTTCTTTTGAATTCAGAGGATCACATTGAAACGGCCAAAAACGTAAGAATTTGAGTAATGAAAAGTAGACAAATGCTTTTATAATTCATGCGTCGCATGGATCTAACAACTCATGTAGATAAGTTGTATGAAATGCAACATCACATGTTTGATATGTCTTGCGGCAAGGCGGACTCGTATGGATGGCGAACAGTTTTGCCTACGCCTGACTGATTCCCCAACCCCTTGGTCATAAATCAACAAACATTTATTGTGGTGCTGTATGCAATTTTGCCCATCCACGGGATTCATACCAATCTCTTTCCGGTACATGTGTCACTGATTTAATAACGGAAACAGCACGTGGCAGAAATCCTGCATGCTTGTAGTAAGTGTATGCATTAAATTTGGTTCGTCGGTAACTAGCTAGAGTTATGAACTTTCAACACGGGTGCCCAAAGCATGTTGCGGCAGTCCCTTCTATAGGGGAACACAGAAAATATAAGCTCTGGCATACAGTTATGTACTTCCCGTGAGCTACTTAATGTGGACATTTATAGCATGACAAAAACGCCCGTGAAGAACCTACCTGGTTTAAACAGAACTTTTTGTTTGCGGATTTACGGATTGTTTTCCCATTTAGTTCACGAGTCAACTTGCGCCTTATAAACTTGCGCCCAACTGATTATAATCCCGAGATAATAAGACCTGAGACAAAAAAACTCGTAGCAGGTAAGGTACCAGATTAGCTCGATGAATGGTCATTGCCTTATTTAATTGTTTCTCCCATTGTTAGTCTCTAAAAAATCACAGGGAGAATATAGAAAGATCCATCATATGTCACATCCTTCGGGCGAGTTAGTCATCGATTTAATTGACCCAACCTTAAAGTATTATGAAGCCGTTAAGTTAGTGCAATAATTAGAACATAACTGTAAGTTATTTAAAAATGGGTGCGATTTGGTAGTTCTGAATTTGGAACTGATTCTTAGAATCAGTTCTAAAGCGTTCGAATAAGATTTTGGAATTCTAGGAATAAATTCCATCAATTCCGGAAGACGGGTGCAATTTGTTATTTCTGAAATGAGATTGCATTCCTAGAATAACTTCTGAAGCGTTCGATTAAGCCTTTTAACATCTCTGAATTACTCTCTTTAATACCGGATTTCAAACAAAATTGATGTAGTCACGTGATCAGATACTTGGCGTCAATCATGCGTGATCCACGCGTGTGGAAACGAAATTGGGTGCATATTTTAATATTATTTCATCGATACATTTTATCACTAGTGTTTAAATCTTTAAAACAGGGTTTTGCCTTTTTGATTATCTCCTTACTGAAGATCTAATTCTACTCTGAAAAAGGAATCGTTCGATTCAGAATCATATCTGTCACATGACATTCTGATTCTTGAAGTATCAAATCGCATCCGTCTACCATCGGACATAAAAAATTACTAGGTGTTTTGCGATTTAAAAAAAATGTTTTTTTTTTTCGTAAAATATTAAGACAAATTATTAGAAATTTTAGCAAACGAAATTAACAACTCTGCAAAAAAGTATAGTTAATTAACATAATCATTATAAAACAGTTTTATAACATGACTAATATCTGAGGATTGTAATAACCATATGTATATTTTGTGTATTCACCGGTAAGTAATACACTATATTATTATATTGCAACACTAAAACTGTGGGATACTATTCATAATGTATTCCGATAATTTTACTATTTAATCAAAGGACAACTAATATCAATATATGTAGAAATTAAAATTTGGGAATTTACTGTCTATAATATTTCTGGACAAAATAATGACAACTTCGACATTTTTAGAACTTTACATAAAGAAATTACAAAAAGTCCTGAAAAAAGATTAATTTTTGGAGATGATCATAACACAGTTGTTGATAGCAATGTCGATAAGAAAAATGGTTGATTGGATACACAGAAGAAATGCAGAGAAGAAATTAACGACATAATTAAAAACAACAATTTGATTGACATATGGATACTCTTAAACCCAAAAACATTACAGTACACGTGGCACTCTCATACAAAACCTGTCATATTTAGCAGACTCGATCTATTCCATATTTCTGATTCTTTAGTTAACATTGTAAAACATAGTAACATTAAACCAGGCTATGAGACAGATCATTCCAATGTAAACCTAAGCATAACATTCATAAACGATAACAGAGGTCCTGGATACTTCTAAATAAGCAACAGCGTATTGCTGGAAAAAGAATACAAAGAAAACATAAGACAATCTATTAAAGAAACTTCAGAATTTAATAAGGGGGATACTCCAAATTTACTCTGGTAAATAATAAAGGGGAATATTAGAAACCAACAATTGAATACGCTACCTTTAAAGGGACATACCCTATAACTGATGCCAAACTAAATAACCTCCAAAACATAAATAAAAGAATCGTTGGAAGTATTATGAGTCAACCTAAACTATAAACCATAAACTCTTAATGGCATAATAAGGCCTCCGGCCCATACACAAGACATATATATAAGTACAATAGTTCAAATACAGTGTGAAATAGCGGGAAATTTATAAGGTAGTCGACGGTTCCTTATACTGTATATATATATTCACAGACAGTAAGCAAAATACATACTTTTAAATGAACATAGTCCTAAATACTCATAAAAATTATCTGTGATATAGTGTCCAACAACACCACTTATTTACCATTTTATAACGAGCCTAAAAACGTGTTCATCCCGATACGTCACACTACACGTAGAGTCTCCAAAATAACCTCCAAAACAGTAATAATAGAATCGTTGGAAGTATTATATGTCAACCTAAAAGTTTCAGCTATGCATTCCCAAGTCAGCGGTTTAAAATATGATGCAGTACCACAAACCATTCAATAATCTATGTAAAGTTATTGTTGTAAAATTAATTGGTGGATGCGATTTATTACAGAAAGCCTCTATATTGATTAATTGTAGCAAAATGAGGCAGTTCTTCTTTGAAATTGTATTTATTTATCATTTTGTGCGCACCATAAACCGGTTTAAGCTCCCCAGTGGTGTTTTTGTCACTGACCGTTCCAAGGCGGTGCCCCACTGTGTTCCTTTAATTGTTCGTTTTGTCCTCGTGTGTTTGCTTTGTATGCTAGTGTGTGTTGGTAGTGTATGTTTGTGTGTGTACATGATTGTGTGTGTGTGTCGTGTGTGTGTGCGTGTGTGTGTGTGTGTGTGTGTGTGTGTTGGTGGTGTGCACTTCTGGGTGCTGTGGGGCTCGTTTTGGGGAGGCTGCGTTTTTGGTACGTGGCATTCCCTGTTTGATATTATTTTTGTTTTTACGTTCATTGAACATACAATCTATGTTTCGAGAATATAATCTTATGAATGTAGGGAGTGCCCCTTTAAGAAATAAGATAATAATAAGAAAGAAGAAAGCCTGGCCATAAAAGTAATTAAACTAGAAAATGATATTTGTTTAGACACTGCAAATACTGATGCTCTAAAGCTTAAACTTGATGAAAAACAACAGACACTGAAAAATCTAACATATAAAAAGATAAATGGCTTACTGTTACGTGTCAAAAACACCAAATGTGGAAGGAAATGAGAAACATGGTTAATACTTCGCTTTTTTAGAAAAAAGAAAAGCAGAAAAAAGGCCATTCTTAAACTTACAGTCAATAACACAGAAATAACTAACCCAAAATAAAGAAGCAAGGAAGAGGTAGATTTTTATAAAACACTCTACTTAAAGAAACAGTCATTAACAACCACCAATAACGACCTATTTAGTACAGAACACAACATTCTCAATCATTATGCGAAGGTTTAATAAATGAAGTAGAATGTTTGGAAGCATTAAATGCAGTAAAAAAAAACCCAAAAAGCCCAGGATCTGAAGGTCTGTCTGTAAAATTTCAGGATTGTTTCTTGTTTTTGAAGGCGACATTGAAAATAAGTTAATGTTTTGCACGTCGTATTGTGTTTACCTTCGGTAAAATAAGGAAGTTGTAATAAAGAAAACATTGGTTGCAGACGATGCAACTTATGTCAATTATGGAACACGGGAATCCTTTGAGAAACTAATATAAATATTTGAATTTTAGTTTGTTTTGAAAATGCCTCTGGACTAAAACTCAATACAATTAAAATAACAATTCTCAGCGTAAAATATTTACATAACACCAACGTAAGAATTTACCAAAATAGAAATTTCATTTGGACTTCAACTTCAGCTAACATATGGGAATAACCCTAAGGAACCCTGAGGAAATATACATTTAAACCTAGAACCAAAGGTAGTAAGTTGCAAAGATTGTTTAAAACAATGGCAACATCGAAAACTGACGCTGCTAGGCAAAATCACGGTTATAAAATCTTTTGCACTGCCGAAACTGATATATCCTCTTACAGTATCACAACATAGGCCATAGTATTTTATGAAAACCATTATTAAGAATATGTTTGAATTTCTCTGGGAAAACAAACCTGACAAAACAAAAAGAGAAATTATCATATCAGATTATGAATTAGAGGGATTAAACTGATTGATTTAACTAAATTTCTCAACTCATTAAAAACAAGTTGGGTTAAAAGAAACACAGATGGAAATAATCATGGCGTATGGAAATTATCTTATGTTAACATAATGAAACACTATGAAGAAGCAGTAATATTTGATGGTAATCTGGGAGAACAAGAAATCGAAAAAAAAAGAAAATATTCTTCAAAGTTGTTTTGAATTCATGGAGAAAAATAGATCTCAATCTAATGAAATTCAAACAAATAAAGAAACAAATAATTTGGAATAACATTAATATGAAAAACGCAATTGGTACATTTTATTATAAAGAATGGTCTGAAAAAGGTATGGCATTTTTAAAATACTGTTTTGATTATAAAAGTAATGACTTTTACACGTTTAAAAACTTTAATTTTCTACATGACAAAGAAGATAGCGATTTTCTTAAATATAATCAATTAATAACAAGTAAGCTGAAAAATATAAAAAACGAAAATTACCGAGACAAGATGAAGAAAATACAAACCTACTAACAACACTAAAAACATTTAAAAACCTAATAAATTATCACATTCCATGCAACTAAGATACAAATGTAACAACAAAGACTGATGTTAAAGCTGAAAAGGTAGGAACACTTACTGAACAATAACCAAACTGAATGGAAGAAGACTTATACCTAAGCATTAAAAATACTATTGATACAAAAAATAAGAACTTTTCAGTACAAATGTATAATGCGTTACATTCCAACAAACACTTTTTATATAAATGCAAATTAGTGAATTCAAATATTTGTGATTGTTTTAACCGGCACAAAGAAACATTAGAGCACATTTTGTTTTAGAAATGCGATATAGTTCAAGTCTTGTGGAATGGATTAAGTAATCTATTGAAGGAAAAAAATATCAATTTGAATTTTAATAATATATGCACTGGTATAGACATCAATAATAGATTTACAAGTGTAATTGATTTTATAATAATAGTTCTGAAATATCATATAAACAAAATGAAAAATAGAAAAACATACCAGTGTTTAGTCATTTAAAAAATGATGTAACAGTCAGAAAAGAAGTTGAGCAAGAAATTGCTTTAATTCTTAACAAAAATGAACAACCTCTCAGAAAATGAAAAAGAAATTTTGAATTTATATTCATAAAACATACGTCAAAATATCTCTAAAATACTACTTTTAAATCTTTGAATCAAATATAATATAACAGCATAATATCAATACTATCAAGATCGACACCAATCATACCGTTTTTATTAGGGATATCATACTTTCAATTATCCTTTCCTCCAAAATCTTTCTTTTCTTAATGATTCTTGATGCATAATTTGGCTATTGTTGTTCTCCAAAATATAACTCCTCTCTACTTTGCACTTCTTTTACTTCTTTATTTTTCTTATTAAAAACCACCTTATATGCAATATTATGCATATTATATAAAGTGTTAGAATAACTATGTTAACATTACAAAATGTTGTGTTATAAAAATGGAAAAATAAAAGATAAAAAAACAATACACTAATGTAATAAATATGCTATTGAACCGAATCACTTACAAATGTATATCACTGCTCGCTGTCAAAAACCAAAACAAACCTGGCATCAAATGACTCTTCTGTCAACGATTATCTCTAAATAGACAGAAAAGGGCTTGGCATCGTGCGGTGGTGATTCTGGTATTTTCTAGCACTGTGATTATATACTGTAATCTACTATCTAATTGCAGTGCAAGAAAATACCTTGTCGACCACTAAACCAGATCATGCAAATATCCGGTCATAGGAATATTGCATCCATCAGCAATTATACATTCATATTAATCAGAATCAGCACAGGCAAATAGCTGACATCCTTCACTCAAATTCAAAACAGAATCTTAATGTCAGCAAAGATTCCAGATCCAGTCTAAATTCATGTAGCTTATGGCATTCAAGGGATTCAGCGCTCCAATACATGGGGGAATTTTTCATGACCACGTTCATCAAGTTGATTCCTCAACAAAAACAGCTTCACCAAGATACAATCGCTCAAAATGCTTTTACAGTCACAGTGCTATCAAATTCCCATTTAGCGCTCTACAAACGATCCACACATACTGCATGCATAGTGACGTCATGACACAAATACTGAATTGTTAAATATTGCTCTCCTCATCGTTATAGCGTGAGCACTGTTAATAAAACAAAGTAAAAAATGTGTTGGAATTAATACGTAAACAACTTTAAGAGGTCATACATATTTTCTTTTAATTGAATATTAAAATAATTATGGTTTTTATATATTTTAGATGGCTACTTTAATAAATTCATCACAACACGAACACTCATTGAATATCCTCTATTTATTCATAGTTTTATGTAAAAAGTTGGTGATCTCACATTAAATATTACGTAAATTTCATAAAGTTAGCTGAACAGCTTGTTTTAGATGTAGACTGATGTAACTGTAAATTTCTTCAGGCTTGAATTTCATTTTTAACATTGTCTTTCTTCCAGGGCATTTGTTCGTCTTCAACTTGTTGACATTCTTTTTGCCAAATCTTCTGTGTTATTTCAGCAAAACGTTTATTAAAAAGAACATGAATATCTGTTTGAATTCACCATATTTCAACGTGTACTGTGTATTGACTGACACAATACTTAGTTAGGAAAGAAAGACCACTTTTCGATTTCTATAAAACGTACCAATAAAATTCCATGTGTCTGTCGAAGAGGATAGGGTCGAGGTATTTACGCTAAGCCATTATTAGCAAATATGCAGTTTTGCAAATGTTCCTTTTACACAGCAACTAAATCAAATAAGAGGATCTGCCACACATTTGCAGTTGATATTGTATGGTTGAAATTTAACACACTGACAATAAACGAAACCATGTTTTAAAACATTTTAAAAGTCTAATTTTCATTTAAAAACGTTTTTTATACTAAATTATCTCTACTGGGTCCTCCCGTTTGGACTCTGTACATGTATTAATTTCGACTATGCATGAAATATGACTGCACAAAATAAATGATATTTATATTCTAGCCACCATATGTTCAATGGAAATGTTGATACGCCCTCCACCTTTTTTGATAAACAAATATCAGCATATTTTAATAAACAAAGAAGAAAACTTTAAAAAAGATCATAAACAACTCTGATTTTGGGTACCTGGCGAAATATAGTTTGTGTTGTGTTGTGTATAGCATTGTCAACCATTTAGCATGCAGCTTATTGCTCTATTATAAAGCAATGGCTCGTATGGTGGTTGCTTGGATGTGAAACTAGTGATAAGAAGAGATTTATGTTGTCCCTTTGATAGATCGTATTGGGAAAGAGAACTAATATGGAATGCAAGTGCTAAGACTTTTACATTGAACAAAAAATAGGGTTGGCAACAAATCAGATTTCAACAATGCTAAATTGAACAGGTATATTATGTTATTTAATTTAATATGTCGGCTCAAAAATGCCTTTCTACATTTTCAACAATACTTATTTAACATAATCAAGTACAAATACTATTCTCATAAAAATATATATTTTTCTCAATTTGTACATAAACTATATTTCTTTAAAAACATGATATACATTTTTGACAAGGTTCTTTCTATTTTTTGTTTTATTTTGCAAAGCAATTCTTGTCTGATTTTGTATAAAAAAATCTTGAACACGCGATTTTTCTTAATTATATAATTGTCTTGTTCGAGATACTTGTTTGTATGTAAACCATACGTAACAAAGTATTATAAAGATCCAATGAAAAATGAAATCACTATTTGCACACATGTGTTCCTATGATTTAAACTGGTGACCTAGAATTTGGCCCGATATTACATATATTCAAACTCGGACTCGATTTTATCCAGGCAGTTATTCTGACCTAGTTTCAATGTACATTTATTTTGGAGTCAGTTTGTCAGTATGTATGCATACCATTGAACACATTGAAAGATTTTCAAGAGACTTTCTTTTCTGTATATCAAATGACTGTATGGTGCTTCTGTGCTTTCAGCGCTTTGATTCATGTTCGTAAGCAAACATTTTGTAATGCAACGTAATGGGGAGAATAAACAAAACTGCACGCAAAACAAACTTGTTATTCATGCATTGATACAAATCAAGGTGAAGAATTTAACAGAAAATCTTTACCTTGAGTCTGTTCTATGTGTTCCTGTAACAATCTCCTCTCTTCTTCAGTGTCTAAAAAGAATACGGAATTTGAATGTTATTAAATTGATTATATGATTATAATTGCACAATAGATTAGCAATGCAGCAAATAATGTAAAGTTCTGCTTTATTTGTCTAGGGGTCGGACATGATTCATGTATCGCAGGTTTTCAAGTGGAGTTTAGATGTATAATCGTTCAAAATGGCGGAATTAGACATATTATCGGTTGTCTAGGACAAAAACTTATGTGAGTAAATGCTTTCGAATTGCTTGCTAACACGTCCGTTCCTAAGCCGTATGCAATTAATGAAATAGACACCTCTGTTTTGAGTCCTAGGGTAGAGAACAAAAGATTTATTGAAGGGACAAATTGGTCGGTAGTGGCCAAGCTTGGTTTTTGTGTCGTACTTTCCCATGTCTGACCGAAAAACTTTCTACTTGAGTTTATTTGAATGTCTTATGTCACAATAATAATATATCTGATGTTCTATCTCAAAAAGTCGCTATTGCAATTGTTTTCCACTTAAAGTAAGTTTTTATGTATATCGGGTCTGTTTAAGACAGTTTTATGTATGTCCAGGTTGGTAATGCATCCTTCCTATAGATGAGTGTAACAATACAGCAATGCAGTCAGAAGTCCAAGAGAAATTTTGCGCTGTATGTTTATTAAATGCATGTTTGTATTTAAATTAACTTTGCATCGTCTCCGAGTATAATTATTTAATAAGTGTAACCTGAAATGTGTTTTCTTAAATTTTATCAGGTATGTTACAAACATTCTTTGAATGGGCAACCAACTAAGGAAAACCGAATTCCATCTTTACGTATGGTTTACATTACAAAGAATCCAAAATGTTGCCAAAGCAGACTGAAATTTGTTACTTTTCCAAAATGCAATGCGAATATGATGAAACATTTATTCCCGCACCATTTAAAAATGTAAAGCCGCTAATGGTCAGTGTATTGCAGGTTGTTGCATACTGTATCCTGAATTGTGTAATAATTAAATTAAACCAGTAATGGTCGATAAGACCTTGTGTACACAGACAAATGACACTTTGATCACTGTTATTTCTATAGTAGATCTAAATGAAGAAAATACGCAGTGACACAGTATACTTTTAGCTTTTGTCTACAATTTTAATGTTTCTGTTGATTTCTGTATCAATTCTGAAAACAGGCATGGTGATCTGCATTTGCAAGTGCTCTATTTTAAATGTATTTAAACGGATACATGCAACTTTGTAAAAAATAAATACAGAAGAAATATCTGTTATAACAGTTAAAAAAAATCTAGAACAATAAATTCTTATATTCTCATTGTGTTCTTTGTTTGATAAATGTCAAACTGACTGGAAAATGCCTTTCAATGTGTTATAAGAGCTGTTTGTAAAACACGAATTCCCCCTTGATGTAATCAGTAATGTGGAAAAAGTCGAATTGCAGCTCTATCCCAGTTCAACATACATATTTACTTTTTCATTTGTATATCTTTATGAGAAGTCATTTAATATTAACTCATTTCATTTTTCAAGCATATACAATATGAAGTTTTAGCTACTGCTTAAACGCGAGAGTTAAGAATTTCTTTTATCTTCGATACAGGGTGTGTTTAGATTATTTTGTGTTTTGCATTGAGTGATTGGAAGTTTTTTTTAAAAACTGAATTACTGCACTTTGTGCATCTATCCTCCTTAAGTAATCAAAACTTTATGAAATAATATGACGCGCGAAAATGAACCGTCGGACATTTGTTACATTATTCGATAATAATTGATAAAAAACCCATAAAATTTACATTTTTGTCACCCTCTTTAAATGCAAAACCAATGATAAAAACTGATAGCTACTATATTTTACGCAACAGAAACATACAATTTGCTTCGAAATCCTTCAAGACCATTACTATGGCAACAGCGATTTGAAATTATTCTTTTTTTTTAATCTTGGCTTTACCCTATGAAAAAGGCATATCATGGAAAGAAGACATGAAATAGTTCACCGGATATGTTATATATTGAAAGAGTATTTAATGTTGCAACCGAAAATAAATGATGCTGTTAGGAAATGATTACCGTAATAGTTTACTGCCCATGTAAATTGAAGTGAGTTTTGACGTCAAATTATGGTATGTGACGTCATTTTTAGAGTGAACAATGACGCCTTAGGTACACTTTTTCAAAATGTTGTAGTTTTGTCTGTACTGAACGTAGGTAACTGAAATTTTCCAATATTGATATTGAAATATTGTTTGTTCAAATATGCAAGAGTTTCCAAGTATTTTGTCCGAATGCCCATTTTCCCGTGTCGCTGGTCATATGCAAATCAAAACCTGAATGTTTTGAGACATGAATGTATTAACGTTTGCTTCATGGTGTCATGTACTTACATTGTATAAAAATTGCCATAAGTTATAATGATATCTGAATGTCACATCAAGCTCTGTCTTTTGATATATGCGACCTTTTCAAAGATATGATGTAAGCAAAGAAGGATCTCTAGAAAATTGTTGTGCTTCTTATTTTACATCAAACTAAGTGACATCTACTCTAAAGAGTCACATAACAACATAAAACTGTCATACCTGCCCTAAAGAGTGATATAATAACGTTGAAATGACCCATCTGACCATAGAGTGATATTATATAAAACGTTGGCACATTTCCTTTATAGTGATATAATGATAAAGACAATAATTTGCAAAAAAAGGATTTTCGTTGATATTTTACCTTGAACGTTAACAACACATTCTGTGAATGATTCGCCACATACACATCTATATGTTCCGCTATCATCGTGGTTTACTTTTTCCACTGTAAGCACTTGTACGTCACCTGCAGATATCGTTATGTGGCCATTTGCTTTGATAATTTCCCCATTTTTTTGCCACGTTACTAGTAAGTCGGACCTTCTATTTTTACATTGCAGTATCAGGTTTTCGTTTAAACTGACAAACTTGTCCGATAATGGCTGGATAAATCCTGCAATATACTTTTCACATAGTTGTCCACATCGCAAAGAAAATTAAAAGTTTTCCAGTTTGGATATTTCTCACTAAGCTAACGTAATAATTATGAAACGAATTCCTCGTAAATGGGCCAAATAAAACTAGATCTATCACTGAAGCTGATGAGTAACCCACCAAACACGGAATAGACATAGTACTAGTATTTAAAATCTATGGAACAATTGATGCTTTTAATAGTTAGACCATGCACAGCGGGACATGGTATTTATCACTTCTGTGAAGTATCATTTAATTCTGAATAGAGGTTTTGGAGATTAAGAGCGCACAGTATTAGTATTTAATTATGTCAAACCTCTGTTACCTCGACATAGTGACCGAAACCATGAACTATGCACAACAAGGCATGGCACTAATCACCTCTGTTATATTATTAAATTCTGTCAAGGGGTTTGTAGATAAAAATTGCACACACTTTTACATCTAAAGCCCCCGTGACCATGACCTTTGACCTAGACTCAGAATATAAACTATGCACCACAATGTATGATACTTATCACTTATGTGAAGTATGATTAAATTTTGACCAGGGGTTTTATAAATGTTTTGTCCAAAAGACTACCGCATACAGGCGGATTGTCAGACCAGCTGAATTCAATACACGCCCCCGTACACTTTGTGTTCAAATGTTATAACTTGCTACAAACACTTTACAATGAAACAAGGATGCTGAATGAGTCTCCCTGTCATTGACGTGATATACAATATAGCAATTCACAGATGACGTGAAATCAAACACAACAAATAATATATTGTTGTACACAAACACACATGCCAGCCCTGCAGAAAATTCAAAACTCCTGTTACAGTTGTACTTAGTTTTTAGCCTTTAGCTTTTTTAGATAATCAATCATTCTTACTATTTCAAAATAAATCTATTCTTGAGGTGTCATTTTTATGGTAGTACTTTTGAACTTTTTTTACTGTAGTCCCCTGTTTGGATACCTCAGCTGAATTTGAACAGAACCTAGTACAACAATCTGATCAATACAACTACGCTATGATGCCTCAGTAAGATTGTACACTTAAGTAAGATTGTTAGCACAAGTTCTGGTCAAAGCCAGGTAACCAATCATCTGAAGTTAACATTTTAATTAGACATTATTTCCCGCAAACAATCAAAATGACCCTAAGCACCTGGTACATGTAATACTAGCAATGTCATAAAAATATGTACATAAATAGAAAGATACCTGTTTTATTGCTTTTTCTGTAAAAAAACAAAAATAATATCAAACAGGGAAAGCCACGTACCAAAAACGCAGCCTCCCCAAAACGAGCCCCACAGCACCCAGAAGTGCACACCACCACAGCACCCAGAAGTGCACACCACCACCAACACACACACACACACACACACACACACACACACACACACACACACACACACACACACACACACACACACACACACACACACACACAAACACACACACACACACACACAACACACACACAATCATGTACACATACACTACCAACACACACTAGCATACAAAACAAACACACGAGGACAAAACGAACAATTAAAGGAACACAGTGGGGCACCGCCTTGTAAAACTCGTCTCAGAGGTTTCTGAATTCGTCCCATCCAACAGTAACCCTCGGATAATTCTTCACCACATCTACTAAAGCATTTAATGTTGCCTTCTCTGCAGTCACACTATTTTTCCATTTCAGGAGCATATGATAGATTTTCAAACTTGTAGTTTTATGGTCATCATTTATGTGATCCATTTCTGTTTCTTTAATGCCAAGAGCAGGTCCTAATAGCTGCCAATTTTTTCCAAATGCTTGGGACAAAAAGCTTAAATGTCTTTCAGTCAGTTGTAAATTGGGGTAATCTGCTTGAGCTTTGTTTCCAATGAACCAAACTTCTTTTGCATTTCTAAAGAAATCATTCTCATGCGTACGATTATCTGGGCATCTTATGATTTCATTCTCATTCTCACTCAATTCCTCTATTGCAATACTTCCAGAGTAGGCCGGATGATCTTTATGGTTGCATCGATACCCTCGTGAATACGGTTTTTCGCCGTCTCTGTTAGAACATTTCAATTTCCTAAACTCTGTCATGACAAAAGATTCGACATAACGCCTCAGTTGGTCAGCAACGCCAAATCTAACTTCACCTGAATCTAGATGTACTAGCCTTAGTTCAATGGAACCAAACTTTGGTATGCATTCTATTATTGCAGCATGATTTGCAGACTTGGATTGTGTTGTTTCTGGTATTTTGAGCACGCACAAGTTTTCAAAATGCAGCTTTGTGTTGTCACAGTTTACTACTTGCCAAGTACCAAGCATTGCTGCTGTGATTCTGTGAAATACCATTTGTACAACTGATGGCCTAATTAATTTCAGTACGTAGCGTATCTGTGTCTGGCTTTTCTTAGACAAAAACAGCTTCAGTTTGTCAGTTGCATGCTTACTGTCTCTGAGCATGCTAGGGACCACATAGAAAGTCGTTTGCTCCTTATTCCCTTTACCACTTTGACATCCCATTACTTGCGACAATATACAGTGCTTGCTGAGAAATTTAAGCAGTACATCTTTATGTTGCTTGAATTCTCCTCGATACCATACCACATCTATTAATTTTTCAGTCAGAATTCCTTCATCCTTTAGTTTTGACCACTCGACACGGACATCAGGATTTTTGACAAACTTTTCAGACGTAATAATGCACTTGAAAGTATCTATCAAAAGTTTTGGATCAAGAACAATGGGGTCTGAGGGTTGACCATCGTCAAAAAAAAAACAATCTTCCTTTGTCATGGTGGTAACTCAGAAACAGTTTAACCTGTTCTTCATCATCTAGAGGAAATTTTATGGTTTTATCTATGTTCATTACATCTTGGAATGTGACAACTTTCTTCCCTCGTTCGTCATTTAAAGCTTTCTCAAGCTGAATCCATCTTGCAGGGATTTCAACAGTTTGTACTAATTCCTGATGTTTCTCTAAAATGTAAGCAAGAAGTTCCCTTATACCAGATTCTGTTGAATTGCTATTGTCCACGGCAAAGTCATCTTGTTGAATATGATGTATCAGCTGATTTTCATGGGTGCCATCAAACAGACTTCTTACCTTTTCAAAGTAGTCTTCTTTCCAGTTCTCAGGATTCCCATCTTTCAATCGGTCAGAATTGACAATTTCATCCTTGTGAGTTCCTATAAGAACTACTTGTGTTTCTGGTCCAGTATATGCATCAATGGATTCAACCCAAAACTTCGCAAAGGAAGCCATGTCTTTATCACCTGTCTCTTTAGGGAAATTTTCATCTCGGACAATTTTGTCTAAAGGAGATGTCAAATCAAACACCAGAAGATACAAAGCGTTCTTGCAATGAAACAATGTATGTGTGACATAAAATATGTACTGACCACCAAAGTCCCAAATATCTAGGAGCTGTTCCGATATATCACCTCCCTTTTCCATAGCATCGGAAAATGTTTCGTACTCCTTAGTTGAAATTGGCAATTTCTTTTCAGACTTTATTTCATACATTGTCTGTTCTACGCTGTCCTCTTTTTTAGGCTGTCTTTCATATAAGAGCTGTACTACGCTGTCCTCTTTCTTGGGTTGTTTTTTAGGTATGCTCTGTACTACAGTGTCCTCTTTACTCTTATGCGTGGATTGCTCTGTGTCTGTGTTTAGTGGTTTATTTTCAGAAACCGTTGTAATTTCTATATCCCTTCTATGTGATGTATTTGCAGCTACAGGTATAGAACGTGCTACTGTAGCTACACGGTTCATTATGTCTAGATTATCATTTTCACACTGATTTGCCGAAAAAGATCCATCTTTTGACCTTTTAAATGTGTATCTATTGATATCAATGCCATTTGTGGCTGTAACGCCTTCAGATGACTGTCCTATTAGACTTCTAGCTAATGAGGTTTTGCCCTGTTTGTAGTTACCAATGATGTTGATGCGAAGAACCCTTTCCGTTTCTTTTCCTTTCCGTATTGCCTTGTTATATAGTAAGAGCTTGTAAGGTTCGTAGTTTATTTCATCAGGAACTAGAAAATGAACTTCGTACAGTACATGGTGAGCATATAAACACAAATACAATGGTGAGCATATAAGTTACAACTGAACAGCGAAACGAAGTGTTTAATAAATGAAGAAAAAAGATTAAAGACAATGGCTGTGTTAAAGGTGGTCAATCCAATTTAAGCAACATTTTTATTTTTTGTATATTCTGTTTGAGTTTATTTAATGAACAAAAAGACCAATTTCATAGAGTAAGATCCCTATTAGAAATTTACATTTTATTAACTTTTTTTTTTAAATTTTGTTCTTACTCCCCTTTAATATGAAAGTATTTAATACGTTTAGTATTTCTTTTTTATTTCAATATAATTTCAACTTTTACATTTGAATTGGATAGATATACAAATATTCTAACATTCTGAACCAAAATGCAAGTTTTAAAACTACGTGTAGCTTCTGAATTAATTTATTTCCGATCTACCTTTGGTGCACACCTTAGATAGGTTAAGAGAGGTAATACTATTTTTAAAACTTGCATTTCTAATGAATTCCATCTAAATATATAATTTTTGATGCAAATATTTCACAATTATAATACAATAGGTCTTATATTTATATCTTTTCTTAGGCAGAGTATGTGTATCAAATTCTTACTTATGATAAAATAACTCTATCTTGGTTGGGCAACCAGGATAGGAAATCAAATTTAAAATTACCCTCTGTGAAAATATTACTTGAATTAAGCGCTATGTGAACATAAATGAGTGTAAAAGATCAGATGTTAAAGTTTCAAACAAATCTGTTACATGGCCAAAATCTGATTATCCACCTTTAAAACGATATCATTTTCTTGGTCGAAAAGTAAATAAATACAGTAATAAGAATGTCAGGTTTGCTCTATATCGCTTACTTGAGAACCATTTTCCAAGGGACAGAATAGGTCAAAAGGTCAGAAGAAGAGGGCTAACTTGGCTTATTTGATCAAACTGTGTTTCATGGGGTCAGAAGCTGGAATAAATGTCATCCGCTGTGAATAACTGTGGTACATTGTACTCTTTATCATTATATAGCACTATTGTGGTTTAAAGTAGTGTGTCGTACTATCGAACATCACTCTCCCGAGTGTACTACATGTATGTAGGACTATAAAGTACTTTATTACTCTGTAGTAATGTGTAGTACTAAAGTACTCAATGGCATTAAAGACCTCTTCTGTGAAACACTTAGTACTTAGTACAATGTACTCCACGTTTCTGGTACAGCATTACTCCATAGTATGTACACTCGTTATAGTACCCTTTAGTAACGTATGATACTAGGACATTGTAAAGTACTGTACAGTACTTAAGTAATCTATATTGATATATAGTACTGATGTTCTCTACGGCACTCAAGTACTCTATGGTACTGTAAAGTTCTTAAGTACCGTAAAGTATTTAGTAATATAGTACTATATACTTGCGATTTGTACTGTAATACGACATATGTAGTAATCTTAAGCAATGTAATACAATAAACAGTACTTCAGTTATAACAGTCTCACGTGTGCACTGGATTGGGAACAAGCTTGGTGGCATTCCATCGATTAGTTCATGAAAAAAAGATTAAAGGTTTAAGGTTGGGGAGGCTGCGTTTTTGGTACGTGGCATTCCCTGTTTGATATTATTTTTGTTTTTACTGTATTTTAGTGACCCTTTCACACTGCACCAGAAATCTTACATGTTTTCTGAATGAGGGCAATGCAAAAATGCCATAAAAAACCTTGGTCAATTTTAACCCCAGGGACATAATTTGAACAAACTTAGAAGATGACCACTAGACAATGTTACATACCAAATAAAGAACTCAGCTAGACACTATTACACACTTAATATCTGCGCTATAGACATTGTGGTTTCGGAGAATTTTAAAGGTTTTCCTATACATGTCTGTGTAAACAAGTGACCTGTTAGGCGAAGCCAATATTGACCACAAGGGCATGGTTTGAGCATGTTTTGTTGAAGTCCACTAGGCAATGTCTCATGCCTAATATCTAAGCTGAGAAAAAGTTTGAACAATCTGTGAAGATGTCTATGTAATGCCACATGTTAAATACATAAGCTCTAAGCATTGTGGTTACGGTGAAGATGATTTTAAAAGTTTTCCTAGAAAAGCCTATGTAAAATTAGGAGAACCTCGAATGGGGTCAATGCTGACCAGATGGTCATATTTTGATCAATTTTGGTAGAGGTTCACTAGACAATGCAACATGTTTCACATGTTTACATGTTTCACAGAGTTATCATTACATATAGGTGTCATAGTGGTACACAAGTATTACAACTTTTAAAGCAATATCTCACTTGGCTAGGTCAAAAAGTAGACAAGAGTGAAAAATTTAACTGAGTTTCTAAGTCGAAAAGAGCCATAAATCAAATGCAATACTTGACAGACTTATCTTTTCCTGGCTACATTTAATGATCATGATGATCTCGTACGTACAGATAGGGGTAATGATGCGAACAAGTTTCACAGCTTTATCTCAAAGGGTTAAGTCGATAAGTGGAATTTACCCGTATTCAATGTATCTTCGAAGGGACACAGTTCTGACGAAAGCCTTCACAGAAGTATGTCCTCTTGTCTGTGGATAGCGGTGACGATGGTAAATGAGTATGGTAAGTTCAAAAGCAATATCTGTACTGGTTTTATAATAAAGCCGTGTGGAACGAAAAACTAAACCAATTACAATGCACTTTTTTAGTCGAAGTAGGGCCATACTAAAACCTTTACAGAGTAAAATACTCTTGTTTGTTGATGGAGGCTATGATTGTTGACATGGAATTGTACCTTTCAAAGCAATACCTCTTATGGTTTTGAAATAAAGTTGGGTGTTGCGAAACATTTAATCAAGGGGTCACCCATCGCCGACGCCGGGCAAGGTCGATTTTGGCCCTTGGGTCATAATTTGACAAATATTAGTAGACGTCTACCAGGTTATGCCACATGCAAAATATCTAAGCTCTAGGTTTTGTGGTTTAAGAGAAGACGATTTTATTCCGGAACTCATATTTTGAACAATCAAGGTCACTGTGGCACTTAGTGCCAGGTGATTTAAAAAGTGACCCTAAACCAATGGAGTCATAATTTGAACCTTTTTGGTAGAGGTCAAATAGGTACTGCCACATGCCGAATATTTGAGCTGTAGGTTTTCCTGGTCTTGAGAAGAAGATTTTGTTTCTGTCGCCATTGCAACCAGAGTTCTATTTGAACAACGACGATAGGGCTTCTTGTGAAGAACATCCCTGCATAGTTTCAACAACATTGGCCTAGAGGTTTCAGAGAAGCTATCGTTTAAAGGAAAATGTTAACGGACGTACGTCATATGACAGACGCTAGACGGTGAGAGATCCTTTCAGAGATTTAGAGATTTTTTACAAGAATTTAATGATCTTACACTGAGAATAATTAATGCAGCACAAGAGAAAACAAATGAACATAAGAGCGGAATGGAAAGCAGAAGCAAAAGTATAATAATAAAACACAAAAAAACAACATAAGAAGATACTGTTTATAAGAACAACTTTCATGCTTGCGACCAATGTACTCTATTTGTTTCTTTACCTATTTTATACAGACGTTAAATTCACAATTTTAACCATTTCAATTTGAAATGAAACTTTTGAATTTATTAATACTACTTAATTGCGTAAAGAGAATTCCAAAGTATAGGAGATGCATATCGGAAAAAGTTCTTACCAGCTCCAGTTGATTTCACATGTGGTATCTGAAATAGATTATAGTAACGAAAGTCGTAACTACTATTTTATTTTTGTTTTAGATCGAATAGATCAGACAAGACAGGAGAGGCTAAATTATCAAATATCTTAAATGTTTCTAATGCCAATCTCTCGTACGTCTTATGTGGAGGTTTGGGGTCATTGATAGAGGATTACTGTTTAAGGAGTGATAATCAATCAAATATTTCAGTATTGCTTGTGATCTGCAATTTTGTTCTTCACTTTTGCTTTAGCCTGAAATTTACCTGGATCGGTTGTATTTTTTAAAGAAACATAATGGTACATTGAAATATATTGAAATATCATTGGCCTATGTTTTAACCGCTTTTAAACTTTTACACGAGATATTACCATATTTGGTAATATTATTGTTAAGCGGTTCACAGATAAACCGCGTGCAATTGATTTTCTTCACTTCGATGTGATCTGCAGGCATTGAAACGAAAGTTTTTAGTTTAGTTATGGAAAACAGCCATCTGAATTCGCAACAAATAGGAAGACACAGAAGACAAAGGAAACTGAGGTCAGCAGCAAACATATTTGATAACCCTTCATGGGGGAAACCAACTGATTCCTTTCGGGGACCGCCAATACAGAGTAAGTTCATGGATTTCTGCTACGCATGAGGTCAACGTGGACATATTCGCTACGAATTTAGATTCCTGTCAAAAAAAACAAAAATAATATCAAACAGGGAATGCCACGTACCAAAAACGCAGCCTCCCCAAAACGAGCCCCACAACACCCAGAAGTACACACCACCAACACACACACACACACACACACACACACACATACATACACACACACACACAATCATGTACACACACACACACACACATATATACTACCGACACACACTAGCATACAAAGCAAACACACGAGGACAAAACGAACAATTAAAGGAACACAGTGGGGCACCGCCTTGGAACGGTCAGTGGCAAAAACACCACTGGGGAGCTTAAACCGGTTTATGGTGCGCACCCAACCTCACTCTTACCCCCACCATGTTCCAAAGTCACAGGACAGTGTAAATAAAAGTAATCCCTGCTAGGTGAATCTCTAACACACGCAATGGAAACAAAAGGCATGGTATGTAAAACACAAAAATGCTCGTGTATAAATATATAAAAAGCAAACCTTGAGAACCAAAAAACGTATGTACTCAATGCCTTTGCAGAAGGCAGAGCACCAAGAGAAACACCCTTAAGGGCCCGACGAAACAGGCCAGAGGACAGAAATCAAAACAGTTTCGTCCCAGTGGGATTTAAAAACTGCCCATCACAGAGTCCTCCCCCTCTTCCGTCAAACCCGGTAAAAGGGCGTTATACGATACTTATAGACGTGACTCCAACTGTGCAGTTGCAGTCGACTAGGGGGGAGATAAATTATAATCATTTATTTTTTTTGATTATTAAGAAAGCGAGTTCTTTGAATATCAAGAGACTATATCTTCTACTTCTTTAGCGTTAAAGGTCGTCTGAAGCGTCATATTTCTAATTGGAAACTGTATAATACCATTTTAACAAAGATATCAAAGATATCTGTGTACTGTAAATAAATTCAGCTGAATGAGCACAAGAATATTAAAAGAAATATATATTTATAACTAAATAGCACTGTATATAATATATTGCACATATACCCGTATGTTACTGTTAGCAACATATACAATTTACATCTCACTAAACAAGGAAGTAGTAAATAAAATTATATAGAATATCTATATAAGAAATGTAATATATAGAATATCTATATAAGAAATTATTACATTTGAATAATCACATTATCTTCACTAGATGTGTATTTTTTATATATACAAAAATATATATTATTAAAAATATATGTGTAAATGCAAAAGTCTTGTAAAGTAACAAGCATGTTAAAGTGTTTTGTATTGAATTTCAGAGTACACAACTTATACATCAATATTTTCTGGGGATAGATAGATAAAGAAAGATGTCAGTTCTTCTTTGTTTTAAGAGTGTATCATTGTTACTTCAAAATTTCAATTTCTTAAAATGTACTATCCTATGTCCTCATTTCTATCAATCAAAGAGATATTTTTTAAAGTCTATTCAAAGGCCATATTGGGACTCAATTTGGTGTAATTTATTGTGCATGTTTCATGTGCCATCCTTAACTGCTTCTTTGTTTGACAGAATGCGGATAAATAATTCAATTTGAAGAAGGTCACCTGGTTATTCATTTACAGTGTTTGGTCACCTGCTTACCCGTTTACAGTGTTTGGCCACACTTTATTTTGATGTCAGTTGTATGGTCTAACTCTTCAAATTTGAACCTAGGATTATTTTCCATCGATGGGGTTTATCTCGGAGAACTTTATTTAACCGGACTGGGACATTTTGTTTAGATTGTTTGGCAGTTTTGTATGTTCTATTGTATTCATGTTCTATATTTTACATTATAATTTCAGTTCATGATGGAAACCATAGACATTTTAGCAGGGTATGAAGAAGAATTAGAATTATTCCAGGCTCAATCTGCTACCGTGTCAGAAAGGCCAATGTGGCCTAACTGTCCATCTGATTGTACCGTCCCTGATTGTAATGAGCAAGAACTTTGGTTCCTAACAACAAATACGTGGACCCAAAAGGAGCACTACCATACAAATTTAACCATAGACAAAGAATGTCGGAAAAACGGAAACGTATACGAGATATGTCAGAAGGGGAGCAGCTGGTGCGAGGAGGGCAAGTGTGCCGAGATCAAGCGGCCGTGGAGATAAATGGACAATATGCAGTGGCATTCAAAAAATCCAAGAACTGAAAAGTTGAAGTTGATAATTGACATTCTATCTTTGAATAGTTTTGCTACCGAGATATTCAGAATATTAAAATAAATTTTGTTAAAAAAATGGAGTGTTAAATTACAGGTGTAGACTTTGTTTGGCTGCTTTTAGCATTATGTGTTTCTGCATTTTTCAGTTTTGCCATTTATTATTTAAGAACTTACTTTGACTAAATTTGTAAATTTAGGTCTTAAGGTGGGGGGAATGTTGCAGAAATGCTTATTTTAACAGTCATTTCTTATTAATATCTTCTAAATACCAATGTTCAAATGTTCTTATTTTGTGACCTAATGTTATTCAAAAGAACTTACATGCAGGCTGTTTTGTTATTCAGTCATCTGGCACTATTTCATCTAATTTTAGTATCCTCATTGTGAAAAGCATGCACTTCTTGCTTTTATCCTTCTGATAGCTTTGTTAAAATGGTATTATACAGTGAGGGTAGTTCATTTATTTCACATAGACTTGTTTTCATTCTTTGGTACATTTAAAACCTTAAGGTCTGTTCAGGCGATAGCAATATTTTTGTATCGGTCCTTTTCCATGTATAATTTTACAGCATACTATTTGCATGCAAAGTATGATTTGACTAATTTGGCGGGAACATTTTGCTATATATACTGTATTTTTTCTATGTTCTGGGCCAGTTCTATAGACGTTCAAGGTAGCGTATACCTGTTGTCTAATTGTCTAAATCTCCTTCATTAGTCACTCCCCCAAGCCGCAGGTGGTCAAATATCTTAATCGTTTTATTGCCCCTTACCAGTTATACTCCTGTCTGATTAGGTTCAGCAACGTGTCTGTAGACTTGACATGTAGCACAATACTTACACCATAAATTGTATTGATTAGTACAGATAATTGATGCATAACTTATTTCATGTTGTTTATATGAACAGTTGTATGTAATTTAAATGACATTTTACTTTTATAATCACGTCTTCTAAAGGTATTTAAATTTATGTAGAACTAACATCCCTTTCTAACATTATCTTAACATAATGTAAGGGAGTTATACAGTAGCTGAATATGATAAACAGAAGAGTGTCTACCAGTGACTAGTCATGTTTATTGACCCCTGTTGTGAAAACGTATGACTGGCTGGTCCCCAGTGGTGAATATATCACATTCCTGTTCAATTGTCTTTAAAAAGCAAGGAACGAAAACATTAATCTTCGATTTAAGGATAGTAAACATATTTATTTGGAAAGACTCTTTTATATTTCTAAGACTGGAAAACGGCTCTAGATTATTTTGAAAAAAATATTTTGTTGTAAATTGGACACCAGTAAAGGTTATTATCACATTGACATTTTTCATAAGCATCAGACGTTTTAAGGTTTATCAGTAGGAAGAAAGTTTACTGCTTCAACGTTTACATTTTGATCAGAGCACAAAATGTATGCATGAAGTAAGTAGTTAAATTCTGGAGTTGTGAAAACATTTAAATAATCATGTTCATGGACGATGGTTTTGGTAGAAACTTAAGGCGTGAAAAAGAGCAAGACACCCCCTCTTGAAATTCCATTAACTACGGAGTACGTATACATTTATGCTAGTCAGGTCTAGTTGCAGCATGGACAAATACCTCCATGTGAATTATATGCATGAACAACTCAAAGGGAAAAGAAATTGTGAAATATGCACAAAATTATGTATAACTTAGCTATATTATCATAACTCTTTTTAATTTACATTGGAATCCAACCATCAATTATAAGAAAAAGCATAAAACATGTACGATGTGTTAAATTTCAACTGACAATAACTCAGCGAAAAACTACCCGAGTGTAACTCGACACTGAATTATCCAAAGAAGTTGCCGATAAGTATCATACGCAAGCGTCTCTTTGTACACTATGTTCGAACAAATCAAAGGGCATTGACGCAGCGAAAACTCATCAGAACGTACTACACAGCTATGGATGTTACAAAACACATCTGTGTATTTCCATTGAATTCAAATCTGCAGATTCAAAGGAATTGACCGAAACAAAATGTCGTCCTCTTATGAATAGAGAAGGTATCACCACAAGGACTAAGTCACCGAGCCAAAACGTATCAATAGCCCTCATTGCAAACCATGTTATACGTTAAAAATATGTCAATGTTTCGTTCAATTCTATAAAATAAAATTGCTTTCGACTGAGCGTACAACGATCGACATTTTGTATTCTGGTTTTGAAATAAAGTATTTACCTGACAAGTGTTCTTCGACTTTTTAAACAGTTTTAATAAAGATATAAAGAGCAATCAGCAAAGAGACCCATCAATACAAATGTGTAACCTAAACTTTAGGTACTGGAATATGTTTTCTAACCTTTTCCAAGTCAGACAGTTCCTTTTCTCTACTCAGCCTCTCAAATTCTTCTTTCTTAGAACTGTACTCTTTATTCATGCTCCGTTTCTAAAAATATAAAACAATTGCTACAAAATGACAAGTATCTTTATTTTAATTTATGGACATAATTTCCGTAACCAATTGTCATGACAAGGGCCAAAACTATACCCATATGCTTTGTAATTTCTCTAATGAACAGACACGATATATGAAATGGCTCGGTGTAAAGACTGCAAATCTTGGAGACTAGTTAAAAGTCAGCGGCTAGACCAAAGAGGCGATTTGTAACTGTTTTGATTAATATACAAAAGAAAAACTAAATAATACCTAGAGTAATGAAATAAAAGAAAATAAACATGCATATTAAGTATTCATATTAATCTTTACGAAGCCAAGTTTGCACATATACCTGTCTTAAACAGCTACATGTATTACCCTACAAGACATGCAGCATCATCGTGAAAAAAGTATCCAGGCAATACTTACCATATAGAGAATAATTGTTTGTTTAGGTGATAAAGTTGAGTACAAAAACTACTTCCCTTAAACTAACAATAACTGCAAAACATGAAATAAAT
Source organism: Saxidomus purpurata (assembly GCA_022818135.1). Classification (NCBI taxonomy): domain Eukaryota; kingdom Metazoa; phylum Mollusca; class Bivalvia; order Venerida; family Veneridae; genus Saxidomus; species Saxidomus purpurata. The sequence continues at coordinate 361,707 of JAFMSR010000006.1, forward strand.
ATACTTATTCCTTTTTAGGCATATTACGGCTTAAACCAGTTCTTACTGGTAGTTACAGCATATTAACGCATTTTGTCTTACTGTATAACAAGAAATGAATATAAAACGCATTTAAAACCTCTGTACAAATTGCTTCATTTGTTTCCGTTAGCATCCCTTCAAGTTCTTTAAGTTCGTTAAGTCTTTTGAATTCTTCAAGTTCAGTTGTAGTTCTCGCAGCGTTCCTGGTTGCACTCATGTCATGCTTTATTGCTTTTTTCTTCAGTTTCAGGGTTTTTGCAATCATCTCATAGTCATCCCGTTTTGCTTTGATCAGGTATATGTCGGTTTGGTAAAGCTGTATGAAATAAAGACAAACATTGTATACTCAATACACCAAATACCATAAAAGTGTTTTCTAATTAGATACTACAAAATAAAACCATTGCATTGTCATTAAGTTGGTCTTTTTTAAAATTCTAGAACGGTCTCTTACAGGTGAAAAAGGTAAAGTTTTAAACATACAAATTAAGTGATAAGAAATGAGAATATTGTTTACTATAATTTGAACAGCTAACGTGCGAGTGGCATAAATCACTTTTTTGCTTTACTTGTATTGAATTTCATTGGAATCCAACAAATAGTTTCGGAGAATCAACAACGGAATCTAGACACACATACATGTATGTGAAACTTGATACCAAAGCAAAGATGGTTACTCACCCACCAAACGGGAAACCGTCATAATAAATAGAAAAAAAAAACATTAGCCTCACACAATGAGACATAAAGAAGTTATGCTCCTAAACTGTCAAAATTACAACAAGCAATACGCCTCTCTTAAGAATTGGAAATAAGGGTCTTTTTAAAATCAAATTCATAGTGAAAGGCAAACTGCAGAAACACATTTGGGAAACGGTATGAACATTGAAGGAAGAAAATTTCCTTTTATACCTCTTCGAGAATACGTAACTGATCGTAAGATGTCTCTTTAACGTGTTCCTCTCCCAACAAAGCCTTCATTTTGCTGAACGACTCTTTCATTTCTGCCTTACTTGTCTCGTTTGTGTGCATAAGCGTGTTCCTCACCTCAATCACCTGGAAAAAGGTTTGTATGACTACACAGAAAAGAAGCGCTCTGGAAATTATCTTGGAACAAAATGTGTTTATAGTTCAAATAAGTGTAATTCTATTTCAGGTCATAGTAAATTGTGTCTTGTTTAGCATCAACCTGTCGTTCAAAAACTTATCTTACATGAAAACAAAATAAAGCACCTAAAAACGAATAAATATAATATTCTCATCCTGTCGAAAAAACACCTGACCCTGAAAACTTCCCCTATGCATTGTTACAAGCGTTCAAACAAAGCATCATCCAAATATTACACAACAGATGTTGGCAGAAATGAAATTGATCATGGCATCAGCTAACTTACACGTTTTATAACGATACGCTTAGAAAACATTAATTACTTTGTAAACACAGACATGCCTCCATACATTTTAAGAACTTTGCACACATTGTTCATTTTCAAGGGATTGTTAAGAAGTATTACGATTATTTATCAGTATGGTTAAATAAAAGTGTTTACGAGCACCTTTAAGGCAAATGTGTTTTATGAAGGAGCATAACGATAGTCTCTCTTCAGCAAACAATACTTACCTCCATAGCAAGATATTTAATATTTTCAAAAAGTGTACAGTTAATCAGTAGTTCCAACAATGTCAACACGTCTACTTCATCCGGTCCCGTACTCCTTTTAATCTTGTCATTGATGTTAGGAATATAAAATTTTGCAACGATCCACCAATGTATTTGCGGTTTTATCCTTGCAGTGTCGTGGACGATCCAATTGAGTTTTACTGATTTCTTTCTAGTGTGGATTTCAAGTATTTTATGAAACATATCCTCACATAATTCACACCTGCTTGAATCACAGTTAGAAAAATAAGTCCATGGGACTTCTTTAGTGTGCTTACGAGTATATCTACATATAACGCAATTTCTATCCATCATGCTTTCAAGAAATCGAGTAAAATGATCATCGTCGCTCTGGAATTGAGCGATAAACGTTTGCATTTTAAGCTTTAAAAAAGTATACAATCCTTCTTTTGTTCTTTGTAGACCTACTGTCGCCTTTGTCCAGTACATATATTCGTCTGAATAGAATCTGGCAGACATAGTTAGACTGAAACAAAAATGATAGCTAACGTTAGAAATATCTGTACTACGAAAAGTGGCAATGAGAAGAGATACCTTTAAGAACATGTTTTTTGTATTATACATAAACATCGCTCACGGGAAAGTGGTTGAATATGCAGTCAATTTATAGAGCAGAAGCTATACATTCATCAATAAAGCGATCAAGTGATCAAGAGGGGCGTTTGCAAATTCCTTTCACCGCATTTGATTTGTGCAAAATGTAGGTCAAAACTAAGCCGAACAAATGTTAAAGAGGCTAAAATGGTGTCAAAATAAAATTACTTTAAAGGATAAATAAAAGATGATTTCAAAGTCGTATTACTCAACCTTAAGAGGCACTCCCTAAAATGCTGCCAAATCAAATAACTTTAAAAGCAAAATTAGTGGGATATTTTCAAGTAGTATTAGTGGACTTTAAAAGTTTAAGCCTTTATATATCAGTCATCATCGGTGAAAGAAGCGTTTTAAGATATGCTGAAGTACTGTTAAACATTTAGTATTATATGTATAGTTGTTGTTGTACAATTAAGTGGTAGATAGCGATTACTTACAGAAAGTATATTATATGATTAATTGAGCTAAACTGAGGCATTTGTCGATGTATGCTGGTCTTTAAAATATTAATTCATCATTTGATGTTCAAAACACACATTATTTAAACATTAATGTTTGCTAGATACATGGACTGTCCCTTTCAAGAATAAAAAATATATTTTGAAATTAGTGTTGAATCAATGAATTTTGATGTGAGTTAATTCAGTTATAAGAGTTTACATGATTAAGATTCAAGAAATGGTCATTAATATCATCGTTGAATAAGGGTTTTGGTAAGTGTTATAAGTAATATCTAGACGCATTTTTAAAGTAATATTTCCCATCAAAATAACAGCAATGGGTTATAGTCAATTATGATGCTGAACATAAAGTGGATGCTTTGAAAACATATAAGACATAAGTTTGACCAAATTATTTCTGATATTGACATTTTCTGTGAATGAAACTGTTATACAGAGCGATTTGTTGGGTCATATCTATGTCAATGTTAATTGCATTGGTGTTGCTTTTATTGCTTAGCTGAAATACTAATGCCTTTTAATCTTTGATTTACCATGTGAAACATTTGACTCGTAAAATCAAACATGAAATGCCAGATTCTACTGAGGAATGTCATAAAGACTTAATTAGCATTAATATAAAAAAGCATTATTTGCTATTGCTGCTTACAAAACTTCCAGATCATGTTTAAAAACAGTTTTAAAAAAATTCTCGGACCAAGAAATGTTTAGGCTCATCAGTTAATTTTCAACGAAGTAAGGCTACTTAACGTGCAGGTTTAGTGGATGATCTCGCAGATGAAGTTCCATGATATAACATTTTGAAATTTGTACATATGTTGTATAAGCTGATTTTCTTTTTATCAGAAATCATAATAAGATTGAAACTGTACTCATTGCAAATAATGTCGATTTGTCTAAATTTAGACACACATGTGCATTAATTTCGACATATTCAAACTTAAATTAAACCAAGCAAAAAAATGACACTGTGTGTGCACCTAATGCAAATTAATTTCCACGGCGAGTATCAATAATTAAACTAATAATTTAGAGAGAAAGGAATTGAAATTAATGTTTGACTTAAGATTTAATTGAAAAAAATCTGTTTCTTATCTACCCATACACATTTTAAAAGATGGTTAACCACCGTGGTCATAATTCATTTTTTGTGAAAAACCCCAAGCGAAAACGAGGTTCGTGAATCTGAAAGATATGCACATGTGATTAAAAACATTTCGAGAGAATCTCGTGACCATTTAGTTTGAAATACAGACATCTTTAAGTTGTTACTTAATGCCCGATGAAATGTTGTCAAACTCCAGTCACTGAGTGTTAAGAAAAAGTGTGCAGTAAAAAAAATGAAAAGCGGCGTTTATAATAATGTCGCCCCCACCTCCGGGTAGCATAATTAAGTAGAACTTTTACTGAAGGCGACGAATAACCCCCGAAACCCATCCACGAACTTAACTTTATATAACATTTGATGCTTATAATTGGACAATGCACAACTTCTGTGAAAATTCATTTAATTCTGACAAGAGGTTTTGGAAAACCAGAAAGCACATAATTTTATTATCTCAAACACCTGTGACCTTGACCTAATGACCCGGAACCATGTACAACTAGGCATGGTATTAATCACTTTTGTGAAATATCATAGAATTGTGACCAGGGATTTTGGAGATAAAAGGTGCACAATATTTCACTATCTCGAGCCCCTGTGAATGTGATCTTGACCTTTGACCCAGTTCCCGGAAACATGGACCATGCACAACAAGGTATGGTACTTATCATTTCTGTGAAGTATAATTAAATTTTGACCGGGTTTTTTTGAGATTATGCATCAACAAGATTTTACTAACTCAAACACCTGTGATCTTGACCAAGTGAATTGAAAGATAGACCATGCACAACTAGGCATGGTACCTATCATTTCTGTGAATAATAATTTAATTCTAACCAGGGGTTTTGCAAATATAGCGTCCACGAGATTGCGTCTACGGAAAGACAGACAGACAAGCTAAATCCAGTATACCCCCTACTAAAATATACCACTACATAAGATAAGATAAGATTTATTTTGGTATGGAGTACATACATGGCTAAAACAAACATGAATGCAATAAAACAATATCACAACATGAACATAATAACCATGGCATGCACACCGACACCAGAGATAACGCAAAAAAGTAAACTCTTATTTCCATTGTGGTCCCTTTATCTTGGTGGCATTACAGAGAGAGGCAATGAATCAATGTACAGTAATCAGTATCACAGAATATCACATAATTTAAATATGACAAATTGCTTTAACATTTATAATTTATTTATCTCATATTTTACTTGAATCTTATAACAAAAATAATAATTGAATTTAAAGTAATTATCACATTTCATTTCTGCGATACAGTAATTATATCACATTAAAATATCACAGTGTTGACTGACAATTAAGAATGCCTACATCTTATTTATGTAACAAGTTGTGTAAATGCATTTAAAAAAAACGAAAGTGGAAGATCTAAGAAACATTGAACTATATGAACCATACCAAAATTATACATGTTATACATAACTAAATTCAATACAAAAATAAAAAATTACTTCAAATTATCTAAGAAATGTTTTTTAACAGCAACCTTAAAAGCAGAGAGTTTAGTGATTTTTGTGATCTTATGAGGTAATCTGTTCCACAAAGTGCAACCAATAAAGCAAAACGATTTGGACACAAAACTCTTTACCTTAGGAATAGCAAAGGCACCTTTATTACTAAGTCATGTGCTATAATTATGAACATTATCTTGGGACACAAAATGGTCACTTATGTAAACTTGGGCTAAACCATTTTTTATCTTGAACACATGACATAGAATATTCTGTTCTACACGTTCTTTAACAGGTAGCCAATTGAGTTTTCTGAAATGTTCTGCGTCTATATGACTTCTACAGTTTAAATCCAGTACAAAAAAACAAAAATAATATCAAACCTCATTAACTTGTTTTGAGTTACTTATAACTTATTTTTTAAAACTTGTGTCAGACCATTGTACCAAATAGAACAGGCATAGTCAAAATGGCACTGAATCAGGGCCATGACCAGTAATGTTTTAGTATGAGTGAGATATTCTCGTTTGCGATATAAAAACTTCAACCTTGAATTAGCCTTTTGGAGTACTGAACGAGCCATTGAATCAAGGGTAGCACCTAGATATTTGACAGCAGAAGCAGGACTAATAGGTTCACCATTACAAGTGACCTTGAGATTAGGATCTGATTTTAACCTACTCTTGGAACCAAATAAGATCTACTCTGTTTTACCTAAGTGTAGGGATAACTTGTTGTCTATTAACCAATGACTTACAATGTTCAAGGCATCTGATAACATTTTTCCACCTCAGATTTACATTTACCTGACACAAGAATTCTTAATACCTGTTCTTTCTATTTTTTCTATTTTGTGTGTTTTTTACATACATGTACACATAACTGAGTTCAATTTAAGTTGATCATCTGAGCAACCAATAACATTGTGATTAATGTCACCATGTGTTGAATCATACTGTAGAACTGTAGTTTCCAATACTGTATGTACTGTAGTACTCAATATTATTCTATCTTACTAAATATAATTATTACTGGGGTAATCTCACGTGCCTATGTTTTTATCACCAGCTACTGTGACTCATCTTATATTAGCCCATGTTGTCAGATGATCCTGTTGCAACCCGGCTCTAGTATTGGCTAAAACAGTAACACATAATATGACGTTTCCTGATTGGTTGAAAAGGTTTTGTTTTCAAAAGCAATATACTTATCAGAAAAATAAAATACTATGTCCTTTAAGACTTCGTAATCATACCAGACTCAGAGGGTTGTTGTCTCTAGTAAGAAATTGTGAAAAACTGGGCTGGTTATGACTATGTAAAACAGCATCATTTGGTATCTAAGATACTAATGTGACCAAACATCTTTACCTCATTGGTCAACACGATAATTAGGTATGATTCAGTGTCATTTTATGACCGTCGTTATATAATGCATAAAAAATTACTACAACCCGATATTTTGGGTCAATGTTTAAAAAAGCTTTTGTCATAGAAAAAACTTCAAGGATTTGTTTCGGTAGTTTGGCAAACGGTTTAAAATTATATTTCACAAAATGCACGTGTGGCTGAGCAGTCTTTCCGTGCTTTCGGCTCTTGAATGTTTCAATATTATTCACATTGTGCAGAAGTTTTTACCCATTTCACAGGTGCGGTTATAGACTTAATGTAAAGCAAACCAATATAGGATATGTTTAAATTCAGTTTCTGGATTGTTGTTCTTATCATGTAAGACATTGTTATTATTCACATGAATAAAAATCTATTTATGTACATTTACGATTTATTTTAACTGAAACTATTAGAATTACGAGTGTTCAAACTTCCGTCCAGTAAGAGATGTTCATTGTTTGAAAATGTTTCCTCATAATTTGAAACAACTTTGGACAAGGAAAAAAAATCTTGATAACATCTTTTTAACACTGAGTCCTCTTAGTCATTTCCTTACAAAATCCTCATTATGAAAATGTAATAGATAACAAATATTATTATAATGTATGGTTAACGCACGTTTTTTCGTGTTATAACATCTGCAGAAGCCCAAGGGATGGTTGGCTCCCGAGCCCGTTATGGTATGCTATTCTAGCATAAATGACATAAAAATATAATAAAAATAAAAATGAAACGCTCTTACTGGTACGACGTTCAATAATGCGCGGGACAACGTCCGTGTTGTTTACGTCATATTTATGACGTCACCAGCGGTTTTTAAGCCCGGCACTGTTGACGCCGTACATGATGTAAGACTAAGGAGACAGGTCCATTGTTAACAAACGGGTTATAACAGCGCGTGAAGCGCTCCGTTAACATACGTTTTTTCTCCTGTCAAAACGCAGGCCAACCGGGCAAAAATAGCACATTTTATGCTAGAATAAACTGTAATGCATAGTTGGGAAATAGATTATAGTTTTGAGTGCTGTGTTGGCAAACAAAACCATGGTTTTGAGTTCATATGCGTAAGAATCTAATCACGAAGGCCGAAGGCCTTAGTGAATGCCTGGGTGATTAATTACGACGCATCTGAACGAAAAACGTGTTTTATTTGCCAACACAGCACTCAAAACTAAAATCTATTTTCATTCTAACACGTTCGAATTACACCTGGAGGGTAGACTAATCTGGAATCCATTTTAGGCGTAAATGGACCGAGTATGGTGGTGTGGTGGCCGAGTGGTTAACGCTCTGGACTACCAATCCGGAGGTCTCCGGTTCGATTCTCGGCCGAGGCACTAGATGTTTCAGAAACGCTTTTCAGTGTTTCCCACCTATCTGAGATGAACTGGTTAGAAACCCAGAGGTAGTCTCGGTGCTATACACCGGGCACGTAGAAAAGAACCAAGGGGTCTATTCGTAAAAAGAGCTAGGGTCTGGTACCCGGATTCCCTTGTATCTGCTTCTTTCTCTAAAATAAAGGACCACAATGGAAATAAGAGCTTGCTCTTTATTGTGTTATCTTTGGTACTTGGTACTGAAATAAATACATACATTCTTCCCTTGGCGCTAAGCAGCGCGTTCTTTTGGCTGTTCGGATTGCACCCCCTGTAATTACGAATTGACATAAAAAATGATTCGACGTTCCGTGTTTGAATAAGTAAAAATGTTTGAAATTATTAATGTTTTCCAAAATATTGAAGCGTATAAATTGTATCATGCCAGGATTTAAAAAATAAGTAAATAAAAAAGATCTACCGGGAACCATGGCTTAGCGCCGAGCTACAGAAAGTGAAAGAAACGTGAACAGAGATCTACGTTTTTTTTATTTGGATAAATATCGACAATTTATCGATGAAGTTTAAAATAAAAGTTTAAGGTGTGTTTTCTAAAATGTGAATTCATTAAATAACTCGAAAACAACACATGAACTTGTAAACAATTTGAGTTTCAGTGTCAGACTCAGAGTCACTTACAGTCACAGACACAACATTGTCAACAATTTTGACAAATCATTTAGCTACTAAGCTAGTTTAATCAGTGTACACGGATTTTATTTGGAATACATATTGATTTGTATGGAGCTGTTGGTTACATTTCCAGTAAACATGTTCAAATTAGCACTGTTCTGGAGAACACTGACATCTACTGTGTGCTGTGATAAGGCTTGACTATAAGTTGAATTTCCAGTGGCTGGAGGGATAGTGGAAATAGTTGTTTCTGGTGAGTTTCCCTTTTCAGGATTAATAACATCAACAATGCTTGTGCTTGGAAACAATGTACGGCTGACAGCCTGGCGCTCATCTTCAGATGGCTTGATAAAAAAGGTAAGACTCTTTTCATTACTGTGTCCCGTCACATACATAATTGCCCTGTTGCTGAAGCCCGCTGTGACCAGATTTGTTGAAATGTAGGCACGTATACAATGATTCGTATAGCGTTTGCTCAAACCAACTTCTTTTGACAGTGTAGACATGAAGGTACGAAGTGTGTTTATACCAACAGGCCTTGCAGCATACCATCATTTTCAGCTGTTTCATGCAATTAATAGATCTTTAAACAAAATATATGCATTGTGCTATGCATGTATTTTGCCACTTCAAGTATTAGGATATAAGGGATTTAATGAACTATATTCTGCAATCCAAAGTTGTTACATATGTTTTATCTTTGTGAAATGCTTGCCTGCCTGTCTTCTTTCTGTCTATTCTTATTATTGATAAACCTTTTATCTCTTATTTCTAATGTCCCGTTATCACCAGAAATAACCATATATAAAAATAAATGAACACATATATTAATGGGAAAACTGTATACTATTTACCGGTATCATAAAACAATATTGACGTATACCTTCCATTTTCTGCGATTTCTATTAAACATTCTTCATATATAGAATGTACTCGTACTTAAAAAAGCAACACCAGGATTTGTTGTACATATAACGGTCACTGTAATCGGTAAGACATATTTCTTGGTAATAAAAAAGCATCAAGAAGTGTAATATCCAACTTGCTCAGGGTTATTCTACCTTTTTATTTTAAAATATCTCGAAGCAATATATTATCGTGAAGAACAAGTCATTACTAACTTTATGCCATGTCAGCTTCTTGGTTTCGTACATGATGTACAAACCCCATACGAAAATAGAATTATACCGTTTCATTTTCTTAAAACGTACTCACACAGAAACCTTAATCAATCCGTTCGTTTTCAATAATTTGACGATTTTTGTGTCTAAATTTTTGTTAATTATAATCAAAGAGGTTCCATGCTAGTCATACGAGTCATACGTGTACATTTGTAAATGGAGTTTTCGATATGTAGTCAAACATGTGTTAAAAACCAGATTTGAATGAAGACCACCCTGAGAATAAAGACAGGCAGGTAGAAAAGTGTTCACCATTAGCTATTTTAAAACATGTAAATAAAGGCATTCTGTAAACAAAACCCCCATAGCTTCTTTTGGTCAGTGGTTGACTGTATAGGACTTAATACAAGACGTTGAAAAATGTACGGAGACAAAATAAAGCAGTGAAAATAAGCCTGCCTTTTAACAATACAGTTAAAGAGACGGTTATTGTGGATTTAGGGCAGAGGGAGAATGTGTTCAATTCTGGTCATTGTAACTAATAGATTAGTGTAGGAAAAGGTAGTGAATGAAAAAGTAACCACGGGAAGTAATCACGGGAGTGATTAAAAGCCTATTGTCTATTGTCTTTAATATGTTTCCGTTTGTAAATGGTAAGTGTATTGTACATGAGTTAGAGGTATTATGTAAAAGTTTTATGACATGGTTCAATATATCAACAAATTATTTCGAAAAAAAACAAAAACAAAACAACAAATACATCGTTATTTTTGCATTTGAATACAGTTTGATTTCAAGAAGTCATTATTTCGTTGTACATGTTTTACCTTTAATATTACTGTTAAACTGTAAGATCTTTGAAAATGTGGTACAAGTCTTGCATGTGCCCGGTATGTGGAATTAATGAGATGAAGTTACTTTGAGTTTTGTAATTACAACATGCCTTGTTACAAACACTGCTGCACTAAGGACAAGTATATCGGCTTCTTTTAATTATAATAATGCAACAATTACAAATATATGCTCAAAGACTATGATAGTCTCATCCATTGAAGAAATATCTAAAAGGTCCATTACTAAGACAAAACCAAATTTTCTTTTAAACCTAGAATTATAACAGGGAAATACAGCTTGAAACTGGCTTCTTAAACATTCTAATAGCCGTGGTGTATTTAAACAGTCAGAGATAAACGTTGCACATCATCGGAAGTAAAAAAACAAAAATAATATCAAACAGGGAAAGCCACGTACCAAAAACGCAGCCTCCCCAAAACGAGCCCCACAGCACCCAGAAGTGCACACCACCAACACACACACACACACACAACACACACATACACACAATCATGTACACACACACACGTACACTACCAACACACACTAGCATACAAAGCACGAGGACAAAACGAACAATTAAAGGAACACAGTGGGGCACCGCCTTGGAACGGTCAGTGGCAAAAACACCACTGGGGAGCTTAAACCGGTTTATGGTGCGCACCCAACCTCACTCTTACCCCCACCATGTTCCAAAGTCACAGGACAGTGTAAATAAAAGTAATCCCTGCTAGGTGAATCTCTAACACACGCAATGGAAACAAAAGGCATGGTATGTAAAACACAAAAATACTCGTGTATAAATATATAAAAAGCAAACCTTGAGAACCAAAAAACGTATGTACTCAATGCCTTTGCAGAAGGCAGAGCACCAAGAGAAACACCCTTAAGGGCCCGACGAAACAGGCCAGAGGACAGAAATCAAAACAGTTTCGTCCCAGTGGGATTTAAAAACTGCCCATCACAGAGTCCTCCCCCTCTTCCGTCAGACACAATCAAAGAGGGAAGCATAGCGTCCAACTGTAAACGGGTTGAACACCAAACATGCGGTGTGTCTCAAAATAGTTGGGTCGTAACCTCTTTTAACAAAACGTTTTATAATTTTAGCAAATACAGTTGGAAAATTGCCATGACCCAAAATCTTATGAAGTTTGTAAACCACATCCCCATAAAAATCGGGTTTTGAAATACCTTCTCGCAGAAGAGTCTTTAGATTACTATTGAATTTCAAAACCAAATCAGAATTACGATTGTAAAATTTAGCAAAATATTTACGCAATTTGTAATAACGGTAGCCCTGTTGAAGAAGTTTATTTGTAATATATTGATTACGTTCATTGAAATCCTCAACATGACTACACGCTCTGGCAAACCGAATTAACTGAGAAATGGATACCCCATAAGATGTAGCATGAGGTACATCCCCATCCAAATGGGGGAAATTTACAATACTAAAATTAAAATCATCCCTCTTGTCATAAATTTTGGTATGTATAATATTGTTATAAATAGAGAGATGTAAATCTAAAAATGAAGCACCAGTATCCAAATTGTTAGTTTTAATTAACTGGAGTTCCCGGGGATAAATAGTGTCCACCAATTGACCAAAAAACGGGTTATCCATATTAAGATATTAAAGTTTTTTCAACTATAATTCAAAATAGGCATGCTTATTCATGTACAACCTAATTACAGCCTCTCTTTAGGATACTTCTGGAAAGTTACAAAGATATTTGAAAATTGGTAAACCTACTTGCGATTTTTAAAAGGCAAAATATAATTTGTTAATTATTTTGTTGAACTCAAATTTTCATAAAAATATGGTCACATTCGATGCAGTTTGTCATATTTTTCATTCTGAGAAGACGTCCGTTACAATTCAAGATTTAAAAGAAAATTCAATTTGGTGTTAGTAATGGACCTTTAATAAACAATAGGGCCATGATGGTTCTATATCGTTCACTTGAGAACCTTTGCAGAAATCGCGTGGTAACATGGTTATTGGTGTTATGTTACCCAGTTCAAACAGAGAGAAGCTCAGAAGACAGGCTGTTAATGTAGCCTGTAGGATATATGCAGTAGAGTGAAACGGGTTGATCACCATCCAATGATTATTCCTGTAACATTTGACTGGAATTAGCCTAGTGGTTCAGGAGATGTCGTTTAAAGATATTTCTATTTTTAGCTCTAAAAGACATTATGCAATAAGCAGTTTGAAATACTTTAACGTGTTTCTGATTTCGGATAAAACGGCATCCATTGATTGTTCAGCAGTATCAACCTGATTGTGACAGTATTATTTTTATGTTCGATAATTACACAGTCATGACGCGTGTGAAAATACTGCCATAATTAATAAATACACCTGCATAGGGATGCGCAGAGGACAACAGATACAACCATACATGTAGTAGAAGTCAAACAACAGATGATATAGAAACAATAAAGTTGTCTGAGCTAAATAACTACGATATGTAGTTTAAACGGTTGTGGTTAAGTAACAGTGACTGTATATAATGTACGATATAATTCATTGTCAGTACGCCTAGTGTTCTCCCTTGTAATAATATAACGTGTTTACCCGATAAAAGTAGACTTTATTGTTGCGTCATTGTAACATTATCGTAACCGGGCAGTATATGTATATATGCTTTTCCTGTTAAAACAACTTTTCAATTCAAATGTTCGGATAATATTGACTTTTTCAAGAAATCTGTAAGCACTTTTATACACTACATATAGTTCATCTTTATGACAAGCTTACGAAAAAAATAATATAAGAAACAGAAAAACAGTTATGTTGTACATTGGCGACAATTTATAACTTTAAAACTTGACAACTATAGTCTGCTGAAATATAACTTAGAAGATATACCAGGTTAATTTTACCAGTAATATATAATAGTAATTTATACACGATTGCTTTCGTTTGCGACATTGAAAAGACGAAGAATGCCTTGTGGCTTACGATATTTACTCACTACTGTTTGCAGTCAAAGCATATTTTGTACGGAAATGACAGACTTAAACGTTTAAAAAACGTTCTTTGGTCGTATATTCTGAAATTGTTATAAACAGATTTATATTTCTTTGTGATAATATAGATCCTTTTTCATTTAGTTAATAACTGCGAAAGTCGTTTAGTAAACACAGTTCGTCTGGTAAAAGATATAGAAATAAAACAGATATGTTGTATACAAAATGTCTAATCATTTTGTATGGCATTCCACAACTAGCAACACCATGCAGTTACAATAAGGACTATTACGTTCTTACTACATGTGTGTAGTTATTTTTGAAACATTGTCTGGTAATAAAATATTATGATTGATATATCAGTTCATTTGTTACTAAGACGGAAAAAGTCAGTCATACATTTAAGTGAATTTCGAAATCCTTTTACAGAAAACGTTTATTACCTGTTGTGTATACAAATACATCGCAATTGGAATCGCAATTGATTGGAATAAATATTCTCTTATTAAATTTGTGTTTAAAATTAAACTCAACCGCACCTTGTACATGTAGTATTACAGTATTGGAATACTCGTAAAATCTGAAGCTTTTAGATTATTTTCTAAATATCAGCATACTCTTACCTCAAGTTTGTTTTAGCTTCTTTTCTATTGATTTTTACTTGCCCTGTTTATTCCTCTTTAAGTTGCTCCTTTATTGATTATTATATTTCTACGTATAACCTCTTTTTAAATATCAGCGGCGGTATTTTTTGGTATAAAAACAAAAATTATATCAAACAGGGAATGCCACGTACCAAAAACGCAGCCTCCCCAAAACGAGCCCCACAGCACCCAGAAGTGCAAACCACCAACACACACACACACACACACACACGCACACACACACGACACACACACACAATCATGTACACACACACACACACATACACTACCAACACACACTAGCATACAAAGCAAACACACGAGGACAAAACGAACAATTGAAGGAAAAGTTTAAAGTTTAAACCAGACCTCCCTTACATAGATCTGCTAATGTATTTGTAAAATAAATGTATATCCAGTTGCTACGCCCAATTTCAATTCAAATAATGATAGTAGTTTTTAAAACGGCCAGTCCCAAGACTTCAAACATGTAGACAACAAAAGACCGACGATGTGAAAAGAGATTATATAAAACAAGAGGGCCAAGATAGCCCTATATCGCTCACCTGGCTACCATTGACTATAATACAAGGTCATCAATAGAAGCAAGGGTCAATTTTGACCTGGGGGACAACATGATTTGAATAGTCTTGGAAGATATTAACCAGGCAATGATACATGCAAAACACCTAAGCTCTACCCCCGGGCGGTCTCAATTTTGACATTGAGTCATAATTTGAACAATCTTGGTAGAGGTCCACTAGATAATGCTACATGCTAAATATATAGCGGTCATTCACATTATATGTGCAATAACTTTGGAACAACAAATTCGATCAAGCCCCCATGTAAACACAGTTATATATTGCAATGTTTGTTAAATCAAGGGCCATAACTCTAGAAGAACTGATCAAATCAAGCCCATAATTGCACTCATGCAAGATCTTATCGTCATACACATTCTCTGTAAATATGATAAGGATTAAAGAAGAAATGAAGGTGCTAGAGTGTAAACATAGTTAAATATTACATTTTTTGCTAGTTGGAAGAACCAAGCCCATAATTGAACTCATCCGAGATCTAACGGTCATTCACATTCCCTGTAAATATGATTAGGTATGAAGAAGAAGGTGCTTCATAGTAAATTGAGTTAAAAATAACAATTTTTGTTAAATCAAGGACCTTAATTCCGGAAGAACCAGGTCCATGATTGAACTCATCCGAGATCTAAAGGTCATTCACATTCTCTGTAAATATGATTAGTATAAGTGAAAAATTGAAGTTGCTAGAGTGTGAACACAGTTATATATTGCATTTTTTGTTAATTCAATGGCCAAAACTCTGGAAGAACTAATCCGATCAAGCCCATAAGTATACTTATGCAAGTAAATATGATAAGGATAAAAGAAGAAATGAAGGTGCTAGAGTGTAAACACAGTTAAACGTTGCATTTTTGCTAGTTTGAAGAACCAAGTCTATAATTGAACTTATCCGATATCTAACGGTCATTTACATTCTTTGATTAGTAAAAGTGAAAAATTGAAGGTGCTACAGTGTAAACACAGTTATACATTGCAAATTTTGTTACATCAAGGACCATAACTCTGGCAGAACAAATCCGTTCAAGCCCTCAATTAAACTCATCCGAGATCTTATTATCAGACACTTTCTCTGTAAATATGAAAATGATTAAAGAACAAATGAAGGTGCCAGAGTGTAAACAGAGTTAAATATAGCATTTTTTGTTAAATCAAGGACCATTACTCTGGAAGAACCAAGTCCATAATTGAACTCATCCGAGATCTAAAGGTCATTCACATTCTCTGGTAATATGATCCGGTTTAAGCTCCCCAGTGGTGTTTTTGCCACTGACCGTTCCAAGGCGGTGCCCCACTGTGTTCCGTTAATTGTTCGTTTTGTCCTCGTGTGTTTGCTTTGTATGCTTGTGTGTGTTGGTAGTGTATGTTTGTGTGTGTACATGATTGTGTGTGTGTGTGTGTTGTGTGTGTGTGTGTGTGTGTGTGTGTGTGTGTGTGTGTTGGTGGTGTGCACTTCTGGGTGCTGTGGGGCTCGTTTTGGGGAGGCTGCGTTTTTGGTACGTGGCATTCCCTGTTTGATATTATTTTTGTTTTTTTGTTTGGATAAGTGAAAAATTGAAGGTGTCAGAGTGTAAGAGATAAAGAAATTCCTGAAAGTAGCTGTTCAATTTTGCATTATCATTAAAACACTTTTCCTTGTATTTGTAACTTATATTGTTTCGATTTAAAAAGCAACGTTTCAAACGATTTTATACAATGAAATTCGGTGCATGTATCTTTTACAATAAGCATCAACATTCATAAACGCCAAAAACTAGCTAACACGATGTATAAGCAAACATCGGGAAAAGGACATAAATGACAATGATGTTTAATCCTTGTTAACATCATCAGAGCGTCCTATCCTTATCACATAAAATCCACGGAAAACAAAAAACTATATGATATGTGAGACTTTTACGGCATACCAATCGACAACTCAAAAACTAGAACAAAAAAACTTTTGTGAAACAGTGTTCAAATATGTGGCAAGGTAAAAATTAAAAAAGAAGGCATTGACGAAAACATTCAAAGTTTTAGAGTGATTATTTCTGGACTAGCAATTCAATTTTGAATCTGGCATGGCAACTATTATTGCAAATGATTTATGCTTAAATCACCAATCGAAAACTTCTTTAGGGAATCCATTGTTTTCGCGAATGTTATAATTATTTAAAATAAAATACGTTCAGAATACCTATACCGTCAAATGTGAAACAAAAGACATGCTTCATTTGCAGAGCTTGTTGGTGGAAAAAACAATGCTTGTAATATAGTTTCGATTTGTTTTCTGTTCCTTTTCTAAAATAGACGCGTACTGAAATTACTCCAAAACCTAAAAGTGGATAAGGCTGCTGGCCTAGATATGATAAAGCCCATTGTCTGACGGAGCTTCGCCATAAGATCCTTGACATAGTATCACTAATCTTCAAGAGATCCCTTAATACTGGTCACCTCCCTTTCGATTGGACGAAGGCAAATGTCGCTCCACTATACAAAAAAGGTTATAATAGTGACCCTGCAAACTACAGACCCATATCGCTAACCTGTATTCTATGTAAACTCCTAGAACACATACTTGCATCTAGCCTATCCACGCATCTCTCAAAATCAACATACTCTATTAGCTGCAACAATAGTTCCGTGAAAGACGGTCCTGTGAGACCTAGCTCATGGAGCTGGTTGATGAAATATCCAAAAACCTCTCCTCAGGTCAACAGACCGACCTTGTCCTACTTGATTTTAGTAAAGCCTTCGATAAAGTCAACAACCTCAAATTCTTATTTAAAACCAAGACCCATGTCAGTCAGTAGTGGTTAATTGTTGCACATCTGATCAAGTCCCTGTTACATCTGAGGTCCCCTAGGGCTCTGTCCTATGACCTCTGCTGCTCCTACTCTATATAAATGATCTTCCTGAAACGGTTACCTCCGTGGTGCGGCTATTTTGCTGATGAAATTGCCGTTTACCATGCGGTTAAATCCCTTTCTGATTGTCAAAGGTTACAAAATGATCTCTCTAAGCTAGAAACGTGGGACAAATTGTGGGACATGGAATTTAACCCTAGTAAATGCCAGGTCCTCAATATTACACGTAGCAGAAAACCCATCCAGTTCCCTCTTGTCAGTTAAGGATCGAAAATACCTTGGTGCAGATATCAGCCAAGATCTCAGCTGAAATATACACATCTCAAGAATAACAACAAACGCAAACAGAACACTAGGCTGCCTAAAATGTAACATCAGGACAAAACATGAAAATATCAAATCACTCTCTTACAAGACATGAGTCAGACCACAATAAGAGTATACATCATCTGTACATCCAGGTTAATATTCACAAGCTAGAGATGGTCCAGCGAAGCACAATCAGATGGGTAAAAATGATTATGCCAGAGATACCACTGTGATAGACCTACTGAACACCTTCGGCTGAAGTACCTTTGATAACAGGCGTCGAGCATTCAAATTGGTTATATTTTACAAAATATACTACAATCTTGTAGCAATCTCCGTGCCCAGTTACCTAGAAGTCCCAAACAGGTGAAAACGACATATGTACCCCCTTAGTCTACGCAAAACCCATGCAAACTCGGACTTCTTTAAGTACTCTTTTTCCCCATACCTCAGTCCTGTGGAATAAATTACCCTTGCATATTGCGATCCTGTCTGATCTTCAAGCAGGCAGTGGCCCAACTCAATTACCAATCGTACAACAGTTGTTTTTAAACCTTGTACTCTTTTACTATTTTAACATTTTTAACAATCTTGATTCTCTTAATGTAAGAACTATCTTGCAGTTATTTTATCTTTTATAAGCACCCAGCGTGCACCCTGCCCATTATACTCGTAAGAGGTGTGAGGCAGTATGACAAAATAGATAGATAACACATATGTGAGACAGTCTCTTGCTTTAATTGCATCAATGAAATTTGTTAAAGTGAATAGCTATTCAATGATACACACTTTCTAAGTAAAAAGGGTTTCTTATAACCATAGATTATGTTTAGAATCAAATATCTTGCACGTTATTAAACTTAACGAAGCTCCTGTTGGAATGATGTAGTTCAATATACAGACAACCTAATGATGAACAATATAAAAGAATTCAGTCACCGGTGTTTCAAAAGCATGGGACAATGATCGATTTGTACATCATATTTGAGGAGACATAATAGTTTATGCTGTTATAAACGTTTGCGTATATCAATGACTAACATCGATCGTCGCACAAATGAAACGCTTTGTACATAAACGAAAGACATAAACTTATTTTATATCACCCGTTTGATATAACTTTATTTCATGCAATGATTTACTGCCAATTGGCCTTGAAAAGTATGCGTATGATTTGGTTAGACTCAATCTTCATGTTCTATGTTAGATATGCTGAAAATCTATTTTTGAGTTAATGATGTAAATGAGGTTTCACGTTACCCTATCCAATTACCTTAACCAGCACAAAGGTTCACCTGTTGATCATGTATCAGCAAAATGAAAACAAATTATGAAATATGTACATAGAATATTTACGAAAACACCTTGGTTATGTTTCTCATGTTTGACATAAATTAGAAAATTTAGTCGTCCAGTTTTGGTAATGTTGTTTGTGAAGACGACGAACGACTTTTGGTTAATTGAATGTCCCATTACTATTGATAGCATTCAAATAACTATATATTTCACGGATTTCAAAAGGTTATGAAATTCTTGCGCAAATAATAGCAAAACAATCTCTGCTGAAACCTCATACATGTATGTTGATTTGTTCAAATGTAAAATATTTGAAAGCGTCTGACGTATGATTGATGCAGTATTGCTTATATACTTCTTCCAACAAATAATGTCTAAAATCTCTTTCCTCTACCCTGATATCGTTCACTGATTTTGTGTTGTGTTTACCTGGTATTTAATTTTACTTATTACGTCTAAGTTCAATATCGGTTGTAGTGTTTATTGATTTCAGACGTTTGTTAAAGGTTTTGTGAAAGGTTTTGTTAAAGGTTAAATCGCAAGGTTCAGTTTGAAATCAGATCACAATGTGTGAATTTAGCGGGTTATGCGTTGGTCGAGTGGTTAACGATCTGGACTACCGATCCGGTGGTCACCACTTCGAATCCCGTCCAGGGCACTGGAAATTTCAGAAACGCCTCTCAGTGTTTCCCCTCCATCTATAGATGAACTGGTTAGAGGTAGTATCACGTTTATCGGTGCTATACACCGGGCATGTAAAAGAACCAAGGGATCTATTCATAAAAGAACAAGGTTCTGGCACCCGGATTCCCTTGTTTTGCATCTGTATCTGTTCAACCTGCCTGTCAGGAGTCTTGGCACGTTCACCCAGGTAAAAATCGCAGGGTCGGCGGCCGGAACGTATAAACAATCAAAGAAAACAATATGTGAATTCAAATCTCAGTCACAAACAGTTCTTATATCATATTCCATGACAAAATGCAGTTTTCACTTACGACGTAAACTTTAGTGTTTGTTTAAGCGCAAATAGACGACATGCATATCCTATTTGAGTTTTTTTTACTAAAGCTGATTTAGTTATCAAACAAATGATTTATTGCAAACCACAAAGTGACCCCTTCTTTCTGAACCTAAGTGTTGTATACTGTTAAGCCCATCGACAACTCCTGCTAGTAACCCTATTTTTTCTAATCTGTTGGAGAGTCGCACCTAACTATCCTTAGGTTTGACGCTTCTCATGACTTTTTCAGATCAGTTATTCCAAATGCGATATGTCACTGTATAATCCGATGGACAGGGATTTTGAGTAAGTAAACTGGTCCATTATCTGACCTGCCGAACTTTCTACATTTATGCTATATATTTCAGTCATCCTGTTGTCGAACATAAATAATCTATGTTGTTTTAAAATTTATGGATGGATACTGATTTAATACAGACACAGTTGGTTATCCAGTTTATAAGTGCCCCAAGAGCACCACTGATTTTTTCAAATGTAAATTAGAAGGTTTAATGGGGAGCGCTTTAAAGGCTTGCACTTAACGCATT
Organism: Saxidomus purpurata; assembly: GCA_022818135.1. Lineage (NCBI taxonomy): Eukaryota > Metazoa > Mollusca > Bivalvia > Venerida > Veneridae > Saxidomus > Saxidomus purpurata. The sequence continues at coordinate 382,626 of JAFMSR010000006.1, forward strand.
TCATGTACCAGATTGCTTTGTTTGTAATTTTCCCATATTCTTTAGATTGCTCAGTTATTGTAAATATCATGGTTGTATAAACATCTACAAATTAACATATACGAAAAAGGAAAAATGCAATTTATTTTGGGGTATTGCTAACACATCCTCTTCGTCTGGAAGGTTTTGAAGAGACAGCTGTATGTTCGAGAAAATGCGGTATCCGTTTTATTTGTTTACTTTGTTTTTTTTTATGTTTCATCATTAGTGTTTTTTTTATATTTTGAATGATTGTAAACATGATCAAAATTAAGTCTTAAACATAGCATCAACGTGCTTAATAAACACAAACATTACGCAATATCAATTACACGTCAGCCAAGTATGTCACAAACATCGCCTATACATGATGCATTACCTGACACAAACTTCCACTTGGTAACGCTGACCTTTTAAAATGACCTTAAATCTATACGAGATATGCACGTCAAATAGTCACACTTGCACAAACTATAAAACTGACACATTTGCCAGCCAGCTACGGTAGGCTTTGATGTGCGATCTGTGTAATGTTTCCGTTAACGACGGAAACACGTCTTCTTTCGTCAACGTTTCGCAGATAAATCTGGTTTAATTGAAGCAGATGACATGATGCATGTTTCTTTGGTTGAAGCGTCCATTTTCCCTGCATAAGCGGTGAATAAATTGCAGATGTTTATGTAACAATTTAGGTTTCAAACATGGAGTCTGAGACTTTAATCAAAAGCTGTCAATCATTTTTCTGATACTAGTACTCTAAAATAATCTGATCGAGCACCTCACCATATACTTTGCATGAGTCTGTGCCTAAGGTTTCCTCTGTCTAGGAAACGGATTCGTGTCACGGTAATTTCAATATATCGGTCTTATTTGACGAGCGCAACCCTCGGCTGACTCGATTTACGCGTGTCATACACTGCCTTTTTACGGTGTAGCTCCGTTTGAATAATGCCATGAAACTGAGCAACATCATGAATACTCTTCCCTGCCTATATTTCACTATGCCTCTTGAAGGGTCGGCATCTGATAAGCAGTTGTGCCTGCAATTTCTTGTCATTTTAAATAGTTATTTAATTTCATATTATGTTGATCATTTCATGGTTATATTCTGAATAAGTAATCCATGGACAGGTAATTACAATTTATGTTTGCTTAAGATATTTTCCAACTTTAGAATAATAACAAACTGCAGTTTTGAAACTTTTTTAAGTCCAGTGAAAAGGATTCAATATGGGTTTGCTAGAAAACAACACAATAATGATGCATAAACTTGTCTAATCGATTAGATATACATATATATATTCACAGTAATTTAAAACCTAATGATAAAATAACCAGAAAGAAATTGGCGTTAGCATCTCTTCCTTGCCAAACATATACACGTACGTGCATAACTTAGCGTCCAAAATGTATATGAAATTATATAGAGTAACAACTTTGTACAGTATTATGACGATTATCGTAACGGTCAGGTCATTATAAAGTAATTGCCCCGCGCAATAATCGGATTTTCAGTCTGCTAATACAGAGGTAACTAATCGACGTATGTTAAGATGAGCATTGGGTAGCAATAATGTATGTCAACTATAACAATTTACGTCAAACCTCCACACAGTTTGTTTAGCAAATACTTGAGCGTTTGGTTTTAACAGATACATTTCAAATGAAACTGCTGTGTGGTCACGTTTATTTTACATTCTCTTTGTTGGTATTAATTTGACTCATTATAATCAGAGAATTCCAGAGTCTCCTATTTGTTACTTATAGTATCATACATTATGGATAAACGTGAAGTATACCGTAATTTCCGGGCAATAGGCAGCGGCTTATACGTATAAAACATGATTTTTTGTAGATGCGGCCAATGTATGAACTTTTTATTTTTGAAATTGGTAGTTTCAAGCGGCGTATACGACATTTGTATCTATTAGATTGGTATTTTGTATACTTATATAGAGAAACGCCGTGCTCCATAACTAAACTAAACTAAAGTATGATAGACATTAAAACCAACATGATAATGAACGCATCGCCCATTTAATGGGTCTAAATAGGTTTTAGAAACTCAAAAAAGCAGATGTCTACATAACACTTACGGTAATTTAAATCCGTGCAAAAACATACAAAAAGCATAGATATAGAGGATATTTGTTTGTTTCAGTGAAATATCGATTATATTTCACAAGTGAACACCAAACATTGATATTTCAAATGTCATTTGTTTGGTGTTCACGAGTGAAATAAAATTGATATTTCACTGAAACAAACAAATTTTCTTTTTATTTTATGTTTTTTGGCAAAATATTTAGTAAAATTTGGAATTATAGTTTTTCTTATTCCCCATGGAGAACCCCAGAATGATTACTACCATCATTACTGAAAACGCAACAAAAATAGTTAAAAATATTTTGATTATTTCAGATAAAAATTTTAAGAAGTTATATCTATCTTTATCATACAACGAAAATGAAACATCAATTCATTAGATATAGGCCTAAATTGATTTTTTTTATTAAATAAGTCTGCACTTCGTCACACCATGAATCGTGGAGTAATACTCAATCAGCTGTTCATTCATAAAAAATGCTCGGTCCAGGGCTGACCTTAGTGCAAAATATGTCACAATTTAATGCATTTGTGAATAATGAGCGATTGTAGAGGTAGTTTTCCACTTTTTATAGGTGACTTATAGGTTTCAGACCATGATATTAAGAAAGTACTGTGAATACTGGATGGTGGTGAAAAAAAAAGAAAATCAACTTATTCTCAAATTTTGATTTAAAATTGCTATAGATGGATAGAAAGTGATCTAACTGAGAATGAATACCCACAACACTATATTTATTTCAAAACAAAAATTTTAAAGCCATTTTTTGATTTTTGATTTTATAATGTTCTATCACCGGTAAATGACGGGAAATATGTATCTCATAGGTGAGAAATTAGATAAAGCTAAGTCTTTTAGCGTAATTAATCACTCACTGTCAATCATGTGTATGATACTTTTGTATGGAGGACGAGCTGGAGATTCTGGGTGTGAAAATCAAATTATGGGACTTTTGTTTGGAATGTGGTTAAAAAGTAGTTCGGCATAAACAGTGGAAATAAAAATAATATTTCCACTGCTTTGAAACAGTGAAATACCAATCTTATTTTAACGATATATTTAAGTATTTCACTGAAAAGCATAAAATAAAGTATGTCATCCATTAAACAAGCTAGTCCTTGTTCACCGCCTAAAAATTGCTAGACACTTGACCTAAGTAATTAAATTGCAAATATGGAGCATTCAAAATTCTATGAGAAAGCTAGCAAACACTCAGGTACACCGTTAACTGGATATATAAAATAAAAGAAAATATATATATAAACTGAACGAAACATTGGAAACATTTTAAACATGCATTGCATAGTATTAGCAATTACATAATAATGATTTGGCAATTACTGTACTATGCTGCAAATAAATATCCTAATTCGCTAAAATAGTATGATGATAGCATGTCTAATAATACAGAAACTGTTACATATACTTTTTCAAAAGGGTACGTTTTAAAGTACAGTTTTTTTTGTAAATCATGAATAATTCTTTAAATTGCATTCTACTTTGAAATTCGTAAATACTAAGATAAAATTGGTGCGTTCTAAAACAGAACTTGTCAAGTGCAATGCTAATATAATTTTGAAAAACATGTATTAAGAAAACTGCAATGAATCATTTTTTACTTGTAATACTACAATGTACTTCTGAACAGACGGAACAGGACAAATCGTCATTAAATTGAAAATATTACATTGATATCATAGCATTGCAAAACAATGCCACGTGACACATCGCAAAATAGGAGCAAATTTTGACTGATCTAAACTATCGTTTTTGTTATATTTAGAAATAGACTTTTTCTTGGCCTCACATAACACTGTGCTAAATGTACAATGCTGCGGTAAATATGTAAACTTAGAAGCAACTAGAAAATTATTTTCGAGATAGACTGATGTTTCCTCTGACTTAATCTCCTCCCACAGAGACATTGACCTTGATCTCAATATGAACCAATATCTACAAAAACAGCTTTATACAATATATACATGAACGCAAGGCATCAACTGATCCGTATTATGCACCATGAGCACTTCGTGCTCTGGTGTCAATATATTTCTGAACAAACCTTTTTTTTCAAAAAATGCTATACTAATACATACTAATACATAAATATAAACTAAAGGCTAGAATCAACAATAGAAGTTAAAACCTAGGTAGGAATTGGCAAAAATCTAATGAAAATGCTGGTTTTACGGCACCGCTACACTATATGTTATTATTGGAATTTCAAAAGCGTTTGCAACGCTTTCTTAATTAGTATTAATCTGCAGATACACTGTACAAAATTTATATAAGGGAACCCTTTTTTATGACTATGACTATGTGTTCTAAAACATGTCATTTTCATTCAGTTTGAAGAACTTTATTTTTACCTACATCTGAGAGCAAGCATCTTTAAAGATGCATGTATATGTCTTGCTTTGTAACGGGTGAGTCTCATTTGATACCAGGATGACAAATGTCTAACAAGCATATTCAGTGAAATTATTTTCCCCGCAAATTTACACACCCTACTGGGGTACACCTCCGTGTTGATAATTGTTTTCTTCTACGTAGTACAGCCATAAATAACTGAACTGTTGTAAATTAGATAAAAACAGTACTTTTTGTTGCAGACAACAATAATTCTAAAGTTTTATGTAAGAAAAACACTACATCCACTTTAGGATCTCAAATCAGTTGAATCCAGTGTCTTAATTTGTCGTTGTCAGATGTAGCAAAATTGATTATTTGTGCCAAATAAAACAAAGTCCTGTCAAGCATTTTCAGAAAACAAAAAAAAGTAAATAAAAATTCCTAACCCCATTTAGGCATCATCTCTGAGGGGTTGCTCTTCATTCGTTACATTTATGTTCAATATTGACCCACAGTTTTTTTCTCATAATGGCTTTACGTTTTATTCCACTCCCGTCGTTTTCCCGGCAATGTATACCATTAAGTTGGCTATATAATCACATGGATGAAATCTTGCACACAATCGGTAAAGCAGCAAACAAGAACGAAACTCACTAAAACTCAATATTTGAAAATAATTGGCCAAGAGAAAAATATTTGTTCAAAAAGATATTCATCAACTATTAAAAAAAGAGGGCCATGATGGCTCTTTATCGCTCACCCGAGTACAATTGCTTTTAATAAAGTTGCTAGAAATCGTCGAAACAACCTTTCTGACATATTTCCAGGATACTTGGGCTGAAAATGTTACCTCTAGAGTGTTAACAAGGTTTTTCCGTATTTGGGCTCTGTGACCTAGTTTTTGACCCCAGATGACCCATATTCTAACTTGAGCTAGGAATCATAGAAACAACCTGTCTGACAAATTTCCAGGATATTTGGGCTGAAAATGTTACCTCTAGAGTATTAACAAGGCTTTTCCATATTTGGGCTCTGTGACCTAGTTTTTGACCCCAGATGACCCATATTGAAACTTTAGCTAGAAATCATCGAAACAACCTTTCTGACAAATTTCCAAGATATTTGGGCTGAAAATGTAACCTCTAGAGTGTTAACAAGGTTTTTCCACATTTGGGCTCTGTGACCTAGTTTTTGACCCAGATGACCCATATTCAAACTTGAGCTAGAAATCATCAAAACAACCTTTCCGACAAATTTCCAGGATATTTGGGCTGAAAATGTAACCTCTAGAGTGTTAACAAGGTTTTTCCATATTCAGGCTGTGTGACCTAGTTTTTGACCCCAGATGACCCATATTCGAACTTGAGCTAGAAATCATCCAAACAACCTTTCTGACATATTTCCAGGATACTTGGGCTGAAAATGTTACCTCTAGAGTGTTAACAAGGTTTTTCCATATTTGGGCTCTGTGACCTAGTTTTTGACCCCAGATGACCCATATTCGAACTTGAGCTAGAAATCATAGAAACAACCTTTCTGACAAATTTCCAGGATATTTGGGCTGAAAATGTTACCTCTAGAGTATTAACAAGGCTTTTCCATATTTGGGCTCTGTGACCTAGTTTTTGACCCCAGATGACCCATATTGAAACTTTAGCTAGAAATCATCGAAACAACCTTTCTGACAAATTTCCAAGATATTTGGGCTGAAAATGTAACCTCTAGAGTGTTAACAAGGTTTTTCCACATTTGGGCTCTGTGACCTAGTTTTTGACCCAGATGACCCATATTCAAACTTGAGCTAGAAATCATCAAAACAACCTTTCCGACAAATTTCCAGGATATTTGGGCTGAAAATGTTACCTCTAGAGTGTTAACAAGGTTTTTCCATATTCAGGCTGTGTGACCTAGTTTTTGACCCCAGATGACCCATATTCGAACTTGAGCTAGAAATCATCCAAACAACCTTTCTGACAAATTTCAAGGATGTCTGGGCTGAAAATGTAACATCTAGAGTGTTAACAAGGCTTTTCCATATTTGGGCTCTGTGACCTAATTTTTGACCCCAGATGACCCATATTCGAACCTGAGCTAGAAATCATCCAAACAACCTTTCTGACATATTACCAGGATATTTGGGCTGAAAATGTTACCTCTAGAGTGTTCACAAGGTTTTTCCATATTTGGGCTGTGTGACCTAGTTTTTGACCCCAGATGACCTATATTCGAACTTGAGCTAGAAATCATCTAAACAACCTTTCCGACATATTACCAGGATATTTGGGCTAAAAATGTTACCTCTAGAGTGTTAACAAGGTTTTTCCATATTTGGGCTGTGCGACCTAGTTTTTGACCCCAGATAACCCATATTCGAACATGAGCTAGAAATCATCCAAACAACCTTTTCGACATATTTCCAGGATATTTGGGCTGAAAATGTTACCTCTAGAGTGTTAACAAGGTTTTTCCACATTTGGGCTCTGTGACCTAGTTTTTGACCCAGATGACCCATATTCAAACTTGAGCTAGAAATCATCAAAACAACCTTTCCGACAAATTTCCAGGATATTTGGGCTGAAAATGTTACCTCTAGAGTGTTAACAAGGTTTTTCCATATTCAGGCTGTGTGACCTAGTTTTTGACCCCAGATGACCCATATTCGAACTTGAGCTAGAAATCATCCAAACAACCTTTCTGACAAATTTCAAGGATGTCTGGGCTGAAAATGTAACATCTAGAGTGTTAACAAGGCTTTTCCATATTTGGGCTCTGTGACCTAATTTTTGACCCCAGATGATCCATATTCGAACCTGAGCTAGAAATCATCCAAACAACCTTTCTGACATATTACCAGGATATTTGGGCTGAAAATGTTACCTCTAGAGTGTTCACAATGTTTTTCCATATTTGGGCTGTGTGACCTAGTTTTTGACCCCAGATGACCTATATTCGAACTTGAGCTAGAAATCATCTAAACAACCTTTCCGACATATTACCAGGATATTTGGGTTAAAAATGTTACCTCTAGAGTGTTAACAAGGTTTTTCCATATTTGGGCTGTGTGACCTAGTTTTTGACCCCAGATAACCCATATTCGAACATGAGCTAGAAATCATAGAAACAACCTTTCTGACAAATTTCCAGGATATTTGGGCTGAAAATGTTACCTCTAGAGTATTAACAAGGCTTTTCCATATTTGGGCTCTGTGACCTAGTTTTTGACCCCAGATGACCCATATTGAAACTTTAGCTAGAAATCATCGAAACAACCTTTCTGACAAATTTCCAAGATATTTGGGCTGAAAATGTAACCTCTAGAGTGTTAACAAGGTTTTTCCACATTTGGGCTCTGTGACCTAGTTTTTGACCCAGATGACCCATATTCAAACTTGAGCTAGAAATCATCAAAACAACCTTTCCGACAAATTTCCAGGATATTTGGGCTGAAAATGTTACCTCTAGAGTGTTAACAAGGTTTTTCCATATTCAGGCTGTGTGACCTAGTTTTTGACCCCAGATGACCCATATTCGAACTTGAGCTAGAAATCATCCAAACAACCTTTCTGACAAATTTCAAGGATGTCTGGGCTGAAAATGTAACATCTAGAGTGTTAACAAGGCTTTTCCATATTTGGGCTCTGTGACCTAATTTTTGACCCCAGATGACCCATATTCGAACCTGAGCTAGAAATCATCCAAACAACCTTTCTGACATATTACCAGGATATTTGGGCTGAAAATGTTACCTCTAGAGTGTTCACAAGGTTTTTCCATATTTGGGCTGTGTGACCTAGTTTTTGACCCCAGATGACCTATATTCGAACTTGAGCTAGAAATCATCTAAACAACCTTTCCGACATATTACCAGGATATTTGGGCTAAAAATGTTACCTCTAGAGTGTTAACAAGGTTTTTCCATATTTGGGCTGTGCGACCTAGTTTTTGACCCCAGATAACCCATATTCGAACATGAGCTAGAAATCATCCAAACAACCTTTTCGACATATTTCCAGGATATTTGGGCTGAAAATGTTACCTCTAGAGTGTTAACAAGGTTTTTCCACATTTGGGCTCTGTGACCTAGTTTTTGACCCAGATGACCCATATTCAAACTTGAGCTAGAAATCATCAAAACAACCTTTCCGACAAATTTCCAGGATATTTGGGCTGAAAATGTTACCTCTAGAGTGTTAACAAGGTTTTTCCATATTCAGGCTGTGTGACCTAGTTTTTGACCCCAGATGACCCATATTCGAACTTGAGCTAGAAATCATCCAAACAACCTTTCTGACAAATTTCAAGGATGTCTGGGCTGAAAATGTAACATCTAGAGTGTTAACAAGGCTTTTCCATATTTGGGCTCTGTGACCTAATTTTTGACCCCAGATGATCCATATTCGAACCTGAGCTAGAAATCATCCAAGCAACCTTTCTGACATATTACCAGGATATTTGGGCTGAAAATGTTACCTCTAGAGTGTTAACAATGTTTTTCCATATTTGGGCTGTGTGACCTAGTTTTTGACCCCAGATGACCTATATTCGAACTTGAGCTAGAAATCATCTAAACAACCTTTCCGACATATTACCAGGATATTTGGGCTAAAAATGTTACCTCTAGAGTGTTAACAAGGTTTTTCCATATTTGGGCTGTGTGACCTAGTTTTTGACCCCAGATAACCCATATTCGAACATGAGCTAGAAATCATCCAAACAACCTTTTCGACATATTTCCAGGATATTTGGGCTGAAAATGTTACCTCTAGAGTGTTAACAAGGTTTTTCCATATTTGGGCTGTGTGACCTAGTTTTTGACCCCAGGTGACCAATATTAAAACTTGAACTAGAAATCAACCAAACAACCTTTCTGACATATTGCCAGGATATTTGGACTGAAACAGTAGCCTCTAGAGCCTTAACAAAATTTTTTATTTTTGGGTCATGTGACCTAGTTTTTCATCCGAGATGACCCATATTCGAACTCGTCCGAGTAAATACTGGGACAAACATCCTGACGATGAGTTTCGTGACAATTGAGGCAAAAATGTGACCACTATAGTGTTAACGAACTAAGTGTGGACGGACGACGGACGACGGACATTCATCGATCCTAATAGCTCATCCTGAGCCAGCTCAGGTGAGCTAAAATCCTTTTTCGTTTCGTTTTTATGTATTCGTTGCGACAGGCAAAAAGTATCGCCAGATTAAACCGATTTCACTGCTTCGGTGGATGAAAGGTAAAGGCCCAAATATTTCGTATTCATGTAAGTACGAGTTGTGTGATAACCAGTTAATTGAAAAGAAATTAGTTCATCAAAGTCTTTGTTTAACAATAGTTTCTCAAATTTGATTGCATTCTGTCTATTCTTTCATAATATGCTGAATAGGCATGAAATGAATTATTTGGTAAATAACTTGAATAAAAAGTATTTGCTTTTAACAAATTTCCTCTCATTTTAACAACACACATTTACTTGAAAATGTACTGTGTTTGTATTGATAAAATTCATTCCATTGCTTCAAACTCAAACTTCTTTAGTACTATTTTCCTCCCTAATTGCTTTTCAAGTTCAAGCAAAATAGTTTGTATTGGCGTAACGACACATGACAAGTCAGACATTGAACCGATAGCCATCCCGATACAATGCAATTTATCTTGTTTGTCAACAACAAACACAGCTGATCCTGAATCACCAACTTGGAAAAATGTTTTCAAAGAATGAGAATTGATTTTTATCTGATTTTTCATGTGTTTTCTTCCAAGCTTTCCATTGTATTGAATTGCCAATGATTCTTCGTCCGAAATTCTAACAGCCATACCATTTAGTTCGAGTGACCCCTTTGTCAAGCCAGTTGACTTTCCAAACTTTATTACTCTTTCTGTTGCAAAATTTTCTGTAGTCATAGATTTGGCATCTTTTGTAGATCCTTCGTCAAAAGTCGGAAATCTAGTGGAGGAAAACCCTGAAGTGAATTATTCATAGCTAAAATTATTTTATTTCCGCAGTTTTATTTTGTTATTGTGATCTTTTTGTTATACGAGTAAGAACCCATTAGCATGAGAGTACTTTCGAATATTTCGAAGGCAACTTAAAGTCGAATACATGTATATTTGATATATGGAAAAGAGTGTGTGCCATATAATAGACTTCAGACACTATTAATCGAGGTGCACACAATACACAATAATTGGTTGTGTATGAAATGTGAATAAATTTGAAACACGATAACACTATAAAAATAAATATTTTGCCACTATTGCGTTTTTAAACCGGCTGAGTGTATAGCACAAAGCAGTATACTGTTATTTCGAATTAATGTTTGTATCTTATATTCTGATATGTCTATGTTATAATTATGTCTATAGTCAATTCGAGTGCTTTAATCATAATCAGTAGCTTTTTCCGACATTTCAAATATACTTCCGCGCAAAAAAATTCATAAATAGAAGTCATATCTGCATAGATACATCAGTTGCATGAAATAGGTGTGATTAAGAAACGATTTTTATTTTGATTGCAACAGTTAACCCGTAGAATACTTATCACCTTGTTTTCCTTAAAGAGGAAAAGAAAGATTTATCGTTGTGCAGTGTTCTAATTCCGAGAGACAAAACTGTATGAAGACATGAACTCATCACACGGACGTCATTACTCCAACGGCGTACAGTTTAGTTTAGCGGTACGCATTTAAATCGATTGTCTGCTTTTATTAGGTTCTGAATCTGACGTCTTCTGCATACTCTCATAGTCAATGACTTTTTTTATATTTTATACATTAGATGATTAAACTTAAAAATATTTGTATAGTACAGTTTTGTACAGTAAATATAATTCCAATAGCCACTATTTATGCCATTTCAAACATCACCGTCAAATTGAAAATAAATCCGTAGTAGTTGCGATAATCTTCATAAATTGGGCTTATTAGAATCTTAATATGCTATAGCTTAAAGTGCTTTATCGAAACTGCAGCATTTCCCGTCGGTAATGTGCCTGCATAATAATATCGTTATCATTCTGCCCGGCACATCTTCTTAATGAAAATCAACAACACTTTGTTTTCTGCATTTATATTTGATAAAATGATTTTTTAGCCATTAATGCATTTATGCAAATACGCTTATGATATGTATATTGATAAATGGAAACAATTGATTTGAATGGATTGCGGCTTATCAATGTCCAAATATTTACGAGAAATAGTTCTCGGTGAGTTTGAGTTTTATAAAAGTGGTTTATTCGATTTGAACTGGATCTTTTCTGTCCGTATGAATTTCGGACTGTATGAAAATGTTTAGTTGAATGAATTATTGTGTAAAAAGTGCACGTAATTCTTTCATGATTATTATGATTGCTCAACATTCAGGCAAAATTCATGTAGACTATAGACAAAAGAAACAAAAACACCCAAAGCACAATTTGACATAAAAACATGGACTGTGATCCTACCTGCGAATGTTAGTTCATTCTTTGTTGGTACAACAAAGAATCCTCTGCTTGGTGATCGATTAGGTTTTATCTTCACAACAGCAGCATCAACGAATTCATTGAAAGTACTTATCAACACCTCTCCACATTCTCGATCTACTTCTTGACCTCTTTTGCTTGCTTGACCGTAGGGATCCGGTCTAACATCACCGTCAGCCTGCTGCATGATTGTTGTACCTTTGAGTCGTCTATCAGCAATATCAAAGGGCTGAAACATGTGCCTTACTGTTAGAAAACATGTTTCATCGATACCTGCGGCATTCAGAAACGGTCCTAGTGTAGCATCATAGTGTCCCTGTTTCGGTCCCACACTGCAACCCATAGCAAGTTCTTTGTGCCAGTCTTCTGCGGCACCTTTGAGATTTTTTCCATTTGGACCCAGCTGAAAGTATCCTTCCCTTACATCAGTTTTAAATGAGATGCCATTTGGATGTACAAGGAATTCTGGAAACCGAAGCTCGCCGTACGGAATGTAAGACTTACACCTGCAATATAGTACAACACATGGTGCCTCCGAGAAATACCCTTTCCTTGTTGACTTGACCATACTGGATCCAATTCCTTCAAGGTTGCTGTGCCTTCGAAGAAGTGTGTCAGTCTGAGACTCTACAACCTCATTGAGACTTTTAAAGTCTGGACACGACGGGCAGTGCAAACCTTTTTCTTGAGCATAATTTTCTGCTGAGATAGATTCAGAAGACTTTGCGAAGTACGGCTTTAGCAATACTTTGAAACCTCTGAATGACTCAATATCTGTAGGCAAACTTGCTTCGTTTGTTAAGGCAATCAATAATATGTTATCATCCGTACCTGATGGATACGCTTCCGCTATATTTCCGTGTGATTTGGCCAAAGAATAACATATAAATTCTAACATGACATGTTTTTTAAACTGATCAGTTTCGGCTAAAACATCAGACTGGTCTAGAATCAGTGGCTCTAGTGAAGATGCAAGCAAATTTAGGCATGTAAGTCTTTGCGAGTAATTTTCAGTTTCGCTGGATTTTGCTTTAACAAGTACGTCTGTTGAAAATGCATAATTCAAGGTGTGATGACCAAATGATACGTTTTCAAGTGAAATAGTTTGGGATTTTCCATCGTTATGCAATGTACATGCGTGATCTGTCAGCACATCAATGACATCACTAGTCAATGTATGTCTCATACTTCTTAAAGGAAAGACCAAACGCAGCTTGAATGTTTCATCAGCAGATCTTGCATCTTGTAAAGTCTTTTTCATTTCAGACAATGATGCTCCAAAATGAATAACTGTAGTCTAAAAAAGTGAAAAATAAATTCATGACAAGGTTGTGTACTTTCTTATATACATCTGATTTTATGCAAATAGTTTTACAACTGTTTCACAATAACATTAAAACAAAATTAACAAACTTCCTTCAAATCATTAAGTCTAAATAAATACACAAACTGGGGTTGCTAGGTGGTTTCTTTATTCAAACAAAACCTACAAATCTCAACAGCATGACTGCAAGAGGGTATAGTTAGTCTATATATAACGATTTGAAAAAATCATCATGAAAGATTCCTCACATTGTTGATTCACTTCACACAATTTCTTTTTACGAAACTTATTTCATCATATTGCTATGTGCGTCACAAAACCATTGCCACCAGAGAGCTTTAATAAAAACACTGTGCTTGAGACATCATGATATTTTTTCGTTAGATAAAAAAAACTTTAGCTGTTCGTCAGATTTTGAAAAAAAAAACATTTTTTTAGAAAACCGTTTACCAAGACTATATGTCAGAAAGATTAGCTTTAGACTTGACTCATTTTGAACCTGAAAATAGTTTTCTCTAAAACCATAGGATTTTGAAATAGTTCCATAGGAAAAATCTTTATTTAGTCTCTGAAGTATATGTTTCGTCAAACTATATTACAACAAAAGTGCAAAACTATATCTTAATCAAACAACAAAATTCCACAGGACATGACGAAATGTATAACTGTCAACAAAATAACAATGCTTTGCTTTTTTTCATGATCATGCCAAGTAATGCCTCATGGCTTTCATATTATTTCTATAAAATGTAACACATTTGTTTTTCACTAATCGGCTGTAAACCTAATAAATAGTAATTTGTAAGTCAATATCACCATTCAGTCGCAGTTTACAGAAACGCTCCTTACATCTTGCGGATTATTGTCTCAAAATATAAATAATTTGTTCAATGAACGAAATATTATAAATAATGCAACTTAAAAGAAAACCATATATCGCAAAAATGCCTCATTTTAGTACAATAATAAAGATAGAGGCCTTCTGATGGTCAACAAGGCATTGCATCTCTCTATATTTATTTTGATTTGTGTAGATAAATCAAATGAAACGTCTTCGTTGTTGGAAAAAAAGACCTCTTAAAGGACATCATGTGACAGTGTGTTGACATACGGGATTGAACCGTCCAGTGCAAGAATTTAAGAGAGACAGAGCCTTGGGTGATCGGTTTCTATGAAGAAAAGGAACCAAATTCTCCAAATACTATAAGCAACGTATGCTATGGTACGTCAATAACAAACAATATGTACTTAATTCACTATCATTTCATAGTGTGCAAATATAACATACCCTGCCTAACATATTCTCTTCGGTGCGTTTAATTTCATTCGATTCTTGTCCGTACTTCTGAAATGATATGTATCAGATAGTTTTTAAAATAGAAGCAAGTGGTATAAATGTGTGTTAATCAAAGTATAGACGTTTGAAATAAAACCGAGGAAGTATCACTTCCACATACATAAAGCTAGCCTTATTCCATTTACTTCTATGATCATCATAACTGGAGTTAATAATGCTCTTTGATAACGAAGTTTGAAAAACAGCAAAACATCTAAATAGGGTAACAGAAACTTAGAATTTTCATCAGTACATCACAATAAGTTTACAGTCAGTTTTTCAGTTCGTTATGTCTTCGGTAATGAGCCATTGGTTACTAATTCGAAATTTGCAATTATGAGATGAAGTATATAAAACTCTAAATCCTCTTTATTGTTGCCCTTAGCACAGTGTGTAAGACTAGTGTAAATATTAAGTTGTTTTTACTTTGAACACAATATGTGAAATTTATGGTCGGAAACAATCTACATGTTTCGTCTGATACCGTCGATGTATGAATTATAACTTATTAATCGAGCACGAGAAGCCAGCAAAAAAAACTCAATTAAGCTTGGTATATCTCAGTCATGTGAAATTTAATTGATTTTCACACGGTTGGTTGCTAAGAAACAGAGTGTTCCGAAAGCATATCGATGGCCATGCATGCATGAATAATTCGAATAGACTTATATAGGTGTTGCACGATGACAATTTGCACAACTAAGCTTGAGACTAATTATTCATTTGTTTTTATTGTATTTTGACCAGTGGTAACTGAAAATTTACATCGACAAACACCCAATGTACACTTTATGTATGAAAAGTTTAAAGGGCAATAACTAAAAAAAATTAATAGTGAGCACAACTTAGCTTGGTACATACTAACCATTTCTGCTAATTAACCTTGAAATATCTGTGTTCGATGCTTTAAAATACCAACGGCAAAAACATTACTGGAGTGCAACTGGAAATGGCTATGCATTCCTATGTAGTGTACGTTCACTTAATTTCAAAAATATCTTAGTCAAATATCTCTTAGCACACTGCATGTATG
This sequence comes from Saxidomus purpurata, assembly GCA_022818135.1. Classification (NCBI taxonomy): domain Eukaryota; kingdom Metazoa; phylum Mollusca; class Bivalvia; order Venerida; family Veneridae; genus Saxidomus; species Saxidomus purpurata. The sequence continues at coordinate 398,265 of JAFMSR010000006.1, forward strand.
TATGAACAAATTAAATGGCAATGACTCTCCGAAAACTCATCCGAGCAGAATATGTTGAGGATATGCACCACTAGGTTTGGTACTAAAAGGCCTAGTAATATGCTATAATATGATGATATGTAGCAGATTGATGCCAAGAGAAATACTGCAAAAACAAATTGTGGAGAATTCATCGAGTTAATAAGATATTAATAAAGCTTCATCTCATACAAATGTACAATATCACCCGTTAAAACTCGTCACTCAACAGTTTTTTGTGCATATCTATAATAAAATCCAATTTCTTTAAAAAGTGTAGAAAGCATTTAAAAGTTTTGCAAGAGGATCCTTTTTATCAAACGCATGCGACATGTTTTTGTTTCGTTCATGAAATGTTGTATTTACCTTTGTAATAGTAAGGCAAGAGTTCTTCGACTGGTTAAATCAATTTAATAGAAATATATGAAGAGCAATCAGTAAAGTGATACGACCAATATAACCTAGACTTGGAATATCCATCTAAAACTGGAATATATTTTCTTACCATTACGAAAGATTCCCTTTGTTGCTCCAAGTCTCTCTGCGTCTGTATTTCCCCTCTCTGCTTCTTTATATGTTCCTTCAATTTTCGTATTTCCTCCTTCTGAGAACTTCTGTCTTGATTTGCGTACCATTTCTAATTATATTAAGAGGTTATTACATTATGATGTGTTGTGTAGCTGATTTTCCGTGGTATTTTCCTTGTAGAATGAAAACGGCTTTGAATTTTCCATTGAAGTAAACTTTTTCTTAAAACTCTATCATTTCCCTATAAAATTCGTTCAAAGTTGTTTAACGTAACTCAAATTTGAAAGAAATTGAAGAGTTTTTCGGAGCGACATGCTTGTTTTCATGCAGAGAGTGTTGGGAACCTTGTTTATAGTAAAGAGCAATGAAGAAAATAAAATTCAATTTGTTTTTATTTATTTATTCTGATGTCAATTTTAAAATGCATAGAAAAGACATGAGCTTAAGAGAAATAAAGTCACAGGTATGTTCCTTCCACCTGTGACTTATAATAACCATTTATGATGGAATGGACCAGAACTACACCTCTATCTTTCGTTTTTACAGACATGGTCTATAAAGTGGCTCGCCTAATGTCTGTTAATCAAGGAGACTGCTTTAACGCCAGAGACTATACTGATGAGGTGATCTGTAACTGGTTATAAATTGATATACTTTAGAAAAGCTAAATGATATAGAATAGTTATAATGAAATAAAAGGAAATATATATCCATATCAACAGAACAAATTAGCTTAATATTAAAAATGATGATAATAATAATAATATCATTATGTCAAGAATGTAACACATTAAGCTATAATGTCAGAAAACCATAAGAACATCATATTTACAATGCGGCCCTCTATGAACAACAATAACAAAAAATAAATAAAACGAGGCATCACATTTACACAATGATATACATGCATTAACATACACGTGCAACTATTTTAATATTGTTAAAATCACATTTATTTCATTCATACAACCTACGACGGACACTCAATGGAATTGTTTTCGATTTAATATAATAGGGTTATTAGTATAGTAACGTGATCCAGCATGCCGGATTTGCTCGAGTCGTGCGTCGGATCATACGAGTGCGTAGCACGAGTTTGATCCGACCTCGACGAGAGCCAATCCGGCTTATGGATCACATTACTATACTAATAACCCTTTTATTATATACCATTTGATAATTGTCTGCGCGATAAACTAAATTAAAATGACATGCTAAGCGTAAAATTGAAGAAAAGCCCGTTTTAGCGAGAAATATACGTAGTGTGCGACGTAAATTTATTGACGTCATCGTATAAACAAATAGTGACGACCCAGTCAAAAGCGACGTTATTAACGACATGTGCATTTGAGGGCCAATTGAATACACTCTTACAAATTTGCCGCGCTATTTGTATTGCACGTACATACAATACGGATTTTTTTTCTGTCAGGCCGTATTTGATGGTTGAATAGAGGCTGTATTTTTGGCAGAATATTTATAGGTATATAATAAGATTATTTATTACAACATGTATACAATTAGTTTACATTAAAATGCAGCAAGCATATATACTATTCCGTCGCTTTACCCAAAAGATTTGAGTTATATTTAACCTTAAAAGTTGTAAGCTTCTTTTCACTTCTTATAGTAATTGGTAACTCGTTCCAAGTTTTCATGCTATAATAAGAAAAGGAATCTTTAAATTGATTGGTTTTGGAATGATATTCGTATAACTAAAGAAGGATCAAAGTTGGTTACCAATGTGTTTCTCAAAATTGTTTAGATTGTTGTCAATACAGAGAGTGTGTGATAGTTACTAGGGTCCTCTTTCGTTACTGATTCTTGTTTAAGCAAAGTGAAATGTTGTTTTCGCTACATTTTCACACGTGTCCTTTAATGTTTATTAATATTATTGGTGTGGTAGGCTTAAAGGTCCAATACTAAGGAAAGCGAAAATTCAAATATACTTTAAAAAACACAGAAATAAGTTATTTTTAATAAAAAAATGAAAGTTGGTATGTAGAAATTCTAAATAAACCACAGTGCATGTACAATTATTTTCGATGCATTATGAAGAAAGTTAAAAAGACCTCGGTAGTCATTTTGTCGAATCACTGAGATATCAACATAATACACATACTGTTCTTCGTGTTCCAAACACTTTCTGTAAATTTTAACCTGACAATCTTCATTAGTTAGTGTCTTGCATAAGGTAATGTACTTACTATTAAAATAGCTGTCACTTAATTTTCACTTAGTAGTGGACCTTTAAGACAACCTAAACAATTCATTTCAATCGTCCTTTCCTTACTACATTTCATTTTGGTAATATTTAAGCATCCAAATGCTTACAAGGGTCTGACAATCCTCTAAATATTATGACCTACATAACAAGAACGGGCACTGACAGCACTAAAAACGAGAGGGCTATGATGGCCCTATATCGCTCATCTGAAACCTACATATGTCAATATGTGACCACATATGTCCATATTTGACCAAACCCTTAATTTGATATCATAAACACAAAAAATATGTTCAACCTCGACGTTCTGACTAATTTTACATGATAATAGGCAATAAAATGTAACTTCTAGAGTACCAACAAGGTTTTCCTCGTAAATCACATTATGATCTAGTTTTTCATCCGAGATGATCCACATAAACACTCTTACCAAATTTCATAATGACTGGGTATCAAATGTGGTTTCGAGGCAGTTTTTATTTGTTTTTATGACCTATATTTTAACCTATTTCAAACATGACTCAGAAATCATTCCGACGAGCAATCTAATCAATTTTGACGAAGATTTGATTTTAAATGTGACATCTGGATTGTTAACAATCTCTTTTGTTATTTGACCGTATTTTTCACCCAAGATATTAGATTTTATCAAGCCAACCATTCTGATCGAATTTCATATGGTTCAAGTGAAAGTTGCGGACTTCATTTTAAAACAAGCAAATATACATTGCATGTACGGATGACCTAGTTTGATGCTGATGACATATATTAAATTCGACCTAAATTTCATCAATCATACTGACCAAGTTTCATTAAGATCCAACCTTTATTGCAAACAGAAGATGTGTCTATGATTCGACAATGTAACTTAGCTTTTGACTCCAACTTATACATTAACGTGGTTGTTGTTCTGAATAAGTTTCAAAAAGATCCCAACGAAGCATGCAGCCTCTATTGGTGTTTCTATTATTTGACCTCGTGACCAAGTGCTTGATTCTAAATGAATCATATTTGCACTTGACTTCAATTTTATTAAGGTGGTCATTCTGACTTAGTTTCAGGAAGATCTATAGCAAAATGCAACCTCTTATTCATATACAAGGTTATTCTATGATTTTACCCGTTGACCTAGTTTTTAACTCTAGATGACCATTAATTAAATTCAATATCGATTGTATCAAGGCAGCCTCTATTGCATACACAATGTTAAGTTTGGACATACGACACACAAACGACAGAACGAAGCAATGGCAATAATTCACCTTGAGCATTTCGTGCTCAGGTGAGCTGTCAATAACACCATTTATATATTCAAATATATGTTCTGCTTTTTACTCTGGAAAGCAGATGTGTGTATAAAAATAATTATGTATCAACAATGGAATTCAAAGATGTTACCAGAAAACCTTACTGTGAAATAAAATAATTTGATCAGGATATATTCCATGTTAAGTAAACTACCGAAAAGCATGGATTTAGTTCATTTATTCATTCAGTCATATAATGGTATAGGTTGGATTGTATGTATCTTACCGTTGTCGGTTAAATCGCATGCATCTTAGATAAACGTTTAAATAACTGAATTTATCTTACTTCTTGAGAAGAATTAAGTTTTTGTTCGTATGCAAGTTGAACTACACGCGGTCTTTAAATATCTAACATCAAAGACGTGCCAATTGATTCACTGTTACATGTATTTCTTACTTGCAAACATGTGAATTGAAATAAGTATTTAAGCTTATTTTGTCTTACATTTTTAACAAGAAATGCACACAAAACGCAATAATAACCTCTGTTTCAATTGCTTGATGTGTTTTCTTCAACAATTCTTTAAGTGTAGTTGTATAGCTCACATCGTTTTTGCCTGCAATTATGTCATACTTTATTGCTTCTTTTTTCAGTTTCAGGGCTTGCCATATCATCTCATGGTCATTCTTTTTTGATTCTGTTTGCTCAAGCTGTATGAAATAATGAAAATATTGTATGTCAATGGTAAGACCCAAATTAAAAAAGAAGGGTTTACTTGATATTTCAAGAATGGTCGATAACTGATTAAAAAGTGCGAATTTTAAAACCTACAAATTACGTAATAACTTCGAAATTGCATCAACATCACAAATGAGAATATTTTAAACTATTATTGTGTGCATGCATAAGTGCGAGTGGCACTGGTGAATTGCTGGTTTGTTTTTATTGAAATTTATTGAAATTGAACAAATAATTGCGAAGAACTAACAACGAAAACCTTTGACATCTAGATGCACATATGTAAAAAAATATGAACATCAAAGGATTTACCTCTACGAGAATACGTAACTGATCGCCTGATGTCTTTTTGACGTGTTCTTCTCCCAACAAAGCCTTCATTTTTCTGAACGACTCTATCATTTCTGTTCTACTTATCTCGTTTGAGGCATTGTGCATAAGCGTATTCCTCACCTCAATCATCTGAAAAAAGGTGTGTATGATCCTAAGAAAAGGAGTGCTTTGGAAAATAACTTTGAACAAAGTTTGTTTAAAGTTCAAGTAAGTATAACTATATTTCTTTGACCGAAATGTCTAAACTACCGTTTCAGGTCATAGCAAAGTGTGTTTCGTAAATCCCTTCCTACTCAGTGTTACAAACATTCTAACATCATCCAAATATTACAAAACAGATGATAGTAGAAATAAACATTTTAATAATTTCAACTAATACCCTGGTCATATTGACGCTACAAGCCCCGCACGAGTAGGTTTTCAGTTGACTTTTTGCAAAATTGCACGGATCTCGTACGGACATTGTTGACTCTTGCGAACATCGTACTGATTTTTTGACATCGTAGATGACTCGGGGACTTGACCTTTTCAACAAGGTCCCGAGATCACGTCTAGCTAACGATTAAAAAAAATCAGATATCGCCGAACTGGATTATTATTTCCGTACGGACACCATGCGAACACTGTAAAACCACCGTATGGGCGCCGTACGCACACACGTGCATCGTATGATGTACGTCAGAGCTACCTTCAAGCTCCGCACGACCTGTCTGCGATATCCATATGGATATCCTACAATTGCATTCTCCAACAGATCGTACAGGGCCTGTATGCATGTTACCAGAAGCTACTATTTTATTGAGACCGTACGGATTTTAACAATTGATGGAATCGTACGATTTTATTAATCGTACGGACATCTTACGGATATGTGACCAAGGCATAACCCGCACGTTTTATTACGATACGCTAAGACAGCATTAATTCGTTTTGTAAACATATACCTCCAGCCATTCGTTTTCAATATTTTGAATACTTGATAAAGTTCCAAGGGATAGTTAAAAATATTCCTATTATTAATCAGTATAGTTAAATAAAAGTGTTAAATAAAAATGTCGAAGAAAAATAATGAATTATGTCTTAGCAAATTATATTAAAACGTAAAGGTGAGGTAAAGAAATTTATTTCCATGGACGTCTGTTTTGTAACATTTCGATGACTCATTGTTCAGGTATGAACATACCAAAGATATCGCTCAATGTTTTGTTTTCACTTTAATCACTAATTGAATAAAGCTGCTCGCTCTCAGATGTTGGAAAAAAATGAATTCCTTTAACTGTTTGAAATTAAACTATTTTAAAATGAATTATCAGATTAAAAGATTATTATAAATTATGAGTATTAATTTCCGTATAGTATTTTTCAAGTTTTGAAATTATACGCTACCAATCTACATGTTTAAAGCGTTGCAAATGCTTTTGAAATCAATGTATAAACATAAAGTGCTGCGGTGCAGTAAAGTCAAACACACATACATTTTAAGCAGCTCTTTTCGAATTGTTGCGTTTATTAACACTCATATTGTTGATTCAAGTATTTACTTTAAGAATTTCAGTTTTAAAATATCGTTTTAAAGAAATTATTTTTACATCACTGAAAAATATGAACGAGCAGCTTTAAGGCAAAGGTGTTTAATAAAGGAATATTACGATAGTATCGTCAGCAAGAAAAGGTTACCTCGCTAGCAAGACACTTAATATTTTCAAAAAGTTCACAGTGAACCAGTAATTCCAACAATGCCAACACATCTACTTCATTCGGTCCCGTACTACCTTTAATCTTGTCATTGATTTCACGAATATAGAACTTTGCAACGATCCACCAATGTATTGATGGTTTTATCCCTTCAGTGTCATGGACGATCCAATTGATTCTCTTTGACGACTTCCTTCTGTGGATTTCGAGTACTTTATCAAACATATTCTCACATACTGCACACTTGTTTGAATCACAGTCAGGAAAATAAGTCCATATGGTTTCTGTAGTGTGCCTTTGTTTATATCTACATATAACTCGATTTTCATTCATCACGCTTTCAAGAAATCGAGTAAAATGATCAGCGTCGCTCGAGAATTGAGCGATTAGCGTTTGCATTTCACGCCTTACAAAATCATGCAGGCCCGCTTTTGTTACTTGTAGACCTACTGACGCCTTCACCCATAATTCAAAATCGTCTGAATAGATTCTTTCAGACATAGTTAGGCGGCTGAAACTAAAAAAATGTAAAATTAATAAAATTAAGAAATAGCATTCAAAAAAGAAAGATAGCGTTCAGCCGATGTACATGTACATTTTTATTTACATGTTTACGTAAACATCCTTCCTGTGAAAATTATCAATGGAGGCAGTTGATTATGAATCATGTCCTTTGAGCGGAAGCTTAATCATTTATCAATGAAGAAATCATCTAATGGTCGTAAACAAATTATATTCACCGCGCTTCCATTCGTGTGAAAAGTAGGTCGGCACAAATCCTATTCAGCTTACGTCGAAAAAAATATCATAAGTTAAAGAGACATTTGCTAAACTTATAAAATAAAAAAGTAGAATATATGCAAGTAATAATTCTGAATCTAAACGTTTGAAGTGACACTCCCTAAAACTGCTGTCAAATTATGTTAAATCAAACTTCAAAAGCAAAAATAAAGGTATATTAAAAGTAGTATTACTGAACCTAAAAGTGCACACATAAATATTTCAGTCGTCATTGGTGTGAAATTGGCGTTATAGAATATGCTGAAGTACCGTTTAACATGGATAGATGGACACAGTACAAATGATTGTATGTAGCATTTGTGTAATAGTTTCTTAATTTTCTCTTCAGCTTGAGAAAGTGAAAGCGGAAAACGTAACGTTGCAGAAAAAACTTTAACAGGGTACATTACTTTGACGAATAGATTACCATGTACAATAGTGCATGGACTCGAATAGAAATACTTATTATTACGCCTATATTTCATACAAGAAATGACAAAAAAACCCACACACTTACTCTATAACTTCAAAAAAACAAACACAACAGTAATATCCCTCTACATATGGAATTATTTGTATCACACGATTATCTCACTCTTTTCATGTATTTCTTACGTAAAATTGTGTATTTAATCTATTTGATAGATATTTAAATACTTTATTAAAGTACAGTAAGTGCTGTGCGCTTGACAAAATGTTTTGAAAAACAGGTTTTGATTATTATGAAATATCAGGGAAAGATATCAATACGATGCTCTTCCCACATACTAATCTTCAAACTTGCCTCAAAGATTACTTCTTGCAATCACGAATCGTATTAAAACACTTAAAAAACAAATATATCAAAACATAAAAAGATGAGTGTTCAAATTGGAATATTTACTTTTAGTTATGATCATAGGAGTGTCAAAATGAGGACAATGTCTCAGGGGCAGGAATAACGGTCGGCGCTTTCATTGGTGCTGTCTGTGGAAACGTTAGGTTCTGCTGAAGGAGCTTGCATTGCAGATCGTTTGCCTGGAGGCAAGTAGCGAGTATCAACAACAGTTTAGATGCAACAAGCCATTATGAAAAATACTATATATTCTCTAACGGGAGGAAGAAATTGCCGCATTATTTTACCATACATAACTCTATCCGTTCGTTATTTTTCTGTTCCAGAATATTTCTTGGTTACAATGTCCAAAGACAGTATCACAATTCGCCCACTTTTGTTAAAACTGTTATGTTTCAACTGTTTGTTTTATTTGTCTGGAGCTCATCTGAACAATGTTTTTTGTTTAGATTGCACACATGGCTTTGATATGTAATTAAATTTGCAAGTTCCATAACACAATTTGCATATTATTATAAGCTTTAATTTAAAATATGGCAGAACCACACCTACTTGGTAAATATTCTTTTAAAATATTTTGTTTTGTTACATTTGCATGTTTACGCTATCTATACACAATAGTGAAGGGCAGTGACCATGCCTACTCACGAAAGTAGATGTAATTAAAGGAACAACTATTGTATAACTTATAAATCAGCGGCTCTATTTTGTAAAACAGTTTATGCTACAAAGTGTCCGGTGGCTTCTTCAAAGAAAACCCTCCTGTAAATCGATATTTGTTTATTGATTTCTATTGATGCACAAAGAGAACGACACAACTATATTATTCGGCTCAGTTGCAATGACGGGGATTTGGTCTCCAAACCATTTTTAATGCATACGAATAGCAAATAACATGTCTGAGTATTTAAAGCTGTGCACATTTATTGAATGCATGCATGTACATACGTTCTTGTTTAAGCTCCAGACTGTGTAACCTGTTCTTTTATTTATTACGAGAACATTAAGTATTAGTTATATAAAATCATTGTAAAATTTGATGAATTTTACATAGTTTATTGCATTGCAGTAAAACGTTTCTACACGTTTACACTATGTTTGTCTGAATCAAACATACTACTAATATTTTAAAATGTATAACGTACCAATTGTGATATTTACACACAATGCTAATATCGATTATTTATTTGAGTAACGACATTTTTATTATGCTGATAATTTGTATTACAGTGTACCATCAATATGTTAATTGTTGAGATCACTATGAGGCCTATGTATTGTACGTATATGTAGCGTCGTTTTTTGTTCATGTAAATCACGAATCGGGTGTTATTAACAAGTGTTTTATTCATGTAATCCGTTCTTTGTCATATTTCACTTATTATTTATGTATATGTCCGTTTAATATGTTCCTCCCTGAAATGTGAAATTTTAAAGTATGTCAAGCATATGTTTTTATACATATATACGCTAATGGCGTCCAGAATAAATTGTTTGTAGATGCATGTACCAAACATTGACTTCATACAGAAATAAAAGAACAATTATTAAATTACGTACGTATAAGTTTGAGATAAAACATTTTATATCAAAAATTATTCCGTGCTGTTAATGGATTAACGATTCATACACTGCTGTGAAGAAAATCGATGCTTTGAGCGGTAATAGTAATTTAAAGGAAATGAAGATACATACAATGTGTATTGGTTAAATATTACCTTATTTTGATACAGGATGCTTTTATGATACGAATAATAATTTTGTAATACATTTTCAATCCTTCTGTGGTATAATTTATATCAAAGGCAATCAAACGGTTGTCTGTTTTTAGCTCACTTGAGCACGAAATGTTCAGTACATTATTGTGATCGTCTGGTGTCCTTCGTTCGTCTGTCTGACCTCACTTTATATTGTGTTAGCAATAGAGGTTGCATGTTTCATTGTATCTTCATGAAATGGTCGGAATGCATTTCTAAAATCTAGTTTGAGTTCCAATAATGAGTAATCTTGGCCACTAGGTCAAATCGTAGAAAAAAACATGTATATGCAATGTCATTGGATCTTCATCAGGATCTAGGTCGAGTTTTGATATATAACTTAACACATCCGGTAAAATCGTAGAAAATATTGTGCATGCAATGAAGTTTTCATTTTTGACTGGAACTTCATAAAAATTAGTCAGAGGAGCTACCTTAGAAAACATTGGTTGAGTTCAAATATGGGTTCTCTTGGGTTAAGTATTAGGTCACCTGGTCAATTCCATGCCATGGAGGCCACATTTACAACCAAATCAGCATGCAAATCGATTGCTCAGACTTTTTCCATCAATGATGTCTAGATCAGCTTGAATTGGACACCTGATATCAAAAATTAGGTCACACTGTCAAATACAAATAAAAAAACTTATTAACCATTCGCCGGGGGTATATGGCAATAGCTTCTGTCCGTGAGTGTGTGCATCTGTGTGTAATTTTGTCCAGCAGTCTAGTCGGAACAGTTTTTTAGGAATCCACCGATTTACATTCTATGCAACACTGTGTATTGTTTCAATTTCAATATGTGATTGCCCTTGGATACTTTTTATATACCTTCGCGCTGGAACTAAATAAACATTTTGGTCGATATCATAACAGGAGATGCCCTTACGGTTTGATGAAATAGACATTGAATTTAGCTTTTTCATTATGCATGTTTGTGTACATATATTATATGTAGCACTTCTGTGTCTTCTTGTCCGGGCTATGTTTCGAAACCAAAGAAACTTTAAAGACGCCTTCATCTTAAAGCGGAAATATTGATATCATCAGCATGTTTTTGTTCAATGATTTTCTACCGAGTTATAATCCATTTGACTACTACACAAATATCTGTGTGTCTGCACTATTTCTCGGCAACTACAAGCTTCAAATTCTCATTGAGAAGATTTTTAACAAGTTGAGATGTGCATACGGCAAGCATGTTTTAGTTCGATATGCTTTTGCAATGAACATTGGGCCTTCATTGAATTATTCAAATAACTAAAGCTTCATAAAAACTTTACTATAAAGAAGAAGTGGGCGGTTTATTTCGAGACTTTAATCTATTACATTAACGACAACACTGCTACTATTTTATTCTGATTGCGTAAAACGTTTCTCAGACCGTTGAATTCTTTCTCGGAGTTTCATTGGATGATATACATACATGTTTACATGTATAATTCTCTTTCATTGGTTACGTTTAGATATGTAGAAAATTTAACAAAGATTTCGCGCCAGTTGTTAGTTCTTGTTTGATTGTGTTGTACCATTTTTTGTTTTGTTTGATTTTCTTTGTTTTTTTCAGTTTGTTTCCTTTTTCACATCGTTCATTGTATGTGTTTACTTATTCATTGATTTTATCCTTATTTGATTCATTGTATTTGGTATAATGTTTGTTTGTCAACCTCCTCATCTTTTTATATTCTATTTCCATTTATCATTAATAGTGACTCTTGTTTTTAAGTGTCGCTGATAATTTTTAGGTTTTCATTAAATATATTTGTGATGTATATACATCTAGTAATATTTAAGGACTCATTATGGATACTCACATTCCGTGAATATGAACTGAGTAATGTATTAGTGTATTTATGGATTAGTGTGTGGTGCACTGATGAACACTTGATCATATGCGCTGATAAACTTTTGACCAAATGCAGGTTATTGGCATATGTGAACTTAAACTGTGATTCTCACTAAATATTCAGTATCACATTTACTTAATTGAATACATAAGTGATTCAGTATTTATTTACATATTTATTTAATTGAATCCATGCTATACGTAACACAACCTTCATGTTCCCCACTGATGATTTTTGACAGAGCTATGGCACTTTTGTTACCTGTTTCACATGTCGTCAGGGCCGTGCCATTTATTGGCAGCCAAAGGCAGAAATGCAAAAAGATACTTCCGGAAAGATTCACAAATAAGAGGAAATGCGCATATTGCCAGCATGTTCCAGTTCAATTAATTTTTATTGAAATGGAGCCTTTTCATGTTTATTTGATCTCTACGGCTATTTGTCACAAAAACCGTATATGTCCAACATTATTCAAAACAAACATAATAAAAGAAAACAAAAGAACATTTTTTGCTCAACATGGGATTGATTAAAATACATGTAGGTTTGTAGTCCTTCATTAAACTTTAAGAAAATCGCTTCTAGCAAATGCTTTGCTACACGTCAAAGGAATATTCAGAAGGCGTTTATGTATATTAAGTAATATTGAGGATTTAAGGAGTATTGTGATTTTAATAAGGCAAACTAATACTTAACATCAATTGGAAAATAGACATTATCACACAATAGTTGCATTTCGAAAAAAAAGCGATTGAAGAGACCTAGGCTCGGCGTCTTTGACGTGTAAACTGTTATTCTAATTTCAAACTGGAATACATGTAACTTAAAGGTCCCATTGATTGAAAATTTCACCTGTTAATATTTTGTAAGCCATTTGTTTATTTAGTGCACTGAACCCAGTTGGGCGGAAATTTTCGACAAGAAACGTGTTTATTGAGACATAAATCACCAATAGGAGTGATCGTGTTTGCAAACGAAACCCGGTATTGCGCAATAATTTCTACTGATAAGAGATATATGCGGTGGGCAGCGGTCGGTCAGTCCGCGTTTTTGAATCGTTAGGGATGTTTTTTTAACGACCGTAACTTTTTTAAAATAAAAGATATTTTAAAATGTTTTATATCACTGGAAAGCTAATAAAATATACCTTTTATTCATTATTTTCAATTTTTGTTAAGATTCAAAATTAAAAATTCGCGAGCGAGTAACGTACACTGTTTTCATAAATGATTATAGCAGCAACAAGCCGTTACGAAAAATCAAGTGTCATTAAAAACGGTATTTCTTTCAAAAGAGATATTTTGATGTAAAAATATGAGTATCAAGAGCATGTCATAACTTTTTGAATTTTAAAAATCCTTCAGATAGCAAAAAAGTTATAAAAATTCAAAAATTCCTTTCCGATACATAAGCATTGTAAACACAACTGTTATTGCCCACCAGCAATCTTATCAAACTTGCCGTGTGACGTCACGGCGATCACTCCTATACAAATTGGCCGGTATTTCACCGAAACGCAAATATTACGATCCTCGGCGACTTCCGTAAAATATCGGAAAAGTTTCCGTGTGACGTCACTTGCAGTACTCGAGAAAGATTGATTATAGTAAACGAGCACACAAAACTCCGTGTAAAAACACGATTAACTTTCAATTTATATTATTTTTGTAAATGGGAGGCGCTTGGTGTGTTTTTGGTGGATGCAGCAACAAATGGAGTGAGAGAATAAGCCTACACCAGTAACCTTGGGACTCTAATATAAAAAATCAGTGACTAAGACAATAGGGACGAACCGCAGTCGCATGAAGTTTGGGCCCTGGAAAGTCATTCTTATAAAACACCCCGGCCCGACTATCAAGCATATATAATACGAATTATATATGTTTTATGGTCGGCCCGGGGTGTTTAATATATAACTTTTCGGGTCCGAACTTCATGTAACTGTATGACGAACGTTTCAAAATTCTAGATTAGCAACTGCGTGAAACGGTCCAAGCGTTGAATGTCCGCTCATGCACGACAAGAAAAGACAAAAAATGTATTTTAAATTCGGCCTTTGTAGAATAATCTCGATCTATTCAATTTAATTATTTTCTTTAGGAATAAGTTTAAGACTTTGTTTGTTACAAACTTTTCCAATCTAGATTTCACCAAGTGCACATTTACTTGTATAACTTAAATCATGCTGAATTACATCATATACGAGGATATTAGGTTGAAACTTTTGTTACATAATGCATTTCATTACAGAATATTATGATATTATTTAAGACACATGTTTTTAAGATCTAGTCTTTATAAAAAAAGCTGGCATTTATATTTAAATCATTTAAATAAAATAATGTAGAATAAAGGCCCTATATAAAATATACTCTACTAGAAGTTTAACTTACATGGTGCAGAACACTCCAGTAATCCATAAAAGTATCAAATCCTTAACAATATCTCGTTTTACGTCGCCATGGTAAATAATTAGCGTAGATCTAACCATTGAAGGAATTACAGTTAATCTAGCCCAAGGGCATAAGTCACAACAAAGGATGCGATATGATTTGTTGTTAATTGGCGCCCCCCTGCCAGCAATCTAACTGGTCACACATTATTGCATATTGCACACTGGTCAATTGCATTTGATAATTTCACAACAATATATAACAACAAAAACAACAACAATATAATTTATTAACATGCAAAGTGCCCAATTAAAATTATGAAACCATTATTTATGTTTTCAAGTTTCAATCTTGAAAAACATAAATAAAAAGCAATTCAGCAAAAGAAAGTTTCCAGCAACCCTATAAATGTTCAGAAAGTATATCTTTTTGGTTGCCGATGACACATTTTATGAACTGGAATGAATATTTTTCTTAAAGTGAAATTTGACCATATTTAGGTAGATATCGTGATTTTAATTATAATGAGTTTTCAAAAAGATTTGCGTCAGAATTGTTTTTTAACCAACAAAATCGTGTAAACTATTTTGATTTACATTCTTAATTCAATTGTAAATCTAATTCTTTAAACTACCCACAAGAAAACGTGTCATGAAAAATCAAGCTCATCATTTTAGATATTGTAATTAGATCGGGCATTTGTGTTCTCATTTTCATCATCAATGGAAATAATATCGTCCATATTTGTATAGTTTGTAAGTCGCGTGCATGCGTACATTTAGATCGTTTCGATACATTTACATGATACTTTTCTTACACATTTAAGAATGAAACATAGATTTCATTTTGATAGAAACAAACAGAAACAGAAGTTGGTGTCATTTGCATATATAAAACTCGACATAACTGCTGTATTTTTATACTTAAATCAAATAGTTTTATAACATTACACGGACTTCGTTCTATACGTTACGGGCTCAAAATATCCTCATCTCTACTCTCTGAAGATGCCTAATAAGATGAAATTATCGCTTTCGTTGTTGTTAGAGTACCTGTTATCCGCCACGATTGTACTGCTTATGACGTCACTCCAGGTTAGCGATTCCGAAACTGCCGCTCGTAGGTTTCCGGAAATATTATCGTCACTTTCCGTACAGGTGTGTTTTTTGATAACTGTATGGGCTTACGGACAGTTCACCACTCGGTATTTTTCGTTAAAAATTATCAAATTTGCATTTGCTGACGAATAATATTCAAATGTTAAAAAGAAAGTTTTCAATCAATGGGACCTTTAACATTAGAGTAGAAAGCATTCGTATTGCTGCGATTAGATTAGTGTGAAATAATCAAAATTGTTTGCACGTTAGCCTAAGCATAAACGTGTAATATTGATAGTTTTGTTAACGATCGGACTAAATTATGCAAGAAATGTTGATGAACTACAAAGAATCATTCTTTCAAATAACTAAACTATCTTTATGTTACAGGCATGGGACAATGGGTAATGGATAATGTTAATTGGCATTATTATTTTTTCAGTAATGGAATTTAATGGGTTATAGAGCTATTTTCTCATAACATGTAATGGTAATGCAATGCATTCTTTTAAAAAAATGAGGGTAATGGTCAATTACTTTTCCATAACTTGACATTACTTATCTATATATTGAGGAAATCCATGCTTTTATTGTCTTTTAATCAAATATTTCAAAAGATTAACTTACATACTGATCACAATGTAGGTGTTGGACAGTCCATTGTTTTACCAAATATAAGGTGTGAAGGATAAGCTATACAACAATTTTGATTTGATTTGAAACAAATTTTAATAAGTTCCGTTCATGAGGGCAGTTATATTAGCTTATATTCGTGTATGAGACCTCGGCATTTCTCCTAAGATGCCTTTATCAGAAAAAAGTGTTTTTATGTGTCCAAAATAGTAGAGATTACCCGACTGCATTTTCCAGCCAGTTTCAGCCAAAAAATGAATTTGATTGGTTGCCAAAGAGTAAGTCAATCACAGCGACCAATTAGATCTAGTAGTGTGATTGACCTAGTAAGCTATACAACAAGTACAATGATATATATATATAACCTTTGAATTTGGTATAGTAAAAACACGTAGGTGTGAAGGATCAAAAGTCACATTTCAGTATTTTAATCCTGAATCCTATGCAAAATGTACCCTTATACTGTACAACACAGTATATTGTAAATGTCATGTTTTTTGTAAACAAAACTCAGGATAATTGTTCTATTCAATGAATAATAGTGTGTTCACTGTACAACCCTGTCATTGTATAGATTAGTATATCATTCGCATATCAATGCATGACAACGTTACAGTCCGGACACGAATGTGTGCATTTATAAAGGATTCCATTACCTTCAATCTCTAAGTGTGACCTTGACCTTTGAGGTATTGACGTGGGTCCTGCACGCGACACGTCAGCTTGATTTGCTACATTTTTGAGCCAAGTTATCTAAAAACCTACAATGCATGACAAAGTTACAGTCCGGACACGAATGTGTGCCTATATACAGGATTCCATTACCTTCAATCTCTAAGTGTGACCTTGACCTTTGAGGTATTGACGTGGGTCCTGTACGCGACACGTCAGCTTGATTTGCTACATATATGTGCCAAGTTATTTAAAAAACCCTACAATGCATTACAAAATTACAGTCCGGAAACAAATGTGCGCATATATATATATATATATGCAGGATCTATTGCTTTCAAACTGTAAGTGTCACCTTGAACTTTGAGGTAGGGGCGTTGGTATTGAACTCGACACGTCGTCTTAATGTTATGAACACTTGTGCCAAGTTGTTTTAAATCGTTCCATGCATGACAATGTTATAGCCCAGACACGAAAACATGTAAGGAGGGACGGACGGACGGTGAGTTTTTAATATTCCCGCCATCGGGGTTATAAAACTATGAATGCCTGTATTGCTATTAGTTTAGTTTGTTGTCATTAAATGTTGCTGTATTTCACAGAATGATTGAAACATTTATTATGAATAAATATAATGATCATAAAACAAAGAAAATGACTTGACAGCTTTGTATGCTGGTGTGTGTTGGTGGTGTATGTGTGTGTGTGTGCATGATTGTGTGTGTGTCGTGTGTGTGCGTGTGTGTGTGTGTGTGTGTGTGTGTGTGTGTGTTGGTGGTGTGCACTTCTGGGTGCTGTGGGGCTCGTTTTGGGGAGGCTGCGTTTTTGGTACGTGGCATTCCCTGTTTGATATCATTTTTGTTTTTTTGAAATAAATTCAAAAAGTTTGACAGTCATATAGAATAGTTTCAAGATGAACAAGACACGTTTTGAGTAAGTTTCTGCGGGAAACTTTGATATTTTTTGCAGTTTTTCATAAAAAGAGCTTAGGTGTGTACCTTTTTTAAACTAATGCCAGTATAATTATAAATGATGTTTTGAAAATAATATAAAATAGTTCGGCGCATTTTATCAGAATTCAGAGTGAAAGTATTCTATGTGAAGGTTTTTGCTGACACTTCTTTTCAATTGATTTGATTGTAAAGATTAAAATCAGTGTGTTGTAACACAGAAACACGCATCATATCTAAATTATACTTATACAAACAACATATTTATTTTTCGGGAATGTGTTTTCCTTCTCCTGTATATTTTTCAAAAATTCAAATAAACTAGTTTCGCGAAGAGCCCTCAATGTGACGTAAGCTTTCGTGCTTTTGTTTAAGCCAATTTAGACGACATGCATGTCTTAATGGATTTGTTTTACTAAAGCAAAGATGAAACAATTTTATTTTACTTCAATGTTGCTTCAGGGCTATGGTTTCATCACTTGTTAGCCTGTTTGGAAAAGCGTTTGTGTCACGGATTTTGACTGTTGACAGAAACGTATTTAGTTTTTTTTTCGCATCCGTTTTAGGCGCTTATGGGCTTATATTTCTTTCAAGAACGCATTCTCATTAACA
The DNA here is from genome assembly GCA_022818135.1 of Saxidomus purpurata. Taxonomy (NCBI): domain Eukaryota; kingdom Metazoa; phylum Mollusca; class Bivalvia; order Venerida; family Veneridae; genus Saxidomus; species Saxidomus purpurata. Next base: position 416,628 of record JAFMSR010000006.1, read on the forward strand.
GTTGAAATCAAATAAAATGTAGATCTATTGGGTTTAAAAGTGTTATACAACATTCACGTTTTCAGACGTCATGAATGCTTTAGAAAATCACAACAGTAAGTCAAATTGTTGTCATGAATGAGAGGTTGATGTGACCGTCATTAACTTTGACGTATCTCATTACGTTTCCAGAACAGTTATTTTAAAAGCGGCAAGTGCATAACCGATGGACAAGACTTTTCGGCAACTGACACACTATAATGATATGACCCACCATGTTTTCTTCATTTGACTGATCACTTTGTAATACAATGTACAATATTTTTCGGTAGCATATTTGTTATCAGCTCCTTCAATATTGCTAATAGGCCATAGTTTTATCACTTGACAGCCTGTTCAAAATAACTCGATTGTCACGGACGTTAACTGTTGACAGAAATTCTCAGGTATTTCATCAACTTGTTCTTTTTATCTTCAGCCAGCAAACGTGGTATAGATAACGCGCAAAACCCTTTTTGGTATAAAACATATTTTCTTTCAATCTTGTTTTTCGATATTTTCTAATTTACCAGCACTACTAGCTTAATTTTTCATTGACAACCGGCCGTCATCTTGTAGGTGCTATGTCTGTGTAAATGATACATTCTCCAAAAACGGATATTACCTTTGACAGATAATTAACTGACCTTACCATATTTAACCTAACCATCGGAAAATAGTAAACAACGTTATAAGGTTTGTAGTGGTCGGGCTCTTCGGCAGTCAGTTACTGCAAGAATTAAGGGGTCTCTGCGGTAACGTCATCCAGTGTCGTAGAGGATTGTGTGGTCGCTCTCTTGGAATCGGGCAGCCATCTTGCAGGGCACTCCAGCAACCCAGATATACGTATAAGCGAATGACCCGAGCAAATGGCATAGGTATCAGGTAACAGTCCCTTGTATTGACATCCCCTTGAGTTGCATTAGGTTTGAGTGGAAACAACACTGGTGGCAGCGCCTAATTGAGCCCACTTGCGACGCTCATCCATCAAATCGCTACCAGAGCGTTGGGAAGAAGTAGGTCAAGAGGGATCTCCGTACATACCAGTGCAAGGCTTCAGTAGCTTCCTGGTATCTACAGGGAAGGAGGAGAGAAGGTAGGAAGAGTAGTGTTTTTTTGCTGACCTCGCCGGTATTAGGCTTGACGGAGGCAAGTAAACCTAAGCGCACCTTGCTCGTCTGGCGCCATTTGCAATTTTCGCATTTGCGTGCAGCCGGTGTGGTAGTAGATTTCTCCACCGGAAGTGATATTTTGTGAAAACATTTTTGTTTTTAGACCTCTCTGCTTGGTACTCTGCCCTGGGATCAGAGTACGACTAGAGCGTTACGTGTCTGGACAAAAGTTTATTATATCATTACATGGTAGTTATTGTTAATACATTTATCCAGGCATTTTATCATTATGGCTGAAGAGGGAGCTGCTGGTAAGAATCCAGCACCCATAAGGATAAACTATGCTTCTGTAGAAGGGTTGCAGGGATTCCCTGGGATTGGGAGAAAGATGGCAAAGGCCATAGTGGCTGTGCGCATTGGGAGTCGAAATATCACCCCAGATGTGCTGGCCAATATTTCCAGGAGGGAGTATTCGTCAGAGGAACTGGCCTAAATTGATTTCGCTCCCAATGAAAAGCTGGAGGAAGACATCGCTGAGAGTTCGGGAGGTGAAGAGCCGGTATGGCCAGTGTCCCAGTGGCAGAGGGCCTTCGCGGCCACTGTCAAGCAGCTGAGTGAGGCCAAAGCAAGGTCAGATTATGATGAAGGTGTTATGAAAACCGAATCAGACTTCACCGACTGTTGCTGGTGCTAGGCCGAAGACTTTGCCGAGGGCTGATAACCGGACCCCTGCCCCGGTGCCAGTGGCATGTGACTGGGCCCTGGCCCAGGCAGATGTGGTCCGTGATCAGGCCCTTTCTCAGGCGTCGTTGGCTAGCAGTAGTGTCGTCCCAGACCTTGATCCATCATCTAGTAATCTTACTAACTTGGTTGGCAACACCCGGATGATGGAGCCCATAGCTACCCTGCCTAAATTCTTGAACTTTGATGGGCGGGGTAACTGGAAAGGCTTTAGGTTACAATTTCTTGTTTTTCAGTTTTTATTTCAATTAAGCACATATAATTCATAATAATATATAAGTAACATATTATAGTTCATGTATATTGCAAATCATGGTATTGTTTATTTTCATATGCACTTAAAGGTTTTTTGAAAGTTTAGGAAAGTGAAGAAAAAAAGATAAAACAGGTAAGATAGGTAGAAAGAAGATGAAGAAAAACATTTAAAAAATGAAAAGTGAGCTTTCAATGCTGATTACCTACTGATTGAAAGCGATATGAAGCGGTGCAACAGTGTCTCTCAAGCTGTATCAAATCCTTGCCATTTTGTATAAAACGTATTAAGTTTGTTTTTTCATTGTGGCTGTAACTTTTTCAATCTCGATTTTCTTTTGTAAAAATGGTATAAATGAATGAATATTTGGTACTGGGGATGTATATTTGCATTTCGATATGAAGTACTTTGCCAATATAATGATGAAATAAATAATTTTTTGTGTCCTTTTCTGTTTGTGTACCTAGTGATATTTATCGATAACTTAAATCATTTATGGACATGCTTTTGTTTCCAAGATACATTTGCAAATCGACCCAAAATGTTTGAATCGGTTGACATTGCCAGAAAGGGTGTCTTTTGTCAAAGAGATATATCTTAAGAAAACACCAGTTGAAGCATCATACATATTTTGCAATTGAGTAAAGGTTAAAAAATCCTTGGTCCTAAAATAAAAATGTGTTCTATGTTTAAAATACCCCTTTCTAGCCATGATTTGTAAAAAAAGCATATTTCCATTTTTCATTTTTATATTTGAGTTGTTTCAAAGTATTTCTTTTGAGATTTTTTCTATTTTGTGTCTGTAATTGATCGCGGACCAAGATGTAACTATATCCTTGAGAAAAGAAAACCTAAAAATGGTTATTTGAATCCGTTCTATTTATATTACATTTAAATAATTCGGTACCTCCATACTTTTTCAGTTCTTCATGGTAAACTATATTCCACTTGTCCCGATTTTCATTTATGATTCGTTTTACCCAACTAGCTTTTATTGCATTAATAAAACTATCTACATCAATCATTTTTAAACCACCTTGATCATATGACTGAATAATTGTATTTCCCTCCATTTTGTCATGCTTAGAGTCCCACAAAAAATCGAACATGATATTTTTAATTCTTTTAATTCTATCTGCTGTAGGCGTATTTAATACTGTAAGAGGGTTAACCAGTTTTGGGAATGCAAAAGATTTTAAAACAGTAATTTTCCCGATTAAGGACAGTTTCCATCGTCTCCATTTGTATAAAGTATGTTGAAATGCGTCTATTTTGGGGTCTACTAGATTAAGGTCAAGTACGTTCGACGTATCGTTTGTAAAATGTATTCCTAGTGTTGAAGCTTTGCTTAATGTCCAATTAAAGTGTTTTCTTTTACAGTATGTTATGTTTGTACAGCGTAAAGATCCTATTCTCAGAACCGTACATTTTGAATAATTTAATTTTAGACCAGATGTTTCACTAAATTTTTCAAGTCTTGAAATAAGGTTTTGAAACAAACTTTCTATGCCATCTAGGAAAAAGCTTGCATCGTCTGCAAAGAGTGTTTGCTTTATTTCATGGTCTAAAAGCTTCAGACCGATTGTGTTTTTATTATTAATAATGTATTGAGATAGTATTTCGATTCCTATGATAAAAAGCTAAGGCGAAAGTGGACAACCTTGTCTCCCACCCTTTTCTATTTTAAAGAAGTCTGAAAAATGTCCGTTGATAGTAATGCAACTTTTTGCGTCACTATAGAAAAGTTTTATCCAGCTTATTAATGAATCCCCAAAATTGGAATATTCTAAACATTTAAAGACAAAGTTGTGATCAATACTGTCGAACGCTTTTTCGAAATCGGAGAAAAAGATCAAGCCATCTTCATCGTCTCTATTTATGTTTCCAATTATATCATATACAATTCTTACATTTTCACCAATCTTCCTTTTATAAAACCATTTTGATCTTTATTGATTATTTCCTCTAGGACCCTTTTTAATCTATTAGCTATTGATTTAGATGCTACTTTGTAATCAACATTCAAAAGAGAAATTGGTCGCCAGTTGCTAATATTTGTGAGTGTTTTATCTTTTTTTTGGTAAGAGTGAAATAATACTTTGATTTTGTAACTCAGTCAGATTTTTGTTTTCGTTTGAGTAATTTAATGAGTTTACCAAGTATTTTCGTATGTCGTTCCAAAATATTTTGTAAAATTCTGTCGTTAAACCATCAGACCCTGGACTTTTCATGTTTTTCATTTCTTTAAGAGCTATGCCACATTCGTATTCTGTCGAAGAACCTTCACATGATTGTTTTTGTTTGAGGTTCAATTGTTTGAGAAAGTGTGGAAAAAATTCTGAATCATCTATCAAAAACTCATCATTCTTATACAACTTTTTATAAAAATTATGTATTAAAGTAGTGATTTCTTTTCTGTTTGTTGTAGCTGTTCCATTTTGTTCTAGCTTTTTTATTACTTTTTCTTTTGCTCGTTTTGTCTCAAGTGTAGAAAAATATTTGGTATTTTTTTCTGCACCTTCAACCCATTCAGCTTTTGTTCTTAGTATAATACCCTTAATTTAGATAATGGTTCAGGCTATCTTTCTTGATGTTAAGTTCATGTACTCAGGTTTGATTTCCTGGATTCTGGTAAATTTCATTTTCTATTCTTTTGATGTTATCTTCAATTTGTTTTTGTTCTTCATTATTTTGTTTCTTTGTCTTTACTGAAAAACGTATTGATTCATTTCTTATGTTGCCTTTAAGTATTTCCCACAGGGTGTTTGGATTGGCTTCTTTTGTTATGTCAACGGTTTCGTGTATTGTTTTTCGTATATCTGGGTCCATGATAATACTGTTATTATACGTCCGAAGGGACGTATTATGTTATCGCCTCGGTGTCCGTCTGTCCGTCCGTCCGTCCGTCCGTCCGTACGTCCGTCTGTCCGTTAGCAATTTCCCTTCCGCTCTGTAACTCTTGAACCCCTTGAAGGATTTCGAAGAAACCTGACACAAATGTTAACCAGACTGAGACGACGTGCAGAAGCAATGTTCCGGATGGCTGGATTCAAGGTCAAGGTCATACTTAGCGGTCAAATGTCACATGATTTTGTTTCCCTTCCGCTCTGTAACTTTTGAACCCCTTGAAGCATTTCGAAGAAACCTGACACAAATGTTAACCAGACTGAGACGACGTGCAGAAGCAATGTTCCGGATGGCTGGATTCAAGGTCAAGGTCATACTTAGCGGTCAAATGTCATATGATTTTGTTTCCCTTCCGCTCTGTAACTCTTGAACCCCTTGAAGGATTTCGAAGAAACCTGACACAAATGTTAACCAGACTGAGACGACGTGCAGAAGCAATGTTCCGGATGGCTGGATTCAAGGTCAAGGTCATACTCAGGGGTCAAAGGTCATATGATTTTGTTTCCCTTCCGCTCTGTAACTCTTGAACCCCTTGAAGGATTTCGAAGAAACCTGACACAAATGTTAACCAGACTGACCCGAAGGGACGTATTATGTTATCGCCTCGGTGTCCGTCTGTCCGTCCGTCCGTCCGTCTGTCCGTCTGTCCGTTAGCAATTTCCCTTCCTCTCTGTAACTCTTGAACCCCTTGAAGGATTTCGAAGAAACCTGACACAAATGTTAACCAGACTGAGACGACGTGCAGAAGCAATGTTCCGGATGGCTGGATTCAAGGTCAAGGTCATACTTAGCGGTCAAAGGTCATATGATTTTGTTTCCCTTCCGCTCTGTAACTCTTGAACCCCTTGAAGGATTTCGAAGAAACCTGACACAAATGTTAACCAGACTACGACGACGTGCAGAAGCAATGTTCCGGATGGCTGGACTCAAGGTCAAGGTCATACTTAGCGGTCAAAGGTCATATGATTTTTTTTCCTTCCGCTCTGTAACTCTTAAACCCCTTGAAGGATTTCGAAGAAACCTGACACAAATGTTAACCAGACTGAGACGACGTGCAGAAGCAATGTTCCGGATGGCTGGATTCAAGGTCAAGGTCATACTCAGGGGTCAAAGGTCATATGACTTTTTTTCCCTTCCGCTCTGTAACTCTTGAACCCCGTGAATGATTTTGAAGAAACCTGACACAAATGTTAACCACATTGAGACAATGTGCAGAAGCCATGTTCCGGATGGCTCGCTTCAAGGTCAAGGTCACACTTAGGGTTCAAGCGTCATATAACTGTGTGGATATTGCTCTGCATTTGCTCTTGATTACAGTGCTCTTGTTTTTATTTGGGAGATCCTATTTTGTTTGCTTAATTTTTTTATTCAATTACTTCCCTTTTATGTAACTATCAATAGCATATTTTGTAACTGTTTTATTATTGGCAGTACGGAAAAACCGAGACCACTTTTCTGTGGTACAACATGAATGGTACCTCCAATGTTTTGGTGTTTTTGACATTTTTGTACCTGGTTAGGATTTTCTGGTTGGGGACTTAGATTTTTTTATATAATTTCAATTTTTTATTCTTGTTCCTGTCCGTTGGGCTTCAACAGCCTAAATTTTGCTCCCATTCTCTGATACAACACTTCGGGCGTATATTGCTGCGCTTTGCGGTGCTCTTGTTCAGTTTAAAATAGCCTGGTCCTCTATCTTGTTTCACTAGATCTACTGATCTATAGCTAGGTGTAATTGTGCTTTTAGAGATTATATTAAGCAGATTTTGCGACACGAGAAAGTAGTCAAGTCTACAAAAAACTGGCGGGACAGTGCTTGAGTGCCAGGTGTAACTTCTTTTATTTGGGTTTGTAATTCGCCATATATCTTTAAGCTCATTGTTTTCAATAATTTTATTTAATCTCTCTGAATTTTGTTTATTTGTGTTTAATTTCTCGTTTAGTTTATCAATTTCAAAATTCAGGACAACATTAAAATCTCCAGCAACTATTAATGTATCATTATTATTATCTGTAATTGTTTTCTCTAATTTTTCAAAAAAGTCTTTATCTTCTTTATTTGGACCATATATATTTAGTAGAACGTATGTGTCTTCATTTATTTCTATTTTGAGAAGTTGAGTCCGACCTCTAACGATTTCTTTATACACCCTTGCTACTACTATTGTCTCCACTAATAAATATATCATGATTCCATTCTTTGAGCCATACGTCATTATCAACGATTTGTTTACAGTGAATTTCTTGTAAGAAACATACATCGTATTGCTTGTGCTTCAGATATTCAAAAATCTTTAACCTTTTTTCTCTAGCTGACAATCCTCTGACATTAAATGTACCTACGTTTATACTCATAATTTAGGTTTGTATGAAAAATATATACAAAGCTTGAAATGTACTGTTACATACGCTTCCATTGGGCTTCTTACTTTATCGGATAGATTAATGCAATAGAGTAAGTTCACAAAAGTACAAAAAGAGAAAAACTCGGAAGAAAAAGGCATGAAGTCATAAATGTAGGATTTTGGTTGTGTGTCTATGTTGGTGCCAACAAAGTTATTTCAGAGCAAATAAACTTTCAAATTATCACGATACGTCAATGAATGTTTTAGAATGATGTTCAGTTCACTGAGCTAAGATTGCATATAAGTGAACGTTATAGGGTAAATTTGTTATAATTTGGTATAAAAAAGTACAAATGTTCAAAATCAGTAGTGCATGATATAAACAGAACCTGTTAAACTATTTGTTAACAACAGACAAACATATAACTAAATATATAAGTATATGAACAAAGACGTCGTATATAAAACGAAAAGCATGTTGTACGTGTTACTTTCGTAAACAGACTAAACAACTATAAGAATACAGGGGACCTTGTCAATGGCAGAAAAAAGACATTTTATTGCTGATTACAATAGAAATTTAAGAGTATATACTTATACATAACTAACAATAAGATGGTAAATATAAAAAAACCAAACAGGTTGTTCTAATTTTCAAAGTGCATTTAAATGAATACAGAGGGGCGAATGCATTGCGTAAATACAATGTCGCTAAAATATGTATATAATTACCTTTTCGAAAAAAATGATATTGCAATGCATTTTCCAAATTAAGATGATGCACATAATTGAATGAAAAACGCGTATAGAAATAGGGTATATTAAAACGTAATTACGAAGTGAAGTAAACGATGTTACAGTTAATTGAACAATTTATCCGTGAGTATAAAAATAAAGGGTTTTTTAATTTATTGTGTAAGAACAATACAAATGTTAATCTCGTGTATAAACAAAATCGTCATAAATTTGTATTGTTTGTACGGATAACTTATGAACATCGCTTTACTTTTTAAATGTTCTATCCAAATTAGACCCTTCAAAACGAAAAGGTGAAGGACCTACGCTGGACGGATATAATTTTGAGATTTATATATAATAGGTATTTGGTTCCTTGTTAGAAAAATGAAACACAAGGAATAACAAATATCCTGCAGTCTTTTAGGAGAAGTATTGTTGCGCATCTGTAGTTTTCATAAAAAGAGTCATATATGTTTCAACTATTTCATTACGTGTTTAAACATCATGTTGTCAAAAAGTTGATTTGTACCTTTTGCCTATCTATTTGTATTATCTGTAAATAGTGCATAAGTTCAGTGCCTACAATTCAATAATTTGTATAAAAAAACAAGTTGAGTGTGCCGTGTGTGTCACAGTTTTTAACCTGATTTTATCGGCTCACTTGCAGACGACATTTTTATTATATAAATGACACTACTTTTTACCCTTTAATTGCAACGGTTCGTCGCTTCACTGGCTTTGATAGTGACTACAATTATAGTTCTCAATAAAAAGTTTGTATCCGCGCTTATGTTTTTAGATGTATATATCTACGGTTTTATGTTCACTATTTGTCTGTATTTGTTTAAGTTTTCTTTTCGGTATCACCAGTTGTCGGTTTTTCTGGCCATTTCATTTCTATCCAGTGCTGAAAATCGTATTCATTTACTTCGTGTTTTTTTCCTGTTTTGTCAACATGGTAAATGCGCCCTCCCTGAGACCAGGCAATTTCTACTTCGTCTGGAGACTTGTACCGTACACATGATAGGACGTGATAGTTTAAGCTTGTAAGGTCTTCGCTTATAAGCATACGTGAACCCTTTAACAGTTTCTTGTTGCTCATTACAGTGTCTCTCATTAGAAGAGACTGGAACTTGACAATGATTTGTTGAGTTCCGTTCCGCTTTTTCCCTATTCTATGGGCAGTATCGATGTCAGTTTCGTCCAAGTCCAGCTCCAGTACACTCATTTTGTAATTTAACTTGCTGCAGACTAGTTTGGTTGTTTCATCTGCATTTTCTTTTGATGTTATTGGTATACCGTCGATACGAATATTGTTTCTACTGGAGTATTGTTCAAGACACTTAACAGATCTATCAACTTTATGATTGACAATTTCTACTCTCAGCTGTTCGTTTTCGTCCTTTTGACCTTCTAAATCTTTCTCTAGCGATTTTAAATTTTGTTTCAAATGATCATTTTCGACTTCTTTGTCGAAAAGTTTAGATTCAAGAATCTCTATCCTTTTGGATACTGATTTTAGAAGTTCATCTTTTAACTGACCAAGTATATCTTTAATCATATCTAGTATGGAACCATCATTTTTAGTTATAACGTTTGAAAGTTTTCATTCATTTGTTTCAACTGTGTTTTTATTTCTTTCATTTCTTGACTGTTTGATTTCTCTTCAAAATTTGGTTTGGCATCTGGTGTGCACGTATTTGTGTTTTTATTTGAATGTGGTACAGGACACATTTTATTCATTTTGTTGATTGTTGACTTTGCTTTTTTCTTTTTTCGTTTGGTGCCTTTTCTTTCACTATTGCTTGCATCTACTTCACTCACACTTGATCCTTCACTTCGTTTCCTTTTTTCCGCAACTATTTTAGACCATTTTGAATCATTTTGCTCCATACGTTTGTTGTGCAGTATACATTGGAAAAAAGTAATGGGCCTTGTATGTTATCGACTGTCCGCCCGAAAGAGAAAGGTCAATAATTCTGAACACTAAAAAACAATGGCGACGTCCATTGTGATATACATATATCAGTTAATGAGAAAAAGTTCAAAATCTACCAACCGTAGACACACTTTAGTCTTAAATTAAGTATCCATTTTGAAAGTCATCATATTCAAATATCCAAATACACAGAAATATTTCCGTAAAAAAGTCCCTTTGATTAGATATTTTATGGTTTGTGTCAGCTATGAAAAACACGACTTCACTTTTGCAAAGGGAGAGAAAAAATCACAATTTCAGCGGTATGCCCTTGCCTTTGGTTTGTCGGAAGCAGATAAGCTGAACTGCTTGTGCTGGAGCCTTAAGGGTAAGGCTTTAGATTTCCTTGCGATGGTAACAGAGGATAACCAGCCGTTGTCATTTGATGGGTTGATTGGGAAGCTCGAGGCTAGGTTTAGGGAAAACGAGAACCCTGCCACGGCCCAGGCCACCTTTCAACAGGCTACGCAATTGCCGGATGAAACGCTGGAGGATTGGGCAAACCGAGTGCTCACTCTGGCGTCCCGTGCATTCAAGAAACTTCTGGTACAGTTTTGCACCGAGCAAGCTGTAAATCGCTTTCTTCAAGGTTTGCAACATAAAGAGGCAGGACATCATGTGTGCATGCGGGATCCGGATAGCGTGCAAAGCGCTATCCAGATGGTCCGCAAGTATCAACAGGTGCAGACGGCTATGTATGGGAGAAGCAAAGAGGAAGGGTATGAAAGGCGTCCCGAAGCGGTTGAGGGACCACCACTGGGGGTAAGCCAGGTGTCCGCCCAGGGGTCTGTTTCCGATGAAGCAGATTTCTCGGGAGCCTTGAGGCAGCTGGAGTCCAGGCTGGAGAGGAAGATTGTTGCTGCCCTTGCGGGCCTGAAACTGCAAGAGGGGGAGAACCGCATTTTGCGACAGTCAGGCCCGAGAGGAGAGTATAGCAGAAGCCTCTGTTATCATTGCAACGAGAAGGGGCATGTTAAAAGGGACTGCCCAAAGAGAAGAAGGGATTTGAACTAGAGAGTTCACTACGGGGGTCTAAGTGGGGGACCACATAATCAGAGCAGAGGTTAACACTGCGCTTAGGTCATAGGGTTATCAGTCCCTTGGTTACCAGCCCCCTAGGCTTAGAGCAGTAACATTGATAGCTGCTGGAAGGGTTATGGTTGTGTCCGGTTTTGTGACAGGTCTCTTTAACACAAAACTGGGAACCCACTGATAGATAGATTTATTTCGGTATGGAATACATATACATGGACATTTAAAACAACATGTACGGTACAAATATATAACATACATGAGAATAAATAAGCCATGACATGCACACCAACACCAAGGATAACACAAAAAAGAGAGACTCTTATTTCCATTGTGGTCCCCTGTGTTGGTGGCATGACATAGAGAGCCTTTAACCAATGCAAATAAAACACTGTAAATTAAATATAATCGCAGTTAGATTTCACTTATTTTAACACAGTTTGACTAGAAGTTACAGCATTGTAACACATTATTCAAGTTAAAACAGAATAAATATACTAGGAATCAAATGATAAAATTAATAAGCATTAGATATTTTAACTTAAGACAAACTACAATAAAAACAAATTATCATTATATCACAGTCACAAAATTAAACCTATTACTAAAACATTTGACAAGATACTAAGACGCAACTATAAAAAAGTAGGAATGAGAACAGTGACCTGTGGGATGAAATATTCTTCCATGTAATCAGGAGCCAGACCATTTTTTACTTTAAAAACATGACAAAGGATGATCTGATCTACACGTTTATTGACTGGTAACCAGTTGAGTGAGAGAAAGTGATTTGGACCAATATGTGACCTGGCATCAAGATCAAGGACAAACCTAATCATCTTATTCTGAGTTACTTGAAGTTTGTTTTTAAGGAACTGGGATAGACCGGGATACCATATTGAGCAACAGTAATCAAAATGACATTGGATTAAGGACATAACTAGAAGTGTCCTAGTATGTTGTGTAAGGTAATCTTTTTTACGATATAAATATTTCACTGGTTTAGCGAGAACTTGTATGTGGTCCCAATTGAGCAATAATTGTTCTTGGGAGTTGACATCTTGATTCTCCAGGGTCAATCTGTTATGGAGATGGGGCGGGTTGTCCCCATCAGTCATGTATCCCCCTAACCCCACTGATAGGTTCTAGGTCATTAATAAGGGTTCGGAGATGGGAAAGGCCTTTGCAGTAGAGCACAGCACTGAGTTGGATTCCGAGCCAGCCAGCTGTTCAGGGGTAAACTAGCTTGGGGTAACAGATGACAAGAGGTGGGAGTATGGTGACGCAGATCGGCCAGGGCTCAGCTAGAGGAAAGATGGGAGAAGTCCCTAGCCGAGGGATGTCGGGAAGAGATCACTGGACCCTTTGCTCACGGGCGATTGGAAATAATTGCAGGGTTGAGCGAAGGGCTAGGGCGGACCATTCCAGTTTGAGGTGCTTGATGGGCTTTCGCGGGCCACAAGGTTGGTCGGAGATAATATAGTTTGAGGAGACTAGGTAGTAGTTATCTCAAAGTATGGTGTTGTACACTGGATGAAATTGGAGAATCCTGTTTCGGGGTACACATCAAGGGGGTCACGAACACAATAATGGTGAAACATGCAGGGTCCAGCCTCCAGGTGCCGAATGTGCTGGGCAAGGTGTATCATTTTGTGTTGGGGCACCAACGCGACCGGAGCATCAACTTTGTGGGGGTGATTCGGGGAAGAAAGAAGGTTCAGAGTGCATTTGGGCCTAGTCCTCGCAAATCTGGATGGTGTGGTGCTTCAGCGGGGTCTGCATGGAGGGACCTGGCCAGCTCTTTCATGTATACCATGGGTCTTGCGCCCCTGATGGCACGCGACACATCATCCAGTAGGTATGGGTATGACCATATGTTTATTGGGGTGAGAAGTTGTGTACCTTGGATTTTGATTTTTCGGACCTGAGAAACACTATATTTTTTAACTAAGTCAAAGTTTACAAACAACATATAAAAATGTTGTCTCTTATTTCATATACCCAATTGTTCAGAAAAGCCAGTTGAAGTTTTCTACAGTGAATATTTTGTTTATAATGTTTTGCTTCCAGTGCATCACTTACTTTGTACCTAAGACCTAATCTGTATAAAGCAGAGTAGTGAAATTGAAACAAACAATGTTTGTTAAGATATGTGATAAACTCAAAATGAAAGTGAAAGTAGAGCTGTCAAAAATGAAATTAATAAATTGCTAGCATTTCGCATTGAACTATTTTTGTTTTGTTTTTACCAACTCATAGTTACTAGTTTAGTATATTGCAAACTTGATAATAATCAATACAGTTTTTAAAAAAGATATTTTTAATACAGAAGTTTTTTTTCTACATATTAAATGACGTTATGTCCTCAAAGAATATGCTGTATGAACAACATTTCTAAACCAACCATTCACTGCAGAAAGCTTCTACTTCTTTGTCTGAACCTTTTGGTGCATGAAATATGTACTTATTTTGCTAAAAAAGGTAATTTCAAACACTTCATGAACCATAACTAGTTGACATAGATTTATGTTTTTTATGCTCCCGACAGTGGGTATAGTAGTCAGCGGGTATAGTAGTACGTACGTTTGTCGTTTTTTCCGTGTGTCTGTGCGTCAGTAAGACCTTCCGTCCATTTTTCAGGAGTTATATTAACTGCCATGTCACTATGATACTATAGGGTGCATGTATTGTTCACTTATGTTTTTTACGACATTTATCTGACAGTCATTAATAATCTGTATAAATCCGTAAAATTAATTTTAGATTTCCGAGCATTTCAAATTACAAATACTAGTGCTTGATTTATATACATGTATAATATAAAGTAAGCATATCGCAGTCACGGTAAGTTCAGCCTAGTAGAGCGTTGCTTAAAGTTCCATATGTATTTAATTACTCATATATATAAAAAAAAATTACGGATAGAATAATGATAATTATTATCTATTTGATCCAAAAAAATGTTGAGCTACTCATGGCATTCATATCTTGATACGAAAACGCCTTGTCAGAAAGTGTCATTTCTTATTTTTTGCTACATTTATAGCATGAACGCTTGATAAAAGGTAATGTTATAAATGATTTTTCAAACGATTTACTACCAATTTTGTCAGTAAGGTACTTTTCTTGGCAATTATATACATTATAAAAGCTAAAAGTAAATTTACATTCAAAATGCTAAAGGGACTTTATTTTTTTTATTTATGTGTAAAATGGAATCTTAGGTAAAAATGGGTTGAGAGTAATTCTATCACACTTTGTACGATTTAGAGTGCTTTTCATCCTGATGCTTGGTATTTTACTGCACGATTTACTTTCTATTAAACTGACAACAATATAGGACAGGTCTATAATTCATTATAGACCTAATAAGCGGTCTATAGGTTATTTATTGACCAGTTTTAAACAAAGGAGCCGGTAGGTAAAAGAATGATAATGTTTGGGTTGTAATGTTAGTTTAGTGTATCAAGAATCTGTATATCACCGATTTGAACATAAACACAGTTTTACAAAATATTTAACTCTATATGATCTTAGGTACTTTGAACCGAAAGATGTACTTTCACTTTCTGCGGGTTTAGCAAACCATTTGATGCATTTTCTGTAATTATTGTAATTTGTGGTCATTTTACATACAATTGTTTCTACCAACTAGATGGTATGAAATAATAAAAAGTGAAACTACATCTGCAAAATGAGAAAAACAGTGCTTTAAGGCCATTTTAAAATAGAGTAATGTACTTTCAACTTTGATTAATGAAAAATTTATTTAAATGCGAACGATATTCAGGTTTAATATCAAACCTCATTATATTTACTCTAACACTAGCCTGAAAACATTTTATTCCAAAGCGTGCAAATCAGTATCACAATAGATATCGTTTAAATGAATTGTACCTGAAGCATTGTCATGTTATTTAAGACGCAATATGATATGCTATGAAGCATTATCTGCGAAACTGGAGGTTGGTAAAAATAGGTAAAAAATGAATGAATCACAATAGCAAGCAGACGATTTTAGCTCTTGAGCTGACTTGGGGCTTCTTTACGTTTCTTATATTTTGTATCTATGAGCAATTTGGAATCAGATGAAAATTTATCCACCTTCTGAATCATTTCTTCTCACTTCCATTTTATCCCATGACTTTCATTCATATTCTCCCTTTTTAGAAAATTTAAAGATAAATACTATATTTCACACCTAATTCACAAAGTCAAATTTTGCACAAAGGCCTGATTTTGTGTAATTTCCTACAATATAAATACATTGTGGTCAAATGAATGTTTAGCACCCAATTAAGATAGAGTCACAAAATTATTTGGAACTAAGATGCCATCAGCATGCATGCCTGGTTTGTGTATTTTTAAAGGACACAAATTCCAGACATGAAATTGATACATGTGTCAGAAAAGGAGGGAAATTATCACAACAGTTCAAAACACAATACAATGTATATGCATGTAGTTGATGAAGAATAAAGTTTATATTTAAAGCATTGCAGAAAATATTCATAAGAAAAAGACCTATTGTTTATATCAAAAGAGAGTAAAAGGAGCTATTTGTGTTAGTTTTAACGTTCTTGACACGGATAACACTGGATGGTGTATAATTATAGACCATAAAGGAAAATAATAAAATGGAGAAATCAATTAAATAAAAAGTAAAATCAATCTGAAAGCCTTATTCTTGGATAAAAATGGATCATAATATATCATGAGCCAGGACAATATTAACTGACCCCGCAGATGCAATCCTTGCAGTGGTTTAGTAGGAGGATTCTTCGTCTAAGTATCACATAAACATTTAACATTTTATACCAACACTGTTTATCGGTTGCCTTATTGTATCTGCATACCCACGGGCTTGACTAAGAAATGGAAGACTACCTGAACCTGGAAATAGTATCATACAACACAAAATTATTATAGAAAATACTGAACTATACTATAGACAAAAGGGGTTTTTGAAGTAAAGTACAGACGAATGGAGGAAGAACAAATCATTTTAACTGCAAGGGAAGTTATGTCCTGCTGTGTACTTTTGCAAGTTAGACATTTATACCAAAATTAGAAAGTTCAATATTGACTACTCGAAAAGCATATGGCAACTTGAATAGATTTCCGCACAAAAACATATATTTATGTTATCTGCTGACCTTTGATTTACTTATATAGGTCTTGAATAACTTAATGATTCATTTGAATGAATGATATTCTAATTTTATGGAAATAAACTTTCATCAAGGTTAGTAAACTGTTTTTGTTCTGTAATGCATGCCACTGATCTCAAGTGTAATCATCACCACGTGGCTTTGTTTATAAACATAGACTTTATCAGCAATTAGCCACACCTCCCGGGAAATTCAAATCTGAGATCGTCTGCTTGACAGTTTGATCTTTTTCTCACTGTCACTTTTAGAAGTGATATGAAATTAAGATTTTTGGATGAACTGTTTTGAAATGGCGCAGTTTACCTTTGTGACAAATTTGAAAGGTAACAGTTCTGTAACTTTGTCAATCTTTTAAAAAAGGGTCTCTATTTCTCTCGTAGTCTTTCATGTCAATGTTTGCGTTAGCCTAACCATAGGCTATGCGTCTGAACTTAAGGAAGACAATGAAGGGTTGTATTATGTCGGAATCATTGAAATCATCGCATTACTTGAAGCGAAATAAAAAAATAAACGCGTATTTCATCAAGGCAGAACCATTGCCGTCTCTTTTCATGATCTTAAATGTACCGTGTTATCGGATTATTTTATCAACAAATCACGTTGCCTCGGTTGATAAAGAAGCTCTAAGAGAAATTTTGGTAAAATTCGAACGCATAGATATGACAAAAGACAAAAAAATCTTAACTGGAACTTAAGTTGTCACCATTTTAGTATTATTTAGCATACCCAAAAGATCGAAAGTCTTAGTCAACTTAAACTAAAAACCTAATCATGCTGTAACACTGTTAGTGTTTTTAAAAATCGTGTCACTGGATGACTGCGATTATAATCACGAAACAAGTAAAGGCATATTGTACAGTACAAAGTGAAGCAACCAAATGTTGTAATCCTTTAACGTCACTATGAATTATGAACCGGTTTGATCGGGGAAATCCCAAGTCATTATATCTATTTTTGTTGTTGGTCTAATAGATATGTTTAAAGAGAAGCTTCCTTATCATTGTTGCTTGAACACACACTGTGTCACTTTAAAATGTAAACGTTCACCAGTATTAATACGTGCCTAGAAAATATATAATATTGATTGCTGTTCGATCAGCTATACAATGGTTTGAAATATTGTTTCATAATTTGTCCCATTATTTTAAGTTGGCAAATTGCTTTACATGCAGTATATGTGAATTAATCTGTCTTTAGTCGCTCGCTTTAAGTTTCTATAAATATAGTATTAGATTTAATATCTTGAAAGTTACATCAAAAGTTTAACTTTTAATTATTGATAAGTGAAAACTAACTTCTTTTTGGAAACTTAAATGGTCACCTTTATCTCTCTTACCTTGTCACTTTACTAGTATAATATATGAAACTAGTATATGTCCTATCACTAACTTAAGGAGATAGCCTAATGAGACATACGGTACTTAAAAAAGTATGTGGAATTTAACCTCCCGTGAGTGCTATAGCTAATAACTAAAGCTTATCCATTTGTTTGTCAAGATTAAGTTTCTTTTGAAACATGCTTTCCAGCTATTCAACGATATGTGTGTATCATTTATTGTGTTTTGATTTATCAATATAGACTTTAAATTCAACATTTATCGTGATTTATTTCGGATAACGCCTGTGCAAATCTATCAACGAAAGTGTCATTTTGTCGAAATTAAGCACGGGCCGCCCTAGTGCAATAGCAGAACTTTCGCGACACTACTGTCATACGAAAGATTATGCCGTTCACAGTCTCTTTCTAAAAATATCCTTTTAAAACTGTTATTTAATTGTCCAAGGAAATTATCAGACATTAGAGACTTGCTGTAGTGATTCGTCTCGCTGCGCCGTCGCAGCAGTATATACGATATTCTTTGACTTTATTACAGGAAATATAATGTTGCGTGTACGACGCAGCATGTGTCGACATTTACATTTCTTATGCATCACATGTCTATACCTTATAAACGCTTCTTATTTATGACTTTGATTTCTGTCCTCTGGCCTGTTTCGTCGGGCCCTTAAGGGTGTTTCTCTTGGTGCTCTGCCTTCTGCAAAGGCATTGAGTACATACGTTTTTTGGTTCTCAAGGTTTGCTTTTTATATATTTATACACGAGCATTTTTGTGTTTTACATACCATGCCTTTTGTTTCCATTGCGTGTGTTAGAGATTCACCTAGCAGGGATTACTTTTATTTACACTGTCCTGTGACTTTGGAACATGGTGGGGGTAAGAGTGAGGTTGGGTGCGCACCATAAACCGGTTTAAGCTCCCCAGTGGTGTTTTTGCCACTGACCGTTCCAAGGCGGTGCCCCACTGTGTTCCTTTAATTGTTCGTTTTGTCCTCGTGTGTTTGCTTTGTGTGCTGGTGTGTGTTGGTGGTGTATATGTGTGTGTGTACATGATTGTGTGTGTGTGTCGTGTGTGTGTGTGCGTGTGTGCGTGTGCGTGTGTGTGTGTGTTGGTGGTGTGCACTTCTGGGTGCTGTGGGGTTCGTTTTGGGGAGGCTGCGTTTTTGGTACGTGGCATTCCCTGTTTGATATTATTTTTGTTTTTATCTTACACTCGATATTGTGTGTATCTATTCCATAAGACTCCATACAATCACTCTTTATACCATTTTTCCATCATTCTATTTACTTCTTTAACTATCCCCGCCAAGGTTAAGAGGATGTATTAATGGGTTCCGTCCGTCCGTCCGTCCGTCCGTTTGTCCTAGCATCCGTCACACATTTGTCCGGACCATAACTATGACAGTATTCAAGGGAATTTATTCAAACTTTACACACAGAAATAGGTCATAGAGAAAAAGTAGTGAACAAGGATTCTAACTCTAGCTTATTTTATTGTTGAATTATCTCTCTTTATTGATGTTCTTGTCCGGGCCATAACTCCATAAGTACTAAACCAAATTGATTCAAATTGCATAAGACGCAGTGCAGTGTTTAAGATCCTTAACTTTAACCTACCTTACTCTATTTTTGAGTTATCTCCCTTTATTGAGTTTTCATAAAACATAGTCTGGAACAAAACACCGACAGTTTTCAAGTGCAGTGTGCAAAGACCTTAATTATTGTCCTATTTTTATGTTATCACCCTTTATTACTTTTTCTTGTCAGGGTCATAACTCTTCAAGTACTAAACTGAATTGATTCAAATTGCATACAGTCATAAAGGACATTATGATGCAGTGCAGTGTCCAAAAACCATAACTAAAACTTACCTTGGTTATCTCCCTTTTAATATTTTTCGCATAACACGTGCGTGCAAAGCATAGAATTTCAGACTGACTTAGTAGAAGTGTGACATTTACACAGATAAAGTGCAGGTGAATAACCCTCAACACGTTATAATTACTTATATTCTATTAAAATAGAACCTATACCATATCCATTCCTCTCACTTCAAAATTTAGAAAGAGCACTCAGCGAGGGAATGGCCGTGTCTAACATGGCTGTTGTTGTTGTAAGGTAATTTACATCCTTATCCTGGTCCAGATACATATTCCTCAAGTTACACTTATCTAGACACAGATTCTTATAACAGCTTCCAGGATGAGAAAATGGTTTAAGTATAATGCACGTTAACATTTACAGTTCTTCGCAATAAGCTCGATATACTTGAAAAAGAAGCTTAACCAAAAGCTATTCTAGTCTTTACAAAAACCTTGCAAACAACAATTATGATAGTGAAAACTAAAAAATATATTATTTTGGGACACACTTTAGATGTGACCGTGTTAACAGAACAGACGGTATGATAGCAATACCGGGTATATCTTAGAGAAAGGATTCATGGGAAATTAATAAATGACCTCTCCACCTGATTTAGAAGGTCTTTGCATTGAGATAACATACCAAAATAAACAAGTCGTAATTGGTGGCATTTATTGTCCACCTAGCGAAGATTATAGTTACTGGACCCTTATTGAAGAAAGCAGAGACAAATAATATTACACAAACATGCAAATTATTGTAATCTGAATAGATCTAACTGTCATAAAATTCAAAAACCTGATATTATAATATGCACCAAACTCAGACCCTACCCATTTCATTGAAACTTCCAGTTCTTTTATTGATTATTTTCTAATTAAGAACATCATTAGTGTGTCAACAAGATAGTAGTAGATCCCTTTCATTGTTCTTTAATACAACAAACCAAAGTCACATTCATATAAAAGGCAATAGGAAATACAATCAAGGTGATTATACACATTTAAGAACCATTTTAGGCAGTGTTACATAAACTAACTTAGAAGAATCATACGTAACGAGGTAACCAAAATAATAAGAAAAGTTAAAGTCGCTGACCAAAATAAAATAATTGACACAACGAATTAAAACACAATTACCGCAAAAAAACTGGTCCAATTAGCACAGAAACGCCCTTAAACTGACAAACACATAGGCGTCCATTCCACCATCACCCTGTTCAATAGATTCTTATTGTGCTCATTTCCCATCCGACCGGAAGAAAGCACATGTAACACCAGTTTTTTTTTTTTAAACTGACCCTTCTAATCCTTGTAAATAACGACCAATCTAATGACTCAGCTTTATAGGTAAGTTAATGGAACCCTGTGTTCAGAAGTATATCTATACTTTTATAAAAGATACTAATAAACTATCTTCCTGTTTCATGAAAAGTTATTCTACAACTAACCCACCTCTTTACATTTATAAACATTTGTAAAGCTATTGGTGAAAGGAAAGAAATAGAATAGTATTTTATCATATATCCAAAGCCTTTGACCGTGTTTTGCATCATGGTATTCTAAAGCAATCATCTTCATTTGGTGTTAGAGAACATCTTCTCCAATGGTTTGAATTTCATCTCTCTAACAGGCTTCAATGCATTGTTATACGCAATTCGCACTCAGACCTGCGTCTGGTGTTCCTTAAGGTTCAATACTCTGACCCCCTGGATTCTTAATATACGTTAACGATATCGTTACTAAAATAAATTCATTCATAACGCTATTTGCTGATGACTCAAGTCTATATCTCGCAGTTAACCAACCAGAAACAGCCGCATATATACTTAATAACGACTGGAAACATAAACTCTATGGCGTATTGACTTTAACTCAAATGAAAATTAATCACTCTTGGTTTCTCGTAAAAGGATGAAGTTTACACATCTATGCGTGACTTTGGATAATGAAGATAAATGGCATTCACATATTTCGTCAGCTGTCTCTCCAGTCTGAAAACATGTAAAAATCTTAAGATCTCTAAACATTTTACTCAATAGAAAATCATTAGGAACTCGTTAGGCTTCTTTTAGAATATAGCGACGTTGTTTGGGATAATTGCACAATTGAAGAAAAAACAATAGTCGGCTTTCCTTGCTGTGCATGTGGCGAATTAGAAACTACAAATCATTTCCTTTTATTTTGTCCCACAAAAAGCTTACAAAGACAAACCTACTTTACTAACCTACCATGTTCAAGTACATTAAATAACCTTTAAGACAGCTCAGAGTACATGACTCTAGATGAAAATAGCATTGTCTTTAGGCGTGTACTTCAACGCCACGTCTAAGTTGGACTGGGACGGAACCAAAACCTCAAAATATTTACTCATTTGACAATATTATGAAATGAACGCGAGTTCTATAGAACAGCATATATCTAATTTTACCCACCTCTTTTTTGTAACTTATTTTCAGGCTTAGCACAATACACGCTACTTGAACGAACCAGCCACTTTATTCAATGCCATGGGATAATGCATTTATATATATACAAAACCACAACTGTATGACACAGAATTGCCATGAATAAAAGGTGCACGGTGCCATCCCTATCTTATTGACTTTTAGTTTATAGTTTATACAAATTTATTTTAGCTCGATTGTGAATAAAAGCTTTTCATGACTTTTTCTGAATCGATTTCTGCTTGTACGTACACTGCCTTTGTTACGGCATTGCCCCGGTTGAATAGTGCTGTAAAACTGTGCAATATCATAAATACCCTTCCCTTGAAGAGTAAGCATCAGATAAGTTGTTGTATCAGCAAATTCATGTCATTTTAAATTATACATTTCATATCATGTTGATCAGTTCATGGTTTAATTCTTGGACAGGTAGCAACAATTTGCTTATGCTTAGGACATCAACCAACTTTAGAATAAGATAAAAATTGAAATTTTGCAAATTTTTGAAGTCCAGTAAAACAAAATTAAAATGAGTTTGCAAGAAAACAAGATAATAATGATGCGTACTTTAGCATCTCTTTATTGCCGAGTGTATACACGTACGTGCAAAACTTAGCGTCCACAATGACGCGAGGACTAATCATATCTGCTGTATAATTATCAACTATTTCCACATTATCAGGTGTATAAAACTGAGATCTATTTGATTTTATTATCAAATAATCGAAAACGATATAGTATTCTTCGGATGATGAATGCATTATTTAATGTTGCGTTGAAATGGTCAGATGGAACAGTTAATATTCCTTTGTAGAAATTGATAATATATCTCCTCCGTATGTGTTTATTTTCTACCTTCTGCATTAAT
Organism: Saxidomus purpurata; assembly: GCA_022818135.1. Lineage (NCBI taxonomy): Eukaryota > Metazoa > Mollusca > Bivalvia > Venerida > Veneridae > Saxidomus > Saxidomus purpurata. The sequence continues at coordinate 439,439 of JAFMSR010000006.1, forward strand.
TATTCGCCTGTTATTATGTTATTAAATTACTAAATTCGATATGTGTTATGAATAAGCAGTCATGTAGAGAGGCGTTGGACATTATGATATATACATGTATCAGTTGACGTCTGCATGATTGATACCTGTTCATCAGTTTTGTTCCTAAGTGTACAATAAAAAGATACATTGTAACTAAGGCATCACAACAATCAATAGGTCATGAAGTAGAATTATTACACCTATGGAAGATTTAGTTTACATGCAAAAAAACAATGCGTGTACTGTTCATGAAACAAATACTGATTTCAACCGATAGTTGAATCAATAATGAGGTATTAAACTGGGTCGACACAATTTCATTTAGATAGCCTTTAAGATATCTATATTAAAGCACTTCCAATCTTTTTCAGTATTTCTAAAATCAACAGATAATTTAGAATGCGCTTCCCATCGTCGGGAAAGTTTAAATGATGTTTGATGGTTTTTCTACCTTGTTTTCCACATTTTTATGTAGTAAGTATAGTTATACATTACAGCTTATCTGAATGACCATCTTACAGAGGAAGCTTAATATTAATGAACGAAAAATTGCACAGGACAGCGTTTGTATTGTATGTTACGTGTATGGAGTAATCAGCATAATTGTTCCCAGTGCATAAATGCTCGATGAAATCGATTATAAACATCGGTCGTCCCGATTTTCAACCACTCTGTCAATAAAATTGAGGAACAAGTGATCAATTTTCTGATAAACTGTTAATCTTAAATGCATTAAAGATAGAGGGTTGATCGATATTAAACAAATATTGTAGACGCAATGACTTAGTGTTAGTATCACGCGATTGATAAAGCTTAATTCAATGCAATAATTTGTTATACAAATTTAGTGTTTGACCACATTTGCCGACCAATCGAATCGCTCAGATTTTCAAATAAACGTCTTTTTTTAATTAAAACTACCTACTGAAATCACTTAATTGATTAAGAGTTCGCTCTACATAAGAAGCATTTTAGCTCCGCCCACAACCCACTCCCTAACCCTAACCCTATATACACATAGGTCCGTGCCACAAGACATGTCGGTGGCTATGTAAAAGGTCAAATGAGGTTAAACACTAAGTAAGTTAGAGTTTATTAAGTCAAATTTTAACAATTAAGAAACACCGGTCGCTCGCTACCGCTCGCTCCTTTAGGACAAAAAGACACATGCATAATAGAACCAGTCCAGTTCATAATTTCAAAATAAAATCGGTGACTTAGTTGTCAGTTCCTTTCTATAAATGCGATAGGGCATACCTGTTAAAGTTTGTCGGACACAACGTTGGTTTAAGCAATAAGGGATGTTGATTTAACAAGCGGGTCAGTATGCGGGGAATGTGGAGAAACGCGGTCACACTGGGGTATACTTATGGGGCATTGTATGGTGTTAAACATTACCAGAACCACTGCAAATAAAACATCAGCACCAGATGGATTCCTCGGTTGTTGATAAATTAAAAAGAAAGTAGTTTACCGAGCACAACACCAGCAAACGTCATGCTGACTGTTGTATGTATCTTCAATGTGTTTTGTGTACAGATCGATTGAAGTTTCAAAGGATCATCCAATATAGATGTAACATCGAATTATGTGACTTTGCTATTGCTTGTGCAACCTATGTCATAGTATTAGAAACAGTCCGGTTCATTGTGAAATAACATCCGTTCCAGCAGTCTTCATATTTTAATAATTTAATGATTTGAAGTACTGATACGCAGTATTAGCCACGTAAGCCGGAGGCCTGAGTGGTTAATAACTGCACATCAGTACGACAAATCATTGTTTCTTAGACGATAACAACGCTGGAAATAGTACGACACAATGTTGTTATGATTTATTAGTGCACCTGAACATCGTTAAATAAGATGCCTGTCCTGGTTTCTTCGAAACAGAGTTATCTAAAAAGGCAGTGTCTTTTTAATCCGCTGGATATAGCTTTTTAGGCAACTGGTCTGATTTAATAAAAGTAAATAACCTACACACTTGTTCTCAATTTTGCCGAATACTTTGCAATAATTGATCTGTTGCTAGCTTTTATGTTTTTGTTATCAGCCCTATTATGTTGCTACACTGGCCTAAGTTTCCTTAGCTGTTTGTGATATTGTATCATATGATTGTAAAAATTAAGGGATATATTCTCTAATGTATGGGTAAGTTAACTTTAAGGGTACCGTCTTCTTCCGTTCAACACATTATAAAAACGTTCATATTATTGAATTACATTTGATTTGTTTACTTTATACAGTAATATCTACGACCCATGTGGTAAAATATACACATTTTACAATCTTTTGTAGATATTAATGTTAAGTTAGGTAAGATGATATATACATTTTTTGGTTCCTCGTATTTGGCAGAAACGAGAGGCGAAGTTTTGAATGATAAAGCATACATGAGCTAGCAATCAGCCTTTAACATTCAAAAGATTTTTATACTTAGTCACGTAGGCTACTTGAGAAGCTGAAAGCAAGTTTGCACTGTTGTTGGAACTTAAAAGGGCGGACAAGCGGGACAATATATTAGATGATATATTAGCGCAAAAAATTTATGTGTCTGATAAGGTTTTTTATAAACTTATTAGGCGTTCACACTGTACAGTGCAAATACTTATCTGGTTCAATTTATAACAACTGCAAAAAGCCAACAACGATCATTTGTACATTCAAGTGAAGTCAAACATTAGATATTATGCTCACGTAAAACAGTTTCCATTCCAAATATAGATTGAAATACCTAGCACGTATGACGAGACAAAAATAAGAACTGAGTAATGCATAACATTTGAAATTCAACCATTCAATATAGCAAATCTTTCCAATGTCAAGAAGTATAGCTTTTTTGTTTCTCTTTACTGAAATAAACTTTCAAATTAATTTGATAATGTACAGTTTAACAATTTTGCAAGCTTTGATAGCGTAATCTTCGCGAAATTTACTTCTAATTTTTCAGATTAGCCTACACGGCAAAAAAATATATCATTATCGGAGAAAGATCCAGACGTCTTATTGACTCCAAATACCTATCTACGACTTTCTTTCAATATAAAAGCGCAGTTGCCTAGCGTAGTTCTGAGCCTCTTCACGTAAAATAAACATTCTTCTCACTTTCAAAACATCTCAATTTGATTTTAATCCTTAGAAAAATAATTTACTTGGCCATTCTTTGCATATGGCTATTTCTTTTTCATCTTAAGTATTTGTTAACAGATGCATTTAATTTGTAAGTAAACAATAATATCTAATGTAGAAGTATGTGATAAATTCATGAAAACCTAATGAACGATCTTTTCGTACTAGTGCCTCTATATGGTCATTTTGATACAATATAAACCACATTTTTATCATCAGATTGTAACTGTTTAGTCAACTTTTGAATGTTTGGCATGTATTGAGTTCTCTATAATTGCGGAAGTTGAATCATCTTGTACCTCTTAATATCCATATTGCAACGTTAAAACGCCGGCTAAAGCAAACTAATACTGTCATTTAGCAATGCAAATGATATAGTCTTTGTCATATACAAAGGCCAAAAAAACGTGTTTGGATAATACATACAATATTTGGTAAAACGATTTTGCCGTGTTTCGTGTTTTTCGCAATCACCTTTTTACTTAAACAGTTAAATACACAAGTTATTTGTCGCATAGGGCGCACGTGCTTATACATACATGTAATACTAAAATGACTTTAATTGTTCGTTTTGTCCTCGTGTGTTTGCTTTGTGTGCTGGTGTGTGTTGGTGGTGTATATGTGTGTGTGTACATGATTGTGTGTGTGTGTGTGTCATGTGTGTGTGCGTGTGCGTGTGTGTGTGTGTGTTGGTGGTGTGCGCTTCTGGGTGCTGTGGGGTTCGTTTTGGGGAGGCTGCGTTTTTGGTACGTGGCATTCCCTGTTTGATATTATTTTTGTTTTTACCCCTCGATTTATTATTCGCAGCATAGAATCAACAAATGTAACAATAGACACTAACCGCAGAAGCCAAAGCATGTCACAACCTCGAAACCTATAATCCTAATGTTATATTAGCCAATACAGCCCAGGTGGTTAAATGGTTAAACTTAGAATATGTGGCGCTAGAATTTACGAAAAATGTTCAGAATTTAATGATTATAGACAAACTTCTAAATATCCTCGAAGAACATTACACTTCAACCGTCACCAAAGAAAAACTTCATTCATAAGCTAGTCTTCGATATATACATGATCAATGTAAATACATGTGTAGTTGATCACTATGATACGATCAATGTGGTTTTATGTAAGCTTTTCAAATATCTTGAAAAATGCATGAAAGATGATGAGAATTAAAATCTAGTCAAGTTGTTTGGGTAAATATCAATATTTTGAATTTGGCCTCTTGATCAATTGGAGCAGTGTAACTGTATACATTACAAATAAATCAAAAGGTGTGCAATTAAGAGTGTGATTCAGCACTGTATTACATACTACCTGGTGATGTTTTTTGCACCATTATTATATTGGTTTTCAATGAAATGTAAATTCTATAACTCGATATTATCAGTACAAAGAAATATAAAAAAATGACCAATGAGGAAAACTTTGTAGAGGAGTACTTTACATGTTACATAGCAAATGTCTAAGTTCTAGGACTTATATGGTTTCAAACAGGAAGAATTAAAAGATTTCCATATATAACTCTATGAAAAACAAGTGTCTCCCGGGCGGGGTCAGTTTTGACGCCATGGCAGGATTTGGAAATCTGACTTTTCTAAATTCAAAACAATCTAAACCTTGCGTTTCTGGACAAGGCGAATTTTTAGCTTCAGTTATTCACATATATGCTACACCTAGGGCAGGGAAATTTAATACCAGTGTGATAATATGGTCAAGGTTTATAAAAACCCATCTTACAATGTTACACATCAACTAGTTTCAGGTTTCTGACAAGTAGATGCCTTAAAGGTTCCCTTTATAACGCAAATGCATAGTAAGACAAATTTCAATTAATTTACTATTAGAGTCTTCCCATATTATTATATGTAAAATCCAACGGGATTTGAATCAGTTTTCATTCTAGGGACATGATATGGAGAGAACCACTAGACTATGCCTCATGCAAAAATCTAAGCTCCATGCCTGTTGTTCTAAACACGAAAATTTCTTCGGATGTTTTTCCTGTATAACTATATGGAAAACATAAGATATCTAAGCTCTAAGCCTTATGATGTTAATAACGATGATGCTGATGGCATGATTTTTATAATTTTGGTACAGGTCCACTCCACAATGTCAATCACATAAACTAAACTTTAGGCCTTGAGAATATTCATAAGACAAGTTTTAGTTTGACGTTTTGGCTGCTTTAGCAACCAGAGTACTTTCTTCACCTACAATCTAAAGGGGCCATGTATTGATAATTCCCGTAAAGTTTGGTTGAAACTGACTGCGTAGTTTAGGAAGAAATTGTTGACGAAAGCCCAGACGCACGGTCAAATGGACGGACCATTAATCTCTGAAAGTCAGACGCTGAATGATTAAGGTTCGGCTCCTGATAGTAACACTGATATTCTTTTTATGTTAATGTTTAATTAGAATTACTTAAATTTTTAATGTCTTGAATATCACATTTAATTGCCTTTTTGACAAACCGGTCCAAGAGCAATACGTTAAAAAAGAAAGTACCTGAAATGGGATATTAACTATTTGCACAACCTTTTCGTTTATGGAATGTCTTTGTTATTGGAAGAGTTTAAACTCCTGTTCCCACTGTATGTTTAGTCATTTTAACAGGCGGGCCGTTCCATGCAAAGACCAGTTCTAGACTCCTACACTCCGTAAGACACTGTCAACTTACTTATGTAAAGAAACATGGTCGGAAGAAAGACTCAAACCCATGACACTCAATATATGAGAGGTTGCAGTGATTTCAAGTCAGCAACACCAACGACTCGACTACAAAGGCTGTAACACATATTTTGTCGTTATACGGTCTTGAGGTTTTTATTATTGGACCTGCACAACTAATGCATAGTACTTATCTCCTCTATACATTATAATTAAATTATGACCAGGGGTTTTAGCGATGAGAGCGCACAGTATTATATTTACCAAACCACGGACCATGTACAAGTAGGCATGGTACTTATCACTTCTGTGAAGTATCATTAAATTGACCAGCGGTATTTGAGATTTAGCGTCGAAAAAGATTTTACTATCTCGAGCCCATGTGACAACCTTTGACATAGCGACATGAGAAATTGACAATGCAAAACTAGGCATGGTACTTATCACTTCTGTGAAGTATCAATAAATTGAACAGCGGTATTTGAGATTTAGCGTCGAAAAAGATTTTACTATCTCGAGCCCATGTGACGACCTTTGACATAGAGACATGAAAAATTGACAATGCAAAACTAGGCATTGCACTTATCACTTTTATGAAACATCATTGAATTCTGCCCAAGGGTTTTGGAGATTTAATGTCCGCATGATTCCGTCTACAGACAGATAGAGAGACAGACAGACGGATGGACAGACGGACAGACGGACAGACCGACACGCTGGATCAAGTATACCCCCTTAAACTTTATGTTACCCCCTTTACTTTATGTTCGGGGGTATTACAACCAACTGTCTTTAACTGCATCCCGTGCAATGATTCCGCATCATAGTTATCACACACTATTAAAATGATATGTGGAAAAGCATAACGACACTAAAATGTATAATCTCCACGAAATGTCCTTCAACGTATACTTATGTAAATACCATGCAATGGCGGATTTAAATACATCCAATATAACATTATCCACATTAAGGGGAAGGTTACACTGATCTTTTCAAAAAATAAACTTGATGAACATACTAGAAAACCATATGTTTTGTATGGGTTTTATGAGGTATATTATTGGTTATATTGACGGGGTATACGGCCTCGCATAGCCTATTTGAATTGATATAACCCGAGCCGTCAGGCATTTCTCACAGATCTTAAATAAATAAAAATATACGTCTAACCTCTATCCAATATTTTTCAAACGTACGAAATTTAAATGCATTCATCTGTTAAATATGTGTCCACAAAATGAAAACCCAATATAATATCTTTACATGTACATAGATAATTTAGAAAATCGTGAAGGTTATTCTGCATGACAGTCTCAAATTATTGTAAATTTAAGTCTTATATTTTAATTTAGATCTGTTTAATACAATTAATGAAAACTAGATTAGTTTTAAAGACGCAATTCTTTATGAATTTGAAAATGCAAACAAAACACATGTGATGTCTAACAGTAAAATATTTATCGCATTTTGACAAAGAATAAGCGCAATTATAATGAGAACAATTACGTGCATATTACATGTGAGGGCTAGTACTGACAACCCATGATTAACTGTTTAGTTATTTTAAATATATTCAATGTGAGGCAAGTGATCAATGCGAGTTGTGTATACAAGTAAAGATAAATATTTACCAGAATTCAAATGTTTATAAAAATAAAACTCGACTGGCTGGACTTCTTGTTTGCATTTTTCAGCAGAGAGATTTCAATGTTTGTAATGTTTTCTTACTGAAGTTTTTTACTTCTTCAAACAAGTAATGTCACATTTCCTACCTGGACGTTGCTTTTGTAATTTCTATCTTTATTTTTCACTTTTCTCGTTTAGTCCTGTTTATGAATATGCTCCCCAATTGATTACTTTGTTATGTCTTCTCCTGAAGTATATGTAATGGAGTATGATATTTCAATCAATATCAGCGGTGCTGTTTGTTGATATAGCGAAGTTTTGATAAAGGTTTGCATTTCGACCATACATAAATTTCATATAAATCTACTTATGGTTTCAACATAATAAAATGTAAACATATATCTTGTGTCGGGCATGCAAAAAATTAGGTATTAAATGCCATCATTACAATCTGATAACAAGACAGTACACCATTGTACAACAATAGAACTTCACTTACCATGGTTGAAACTCGTTTTGAATGCGTTTGAAAAGAAAACAGGATACGACGTGTCACATTTTTAATTGCACGCCACATTTTCAAAATTTAAAGATTACATATTATGAAAGTAATTTGACAGTACCTTGTAACATTGAAGGCTCATTTTATTCTTTGATTTATGTACCGGCTGCCACTGTTTAGTTTCACATCTTTGGTACGACGTGGTTTGAACACGCTACTTCTCTCATTTGCAGGCGTTTTACATACTCAAGAAGAAAGTATTATGTAAACGTTTCTTAAAATGTTTAAAGAGCAAATACTTAAATAACGCCATTTCTCTGACTGCGACATTATCCAAATATCTGCATATAGATGTGATCATTTCCAGGATAACAACAACGTGGCTTAAACATGTACACGAGTTTTAAGCAATACGGGTTGTGCATTAAGGATTTTCGATAACTTTCAATGTGCTTTTACTTGCTCAAAATGCCAGGTTTGATTCATGCATGTTTGCAAGTGTCAAATACGAGTAACATCATATCTGCCTTTACTATAACACATGGCTTTTTGAATTCGTGGATCAATTGGTTATGATCATTCGGTGCTAGTAAAGGATATTCTGTTGTCAGGATAGGTTTTAACTCGAAGCATTTAAGACTTTTATTTTCGAGAAGTTGTGAAAACCGTTTAAAACAGCTTCTGTGAGACAACACTGAAGACATTAGTAAGCTGTCGGAGAACTTTCCATAAATATATAGGTGATAAATTAAATACTGATAAATTGCCTTTTCCATCCTTTAAAATATTGGAGTTTTCGGACGTTACGTATGAAAAAATGAGTCCAGTGACTGTTTGACATTTTCACTTTGTGTTCGTAAACTATCACGTTATTTACCTATTCGTGGAAGCGTCGTAACTTTTTCGCGTTGCAGTGACATTATTCAAGAGCGCTTACTGAAAAATCTAAGCCAAATACATTCCATTTTTATTCAATTATTCAGTTTTAGACATCAAAACTAGTAAATTGTCAAAATTTTAAAAACTTTCACTGTCAACTTTTTTTTGTTATGCTCTGAAATGCCAAAGTTCATGGGCATAATAATGACGTTTCTGACGTTTTTCTGTACGTTTTGGACGGAACTGTAATACTTTTTTAACAAAAGTGTAATAGTTTGCACACCGATTGATAGAATATTTTGCAAGTATTATAGCAAACTTTGAAAAATAAAAGTAGGTCCATAAATGACAAAATAACATAACAATAACCACATGACGGTATGCTTTCGGTACGCTGTCGCCAGATGGCGTTGTTAAATGACGTCACGTGACGTCATGTGAATAAAAACGTTACCATGCACAGAAATCTGGTACAATGACCATGTAATAATTTACATTTTTGTATATAAGAAGAAAAAGAAAGTTGAATCTAAGGGGATACAAACCAGAAAGGAAATTCATTTAATTCTGATAAATGTAATGAATTTTGATTAATAATCAAGGTTATATGTAGAGCAAGTTTGATTAAAGAATATTCCTAGAAAATCATACTTAAGTCAATAAGAGACATTAATCTATAAAGATAACATTTTATTTTCACTTTTATTATAAAACTGATCTTATTTCAAATGATACCTAGAGTGAATGTGACTCATACAACAAAATTCAAATTTTGTAGCAGTTTTCTCCTGAAAGTACCAATTAACTTTACTTTTCCCTGACATTATGCCATTTATGCAAACGAGTATTTGCGTAAAATTTCGAACAAAAATCTATAATTTAATTTCATAAATATTTTAACTTAAACATCTGATGTTGTTTATGCAAACAAAACAAGTCGCCAATTCTCTACCTGAAACCTTTCTATTCTTTCCCTGGCCTTTCACATAAATTTGTTCGGTAACGAAATTGCTTTTGAATGATTTGCTACTTTTTGTGTCCCTTCATTTTGTGCCTTGATTATTTTTCTTGCTTATCTACATGTACTTATAAGAAAGCACTGCAAAGTTTAAAACTTGTATACAGTCATCCAAGTTTGTACATACATTTAGTACATGGCACTATGTACATGTACACACAAAAAAGGGACTGTTTGATACACGTGAGTTATTTACTGTCCTTTTTTGCTGAGGCAGTGGATAATTTGAAAATACTGTTGCAAATAAAACAATTTAGGCATAGTTTATTATCACAGTATTTAAATTGGCCGATAAGGGGGACTAGGTCATTGCCTATAGTCTATAAATAGTGTGTTTAAAAATGCTTGTATTTTGTGAAGTATTGATATTCCATGCCAATGAAAATTTCTAAGTTGAAATATTCCATCTTTGCCCCGAATTTTTGTTTTAGGTAGATTGAATCAGGGTAGGATTGGCTTTATTTTCCATGTGTATTTTTTTAAAGTCAAGGTCAATGTCAAAACCGCCCTGATTGTTCAGATTCTGGTTCAGAAAAACTCTGATTCAGCCCTGCTCACATTTGAATTCTATCCGCTTTCTTCATACATGTTAGCAGGTCGTCATTTTGCCTTTAGGGTTAAAATTATTATAATATGTATATGTTTATGTTATACATGTAATTTAGATTTTTTTATCATACAATTACATGTAATAAGCGCAAAATATATTTAATATGAACAATTTGTCTCGTAAAAGAAATTAAAATAAATCAATATGTCGTCGACAACGTGTCTTGTTTGGGCTTTATTTTTAAACATTGCCTGGTTAAAATACATTATGATTGATTAATCAGTTTTAATCATTACTTTAATAGTAAATCAGTCATCTCCCTTAAGCATCTAAGTGGATTTCGAAATCTGTTTACTGTAAAGCTATTTCTGAAAGCATTTGTTTAACACCGCGCTGTAAATTTAACATATTTTTCGATTTTAAAAACAATGTTACGAACGTTTGTGTACAATATCTAACAACTTAAAGAGGCACTCCCTACATCTAGCAGATTATATTCTCGAAACATAGATTATGTGTTCAATGAACGTAAAATAATAAATAAATACAATTTCAAAGAAGAACCTACAGTGAAAAATGCCTTATTTTACCACAATTAATGAATATAGAGGCTTTCTGTAATAAATCGCATCCAACCATTAATTGTACAACTTCTCTACATCGATTATTGAATGGTTTAAGGTACTGCAGTATATTTATCGGTAATGACTGGAAATGCATAGCTGAAACCTTTAGGTTATGTTGTAATACTTCCAAAGACTTTATTATTTATGTTTTCGAGGTTATTTAGTTTGACATCAGTTATAGGGTATGTCCCTTTAAATGCCATATAATATGAGTGCATAATTGAGCATCCATGTAATCATTGACTTTAAAACTTTCTTGCGTATATTAATCAGGTCTTTGAAGATAACTGAGTGTAGGAGTTACTTACTTTTTGTATTTTGACTTTATAAGCAGCCATGTTAGGAGTTGTAAGGGTTATTAACCCTAGTCCTAAATAGCAACTATAAAAAATATATGATTTTCTTAGTTAGAAAGTATTATTTTTTCGGGTATGTGTATTTCTTTATTGTGCCAAAATCAAATATATGAAAATTTCTGCAAAGTACGAACATTCTTGACTTGAATTACAAAAAAACAACTGAATGGATTGTTCAAACATCAAAAAAGGACTATTTCAATCAATAGTTGATTTTACAATTCAAAATTGTATAAAACTGATATTCTTATGATATAATCTGAATAGCTGCATTAAATATACCCTGAATAGCTGCATTTATAGAATCTATGGCTGTTAATTCAACTGAATATGAAAATATTATAACTTTAGCAATTACTAACTTTACCGAGGACGGCCTTCGATGTTTTTATAATGAATATTTGTAAATATATTAAACCGCTGTATAGCGTTGCAGTCAAAACATGGATCAACAAGATTCCTTTTTTTTGTAATATATATTTTATTTCAGGAGAGACTACATGAGAAATATAATAGCAATACAGTATATATATAATGAACACAAATTCTAAGCTAATACAACAAAGGGAGCTAAATCTTTCTATAACATATTTTATGATTCACCTTGTTGTTTCCCTTTTAACTTTTATATGTAAAGCAAACTTACACTCTTACTAAAACACCAGATATAAAAAAGGAAGGGGGGAGACAAAAAAGGCAAAAGCAGTCCAGTGCGTGGAAATCAGAAAAAATAAGGCATGTAAGGAGGGAGGGGGACTGTTCGTTATAACTTGCTCTAAATGTAAGTAAATAGATGGTATATAATGGATGACATAATAATGTCTAGTCTAGTATTAGACGAAACTGTCTCCATTGTTTTTCAAACTTCTGCAAAGTCATTGTCTGAACAGCATTATATTTTTCAGTTTTAAATAAATATGCAACACCCCTTTTCAGGCCTTCTATACTTGGGGCTCCTAGTCTCTGTTTACATATATGAATATATGATTTGCGTGTTAAAAGAATCTTATTTAGCACATCTGAAAACAGAATATTTCCAAATAACACATCTGTATTAGCCCAATCTGTATCTATTGATTCACACTTTCTTTGCACCCACACTTTAACATTTTGCAAAAAAACTAACTATCAAGGGGCATTCACAAAACAAATGAAAAATAGTTTCTGTAGCTGTTTGACAAAATGAACAGCGGTTATTGTTAATAACACCCATTTTGAAACGAAGATGATTTGTTCCTAAAATTCTATGATTGATTCTGTACTGAAGCCACTGGAGTTTAGTATCTTTAGTAAATATAAATGGTAACTTGTAAACATTTTTCCAGTTGAAATTTGTAAGATTCAGTTCATTTCTCAATTTCTGTTGCGATGTTGGCTTACATTTTGTTTCAATAAGTTTATCATACATAGTCGGACAACCTTTTTCTAGCTTAGAGATAATTACAGATAATAAAGAATTGGGTACTTTTCTTTTTTTTGCTTTATGTGCAAGACTCAACGTATTTAAATAAGCTCTGATAGAAGCAATAATATTATTGTACTGTAAGAAATTGCTGTGTTCAATATTGTATATCTGTTGAAAAGCTTCAAAGGAAAGTAAATCTCCATTTTCACCAATAAAATCATTTACTAGAAAGACACCTTTATTGATGTACTTTTTATAACAAAATGATTTTCTCCCTCTATGAAATCTAGGGCTATTGAAAACAGGTTCTAAAAGAAACTCTTCCCAGGTTGTTGGTGACTTAGCACACATCAAACAATACATTCCTGATAATACATCTTTCCAGAAAGGATTGCTTACCTCTGAGATAGTTTTTGCATAAAATGTGCACCATATTTCTCAATAGAATCTAACATTAGACATCTCCTACTGACTAGCAAATATTATTTGGAATTACTTTTCATATAAGCTGCTAAACCATGTGCATTTAAGAGCCACTATACATTTCTCAATATATATTACTCTTACCCCCTCCCCCCCCTTTATTAAAACATTGTGTAATGGTAACTCGTTAAACTTTGTCGGGTCCATTATTCCACAAAAACTTGAAAAACATGTCTTGTATTTTTATAGTTACTGATTGAGAAGGGAATTGGAAGACGTATAAATAAATGATTCAGTTTTGGTAGTGCTAATGTTTTAAGGACAATGTTCTTGCCTATGAGTTATAATTTTATTGGACAAAATCGACAGATAATCATGACAAATGACAAAATATCATTTTGATCATGTAAAAGTCTGCCTGAGCTGGAATATAGAGAGTTCATATGTTTTTAGACATACTTTTTTTTCTAGATTGCAAAAATAGTTTGAAGGTTTTTCACAATCTAAGACCCTTTTAGCCCGGGAACGAATAAGGGACCCTGCAAGTTTCTTTTTCTTATTTCTTCTAGATATTTGTTCTTTTGTTCCAGTAGATTTTCATCAAAATTTATAGTGTTTTGAGTATTTTCAATTTCTGTGTTTAACTTTTTCATTGTTTTCTAGTCTTTTTTATAAGTACAATGTGCTATACTTTTACCACGTATTTCCATAAGAAGAGTTTCAAAAATAGTTTGTCATTTACAGAAAACTTCATATCACTATCCGTTATGTTGTCTAGCGGCGCATTACTTATTTGATATTCACTAGCATATTATGAGCTCACTTGTTTAATAAGATATTTAATTTGTGACACATATTCAAAATCTTTCAGCAAGGAGTTATTGAACTTCCATGAGTTACTTTTCACAAATTTATCAATGGACATAATACGAAAAGAGTGATCTATTTCCTGGGCAAATGCGTGTGTCCACTATGTCAACAAATAAGTTACTGCTTACTAGGAAAAAATCTAACCTTGCTTTCTTAATTGGCCATCTATATTCTTTCTAGTATACATTATGTGTGTAGGTACATATATTAGATTTTTGAATACATTTTGCTCAGTTGAGGGTTAATCATCTTGTGCATATCTACAATCGAAATGTATAATATTTTTATAATGATTCTTAATCTCTCTATAGCTCTTTGTAAATGTTGTGGCAAAGTAGAAATAAATAGATGTTTTTGTTTAACTTTGATGCAACAAGCGTTACGGAAACGATTAAGACATAAAGAAAAACAAGATTTATGAACCGATGTAGCTAAGGAACTATAATACAGACCAGGGATCTCCGGTGCATGGTCAATTTTGATACAAGGGGCATGTTTTGAATATACTTCGTAGAAGTTAACTACACAATGATACATACAAAATATCTATGCTCTCTGAGAAGAATCGTTTTAAAGATTTTCCTATATAAGTCTATGCGACTCCCCAGGCTGGACCAATATTGCCCACAGGGACAAAATTTGAATAAACCTGATAAAGGGCAACGGAACAATGCTACATACTATATGTGTAATGTCTAGACCTTGAAGTTTTCCAGAAGTAGACGTTTAACATTTTCCTACACAAAGAGACCCGCTATCTCCGATCAGGGTCAGTTTTGACCGGGGGGGGGGGGGGACATGCTTCGAAAAAACTTAATAGAGGTCTAGTAGTCAATGCTTCACACAAAATTCGTTAGTCTAGGCCTTACGCTTTTGAAAAATACGATTTTTAAGTTTTTTCCTACCTGAAATAATGTAAAACAAGTGACCCCGGCAATGCCAGTTTCGCCCCTGGGGCATGATTTTAACAAACCTGATAGAAGCACGCTAGACAATGGTACATACTCAATATATTTATACATATATATGTCTTCTTTACCTTTCCAATACATGTCCACCCCAATGATTAGTCAATGACCCGTAAATATAAATTGATATTAATGGGCAATTAAGTAAAATAAACTTGAAATATCCCGTCACTGTACATAAATTATGTGTGATGAATGTGGGAGTCTTTAATTTTTTAGAACCTGTTTGAATAATTTACATACAATGTACTTGTATCTTAAAATTTGTTATGGTAACATAGTAAACCGTCATATATCTGCTGTACTAAATGTACATGTAAGATGTATTTATAATTTAGATCTATGTTGAGCTGAAAGATTATGTGAAATGCATTTGTTTCAATTCTTATCTTTACTACTATAAAGATTACAAAAACTATTTTAAATGAGAGAATATGCACTTTGCACCTCAAAAGTTAAGGCTATTGTATAGTGCACTTCTATCTTATAGTAACGTAAAGTAACGTAAAGTACACTGCTCCATATGTCAGATTTATTCACTTCATAACATGTGTTGGAGTTAATCATTTCGCAAATGTCATATATCAAATGTATTTTATAAGTTAAGCAGTTGTCGTCAATGTTGTCATTTTTTCTAAATATTATGTTATCAAAAGTAACGTATTATTACATGGATATAGCGTAAATTACATGTCATGTGGATTCTAATCTGTGTTCATTAGAAAGAAAATGTGTGACTTAGTTGATTATTTCATTGATCTGTACCAATAATCAAATTTTATCATAACAAATGATAAAATCTACATTACAATATTTTGTAACGTAAGGTCATGTAAAGTACATGGCACTCGTATGTTTTACTATGGTCAAACACAGAATTTGAATGGATATAATTTATGTTCACAAATTGTTATTATCAAATATGATGTCATTACAAATATATCATGCGTTACAAGAGTAATAACTCAGTGTGAACTTCTTTTCTTTTGTTTTTAGATTTTAGGGGTAACGTAAATTACACCCTGATATTCATGTTGCGGCACGGATTTGGCAACTGCAACAAGCAGTTTCAGAAACTACAGACCCTAGCGGTCATTTTGATATATAATACAAAATGTGGTATTGGGTGCCCCGGTTACCTCTAGAAATATGCCTCATTTGCTAATCATGTTGCAGCACTAAATGTAAGAGTGTTCGAGTACAGTATGTCAAAATGCTTATATTACCAACACTTAAATTATCTGTAATTAAAGTGCAGGTCTACAGCTTAATTGATCACTAAATTTAAAGTATTGACATTTTAGTTAATAATTCCTCCTACACGAATGCGAACCGGCTAATGTTTTGCTTAGTACCTGTATTGAATTGATTGAGAAAAGGCGATAGAACTAGCGTTTCACCGGTTTGCAACAGAATTGTAACAAAAGCAATTATCTCAGCTATAGTGCTGATCATCGATCGTGCATATTGCAAATGAAGCTTTACATTTTAGGTGATTAATTTTAAGCATACAGTAAAACATCCTGAACCCGACCATCGATAACTCAAGATCTTTCGTCCGTCCCAGCTATATTTTCTAAACGTTTAACTACACATCACCATTGTAAACGTAAGCATGATTAACCCTTAAAACTCGAGGAACACCTACAGTAGCACCAAGTAGTTATCTTACTTATCTACATGCGGCAAATCGAAGTCGCTGGTTAAATCATAATGTTCACATATTTGCAGTCGCATCGATATGTCTTGACAATTCACGAGAAAATTGTTGTTGGTTTATTCTCAATAAGTGCCTTTTTGATGCAGATCAATTGTCCGTTTAATGGCTCAACTGTACAAAATATTCGCATAATTAACTGTTTCCGTCTAAAGTCTCTTGTTATTGTGATTCTGTGAGACAATCAGCGTACGAGTTTCATGTTTAGTGTGACGAAATAAAATTAATATCTCATTTTATTTGTAAACAAGTTAAAATAGAACTAAATAATTGTTTCGTGTTTTTCTCGATGAAATGGAATAAATTAGAACTGGTTTCGTAGATGATGTTGGTAAAATGTTTTCTTTGCATATATTACAACTGTTACAATGTATAACGATTTACAAGTAACGTTACGTAAACGTTCCGGCCATATTTCCTACCTATGTTTAACTGCATATCACCATGGATAACGCCAGCATCTTTGTAACTCGAAGAACGCCTCGAAGAATGCCTAAAGTAGCGCCAAGTAGTTTTCTGGCTTAATAACATTTAGAAGTTACTAAATGGGATAATTTGAGACCTTTTCTAACTCGAGCATTTTATTTTGGCCCTTGGGACATCGAGTTATCGACGTTTTACTGTAATAATCTTCCGGAATTTTAGTTTTCGACATTTCCTGAGGGTGACGAAATAGGCCAATGATTTACAATATCAAAATATCCCAAAAGACGGTATTTCAATTGCACGGAATAATGATCATTACATTTAAAAGTATGCGGGTGATTCAGTTTGTCTAAAGCTTCATGTTACACATGTTAGAATAAATCTGACTCTAGTAAATGACGTGAGTCAAAACCCGCACTAACATTTTGTACAAACTTTAAATGTCTTCATCTGTTAATCATAATGTTAAAATGAGAATATTTAGGAAAGCACCAAGGTTATGTTACATTACTTTATAACTTGGCCAACTCAACAAGTTATAACTTGTAAGAGCTACAAGTACATGTAAATCATTCTTGGAAAATTTACTCGTCCAGTTCTGTTGCGTTATTTATAAAGACGACGAATGACTTTTAAATAAATGTCCCATTACTATTGTATTGCAAGTAAAAAGAAATGACAGATTTAAACGTGAAACATTCAACATTTTCCCAACGGGCACAAATTATCCTACATATAATTTTATTTAAAATTTATCCAAGAAAATGCACTTTCCGAGTTGTGTATACAGGTGATAAAAAGAACAATTGATTGGAATACAATATTCACCGGATTTTAGATGTTATTTAATTGAAACACTACAACAATTAATATCATAACAATTTCTTGTGTAACCACTACTTGTGAAATTTCCATAAAGAAAACAATGGAAAGCTTTTGTTCTGACGTATAAAATCTTTCTTACTATAAGAGTTTACTTATTCAGACAAATAGTGTTTAAAAACTCTTACCTCTACGTTGATTGTTCTTATTTGTGCACTTCTCACTTGCTTGATTAATCCCGTTGATCAGGTTTGTACTGAACTATGTTAACATGATATTTATTTCTACTGTTATACATTATTCAATATCAGCGGTATTGTTTATTGATATTTCAGATATTTGTTAAAGGTTTGTTAAAGGTGTCAATCGCAAAGCTTAGACTGAAACCAGATTAGAAAATGTGAATTCAAAGCTCAATTAATTTGAAGAGACAAAGGGTTCTTATACATTGTATCATGTTTCAGGGCCAATTTTGACATCATGGATCTCTGACATGAGCAGTTTTCACTTGCGACGTAATCTTTGGTGCTTTCTTTTAAGCCCAATTAGACGACATACATCTATCGTTCGAGTCGTTGTACTAAAGCAAAGTTATGTATCAAAGATGTTTCATTGTACCCCCTTTTACCATATTTTCAACTAAGTATAAAAAGGATAAAGATCGATCGTCCTAAAATGAAAATTCATGTAAATTAACATGAAGAACACATGTACAAATTTCAATGGGTATGT
Source organism: Saxidomus purpurata (assembly GCA_022818135.1). Taxonomy (NCBI): domain Eukaryota; kingdom Metazoa; phylum Mollusca; class Bivalvia; order Venerida; family Veneridae; genus Saxidomus; species Saxidomus purpurata. The sequence continues at coordinate 458,187 of JAFMSR010000006.1, forward strand.
TAAATATTATGTTTCTTACCACAGAGAGATCGCACCCTTCGCGCCGAAAATCAAACGATCTAGTATTTTGATACCAAAAATCAATACTAATGAGCGTACGACGTAAAACCTCAATTTAATTACATGTAATGAAGGTGATTTGAAATAGGTATATTATGGTTGTATCGACTGTCTGCAAATGTTGTACCTTTTTTCATATCATGCGTAAGATATTACTACATGTGCATCTAATGCAATAAATATATGTCTTTGTTCTTGAACATTGAGTGTTTTAGTTTGTGTGTATATAACCATATCTTTTATAATAAACACATCTGTCTTGTTTTCATGCCTTAATAGCGTGTGCCCTAACTACAGTTTTGCATAACAATAACGTTACAATCTTTTCTTTCTGCTATTACATATCAACTTATTATGAATTTTGTTTAACAAAGTTTTCAGATATAACGCCTCAATCAATATAACCGTAGCGTTTATCTACATTATCAATACGTTTAAAGATGTGCAATCGCATTTAGACCAAACTAATGACCTGTTATCTTCTTAGAGAATTCAACCAAACCCAAAGTAACAACCTGCTTTTAAGGATACATTCTTACAACAGTTTGTAAATAAATATATAAGTTCACTATAATTTTGATGAATGGTCCATTCAACATTTGTCGAGATGATGGTTAAGGTTGAATTATAGTGCACATTACTTTATAGATATTGATTCTGTATCTCCATATTATGTATTTGCATCAAAAATGCCGATACAAATAAGTAAAGAAGTGTTAGCTTAAAGTTTAGTTGCTCTAATACAGAAAACCTAACTGCTTTCTTCAAACATTTTATCACACTATGTGCTTCTTACAAATAGGCTAGTAAATACATACACCTTTTTCGCCATTTATTCCAATTCTGTAGTCAAATCAAGTTTTACATTTGTAATGTATGTCGTTAATGACAGTCATGTAAAGATAAATGTAGCTTCTTAAGTGCTGTCACTTATATCTTCACTTTTTTTTATAATGAACTGATGATGGAAAGACAAACTAGATATGAGTATGACTTACTTATGACTACCTTGGATGAAAAAAAATAATTGAGTTTTATCATTTTCCGAACAGCTAACTATATTTGTAACATATAATTCGTTTTGTAGTATATAAACTCCTTAACACGATACTCTAATTAAATTGACTACAGATAATGTCATTCTTATACTCGTTAAGAAACAATGTTTGTCATATGATAGCTTTATTGTATAGTCTGAATAGCTCCGTCGTCAGTACCTGTTTACTGCACTGTACTGACTTAATTGCATATGAAATGAACATGTGTTATACCGAATTTCCATTGTAGATAATTGTCGATATTTGTCAAAATTCTTTCGAAATGTTTGCTATGGAAAGTCGTGTCGATAATGTGTCGTGTTGGTCTTCGTTTTAAAAGTTAGTCTTATTTGTATATGGTTCAAATCGATCGTCCTGAAAACCAATTTGTTGGTAAACAATGCCGTATATTGTCCATGGCTTTTTTAAAGAACATTTTGATATCATTCATCTTACAATACAGGGATGAAATATCAAATGATCGATTCTCCAATAAAGAGAGTTGAACCGGGCAAATAATTTAAATTTAAGAGTTGTTCCTTTTACAGAAAAACAGTAATGTCTTTAAATTGGCAGTAATTTATACATGAATAACCTTATAAAACAGTTGAAATATAATTTAGAAGATATTCAGATAAAATGTTTTACAGTAATATGTTACAGTAATTCATACACAAGTGTTATCGGTTCCGCCGATGAAAAGACGAAGAATCCTTACTACTGTTTGCAGTCAGAGCAAATTATGTACGGACATGACAGATTTAAAAAAACATCCTTTTGTCTTATAGGCTGAAATTGTCATGAACATTTTTATTTATTTTTGGTGGTAATTTAGATCTTTTTTCATGCAGTTAATAAATGCGAAATTAATTGTGTAGGCACAAATCGTCCGGTAAAAGAAATAGAAATAAAACTGATATGTTGTATTCATCACTAAAACACAAAGAGTCAATCAATCATCTCTTTAAAGCATTTAAGTGGAATTCGAGATCCCATTAAAGAAAACGTTTATTACCAGCTGTGTAAACCAATATTATACTGACACCAAAAAGGAACTGTGCACTTGTTTCAGAAGTAAAAGTTATATCCTTTGTGAAAGAAATATAGGCAAATTTGATATCAAAATGTTTGAACATCTTTTCTTTACACATGCCTTATTTTGGAATCAACTTCAGGTAATTATTAGTGCATTGTTTACCGCTTGAAAGTAGTAGGGGTTAAAAGTAAAATTTGCAAATCTGTATTGTTTTCTAAATGCTTTCTTAGCTTCAGGTATTTGTCAAGAAATATTGAAATCAATCAGTATCTGTTATGTCCTCCTCTTCTACGGACCAAGGCAAGTATTATCGAACGCATTGAACCTGTGACGTAAGTGCGTCAACGTCATGTATCTATCCTGACGTGCCGTTGTCACTTTCGGCCTGCCGGATCGTGGAAGATCACTAACGCTACCATTTTGATGGTAACATTGTCGAAGGTTCATGACGCCGGATGCAAGTTGCAGAAGTGCATGAATTCGTTCATTTTCTTGAAGCCGTGGCATCTTGTTAATGAGTGAAATTCAAATGTACGGTGATTTAATTATTGCATAGCCAGTAAAGATATCGGTCAGTGACAATTTTTACTTGTAATAATGTTGCACGGGTAGCACGTGCGCAATGTTGCATAACAGCCTTCGGTCAGTTTGAAGGACATCCACGTGCTTACATATAGGGTAAATCAATTCAGCAATGTATGGAAGATTTTGTTACTCATGATAGTTAAATCTATCTTTTTAAACTTGGTAACGAAAAAAAAGTTACGCTCAATATAAAAGTGTACAGTTTCTTTTTGGTGTCAGTAAAATATGTTAAAATAGCAATTGATTGGAATATAATATTCGCAAATAAATTTTTTGTTTAAAATTAAATTTCATACGCACGATGTAGTTACAATCCTCAATGGGAACATCTTGGAAAACTCGTAGATTCCGGAACTTTGAGGGGTTTTTTTTGTGTAAATGTCAGAATACTCTTACCTCGAGTATGTTTTTTCTTCTTCTCTAACTTTTTACTTTCCGTTATTTGTTTTCTTATAATATATGTTTACGTATGACCTCAAATATCAGCGGTGTTATTTATATGTATGCAATTCAATTTCAACCAGATCTTACTTATATTGTTTTACTCTTAATGCTTTAGCATGATAAATGTAGACATGGACACGGCCAGTCTCCCGGTGGTATGCTGTACTTTATCTTATTGAACAAGTTAAACAGACAGCCTAATATTGAACATTAAAATCGATTCAGCTGCCGGTATTTCAATAGCATGGAACAATGATCGATTTGTGCATCATACTTGATACGACAAAAGAGTGCTGCTCATATAATATTAACGTTTGTATATATCATATGACAAATATCGATCGTCACACAAATGAAACGCTTTGTAAGTAAACGAAATGCATTAACTTATAATATATCACCGGTTAGATATAACTATATTTAATGCAATGATTTACTGTCAATTTTCCTTGAAAAGTATGAGTGTTATTTGGTTTGTCTAAAGCTTCATGTTTAATATTAGACATGTTAAAATAAATCTATGTTGATTTAATGGCGTAAAAGTGTGATTTCTAAATGAAGTCTTACTTTACCTTATCGAGTTTTCATAGCCCACACGTACACACGTTACCTGTTGATCATGTGTCAACAAAATGCAAACTAGTTCAAACTAGTATATATATATATATATATACTATTTAGGAGAGCACCAAGGCTATGTTTCTGTATATAGACATGACTTGGAAAATTAAGTCGTCTTGTTTTGGTTGTGTTGTTTGTAAAAAGACGAAATCTTTTGATTAATTAAATTCCCCATTACTATTGCTAGCGGCCAAATAATTAATTAAATCAATATTATTGAATTCATCTGGTAAAAGTTTAATATTTTCTGGCAATTATTAATTTTTGCTATGGTATTTCTTTAATTACAATACGGAAAGTTATTTACTCATATATGTTAGGGCTTAGTTTTGTATCACATACTGTTGATTGATTCATTAGTCTTATCCATTTATTAAACTCAACTAGAAAATCAGACATCTCTTGGAAATATGTAAGTTGATTTCAAAATGTTATCAATGACAATTTTGTACACAGGTAAACAATAATAATAGCTTGGAATAAAATATTCATCGGACTTCAAAAATTTTACCACAATTGATAGCATTCAATCTATGTCGATACCTCATATTTTGATATATCAAATGGCAAATATTGGAAAACCTCTGACGTATAATATATGCAATCATTCTTATTGTCTGTGCTTACTTTTTCGAAAACAAATGATGTCTAAAAACGCTTAACTCTACGCTAATGTTTCGTATACTTGCACTTCTTATCTCCTTGTTAAGTCGCGTTTATCTTTGTCCTTCACTGATTTCGTTCTGACATTTATTTTTACGTATTGTGTCTAAGTTCAATACCTGCGGTAATGTGTATTGTATCAAGGTAGTGGATGTGTAATGACTACTTCCTGTTTAATGACCATTTGGAATTCTTTGGAGTTTATAGTTGTACCTACTTTGTACTGTGGCGCAGTGGTTAGAGCGTCTGCTTTGAGATCAAGAGGTCCTGTGTTCAATCCCCGAAGGAGCCAAATTTTTTTTTCGTTATTTTTTCTTTTTTAGTTATCAAATTGAAAAACATGAAAAATATCGCCATTTTATAAGATTTGAGAACAGTATCTTAATTTTCCTTAATTTCATCAAGCTGTACAGTTACTTGAAAATACCAAAATTGACCGTGCTCATTTTTAAAAGTTCAATATCTCAAAAAGTAGATGGTAAAACATTTTCATTTTTTCTTATATTTCAGTTCATATAGTACTATAAAAGTTTTATAATCAGTAGTGATGCCCCTTCTCCGAATCTTTTGCTACAGTCGTGTATATTTACATGTGTGATATGTCTCGGGGCAAAATAAGGCAAATTGTATACCCTAGTTTTTGGAATTATTGCATACTTTTTGTTACACATGTTAAGCTTGTAGAATTATAATACATATTTTGTAATTCTACATTACTTGTAAAACATTTTGGAACCTAGAACAAAAATAAATGTAAGTAAATACTTGCAAACATGCCTATTTTAACTTTAATGGTACTTTTAAATCTGGTCAGTATTTCATAAGTGGGGGTACGGCAACAAAAGACGAAATTAATTTTAAATTAAACGGTGAAGTGTCTTTAAATTTTGCGCACTAGTCGGTTAACAGATGCAGATTATAAAAATATTAAGTTGAATGTGTTTTGGAATAGTGTCCATTTGACCCCCACTACCTTAATTAAGATGTTTGTTAAAGATTAGTTAAAAGTTGTTTTCAAGTTAAGACCGCAAAGCTTAGTTTCTTAGAGGACGAGCTTCTGTAGCAGAATAAATTGGCTGTGTTTTTTTACACTGATACAAAACATGTGAATTGTTTTGACTTCCATCAAATCAAGACGAATTCTGTGACCACCTGCTGATTGATTATCTAGAGTATAAAATTGAACAAAACCACTGTTTTGTTAAGCCAAAACTATACAACATTGAGAACTAAAATTCTGCAATTGTTGCCGTCCACCTTACCCACTCATAATTGATATTCATGACAAAGCAAAAACGAAATTGTAAACGCAAATCTTCACCGTTACAAAACCCGGACAAAGCAGAAACTTTTAAAGGAAATGCTGATGGTAGATTCAAAGAAATAAGCGAAAACTGTGAATACAGTGTTACCGAAACTCAGTTGTCCATATACAAAGAAAATTTCAACATGGCCGCCACATCGGTGTCCGCTTTGACCAAAGAATACCTTAAAATAACTTGTATCAATAATTGGTAAAGAGCTGAAAATCTTTTTCACAGAAATACGACATGAAATTATAAAAGAAATCAAAAGTGACATTCATGAGGCAATGAAAGCCGAAAAAAAATCGATCTGTGAAGAAGTTTCGTCTTTAAAGGAAGAAACCATACGCCTGTAAAAAGCGTTGACGGAGAATAGGCTGACGAAAAAGAAAAATACGACAGAGGGATGTGTCTATATATAGCCGGGATTCGCAAAGCTTAATTTCTTAGAGGTCGTGCTTCCATAGCAGAATAAATTGGTTGTGTTTGTTTACACTGATACAAAAATGTGAATTGTTTTAACTTCTAGCAAAATCAAGACGAATTATGTGATCAATTGCTGATTGATTATTTAGAGTATGAAACTGAATAAAACCACTGTTTTGTTAAGCCAAAACTGAACAAAATTGAGAACTGAAATTCGTCAAGTGTTGCCGTCCACCTTACCCACTTATAATTGATATTCATGACAAAGCAAAAACGAAATCGTAAACGCAAATCTTCACCGTTACAAAACTCAGACATTAAAAAGCAGAAACATTTAAAGGAAATGCTGATGGTAGTTTCAAAGAAATAAGCGAAAACTGTGAATACAGTGTTACCGAAACCGAGTTGTCCACTTACAAAGAAAATTTCAACATGGCCGCCACATCGGTGTCCGCTTTGACCAAAGAATACATTAAAAGAACTTGTATCAATACTTGGTAAAGAGCTGAAAGTGGATCTTTTTCACAGAAATACGAAATGAAATTATAAAAGAAATCAAAAGTGACATTCAGGAGGCAATGAAAGACGAAAAAGAATCGGTCTGTGAAGAAGTTTCGTCTCTAAAGGAAGACACCATACGCCTGCAAGAAGCTTTGACTGAGAACAGGCTGACGAAAAAGAAAAATACGGCAGAAGGATGTGTCTAAATATAGCTGGGATTCCTTGAGATACCGTAGACCCAATCGAGAATGTTAAGATTAAGATTTTGAATCATGTGAAAAATGCTAAGCTTAGCAACAGAGAACCGCTACAGCTCAACTCAGCTGATATTGACGAGTGTCATCGTAAGGGCAAATTCGATGCCGAAGTGTCAGCAAATAGAAAAGTAATTATGAAGTTCACGAAATCTGGAATGCGACAACGCCTGTTTGATGCACGGAAAGATCTTTGAAGCGGCTATTTCATACAAGAAAATATTACTCCCTTTTGCGAACGTTTGTCATTTGAAGAAAAACAGTTAACACTTAAAAGGCACAAACAAAATTGAAAATACTTGGATCACTTGCTGCAAGGTCAATGCATCACCCCTTCAAGTACCAACGTATTTACAGGTGTAACAGAATCTGGCAAAGAGGTCCACATCAAGAGCTCGAACACTATTCAAGCAAAAAAGATGGAAAATTCTAATATGTACACAATAATGTCGTATATTATAACAGTGGCTAAGACACCGTGACTATAATATCTACATTCTATTATATAGGAAACTGCTATACTGCCATCAATTTACTATTTGTCAAATACATAGTGTATACCCATGTAAATCAGTAGTAAAACCGTACCTGTATTCTATAGCAGACAACTCTGTGACGCGATATCTTTGTCCGACATTACAACATTAATCAGTTTGTAACTATTTCCCACAAAAAAATCTAGTGGATCTAAAGTTGTCACCATTCTAGTATTATTTGATATGCTCAAAAGATCGAAAGTCTGTGTCAACTTAATCTAAAAACTTAGTTCTGCTGTAAAGCTGTTAGTGTCTTTAAAAATCGTGTCACTGGATGACTGCGATTATAAACATGAAACTCGTACAGGCAAATTGTACAGTATAAAGTGAAGCAACCAAAGATTGTAAACCTTTAACGTCACTATGAATTATGAACTTGTTTGATCGGGGAAATTCCAAATCATTATATCTATTTTTGTGGGTGTCTAATGGATATGTATAAAGTGAGGCTTTATAATCATTGTTGCTCGAACACACACTGTGCCACTTTAAAATGTAAACGTTCACCATTATTAATACGTGCCTAGAAAATATAGTATTGATTGCTGTTCGATTAGCTAAACAATGGTTGGAAATATTGTTTCATAATCTGTCCCATTATTTTACCAAGGTATTAAGGGAAGCAACCAAAGGTGGTAAATTACTATAGTATGTGTGAATTAATCTGTCTTCAGTCGCTCTCTCTAAGTTTCTATAAAAATGAGTATAGATTGAATATCTTGAAAGTTGTATCGAACGCTTAACTATCTAATCATTGATAAGTGAAAACTTACTTGTTTTGGAAATTTAAATGGTCATCTTTATCACTCTTACCTTGTCACTTTACTAGTATAATTTATGAATATAGTTTATGTCCTATCACTAACTTAAGGAAAACAACCGAAGGAGACATAAGGTACTTTAAAGTATGTGGGATTTAACATCCCTTGCGTGCTATAGGTAATAACTAAAGCTCTTCCATGCATTTGTCAAGATTAAGTTTCTTTTGTTAATTCAACACTAGTATGATATGTATGTACCATTTAATGTGTTTCGATTTACCAATATAGACTTTCTGTTCAAATTTAACGTGAACTATTTCGGATAATGCCTGTGTAAATATGTCAACGATAGTGTCATTTTGTCAAAATTAAACACGGGCCGCCCTAGTGCAATAACAGAAATTATCATACGAAAGCTTATGCCGTTCACAGTCTCTTTATCTAAAGACCCTTTAAAACTGTTATTTAATTGTCCAAAGAAATTATCAGACATTAGAGACTTTTCTATGCAACTTCCACTGGAAGTTATTACCGATTGAGTGAAATAGTGCAATACTTATAAGTTAGCATAAACTTATTTTTAAATCCGTCATCCGCAAAAGTGCAATACAACAACTCTTTCACAATAGAGAGTTTCTTCTACATTTACTTTGTTTTAAATATAAGTTTTCTATTCCTTTTATTTTTATTTTCTAACTAATATTCTGGATGTAATGTGTATATTACTAGTTTTATTCTGGTTCTCTGACCGCTGCGGTTGCTGTAGTGATTCGTCTCGCCGCGCCGTCGCAGCAGTATATACGACTTTCTTTGATTTTATTACAGAAACCATAATGTTGCATGTACGACGAAGCACGTGTCGACATTTACATTTCCTATGCATCACGTGTCTATACTCTATAAACGATTCTTATTTATGATTTATCTTACACCCGATATTGTATGTATCTAATCCATAAGACTCCATACCATCACTCTTTATATCATTTTTGCAGCATTTTACTTACTTCTTTTATTATCCTATCCCCCACGCCAAGGTGGAGGGGATATGGTAATGGTCTCCGTCCGTTCGTCCGTACATTCGTCATACATTTGTCCGGACCATAACTATGAAAGTTTTCAAGGGAATTTATCAAAACTGTACACACAGACAGAGGACATAGAGCGAAAGAGTACTAAATAAGGACCTTAACTCTAGCTTATTCTATTGTTGAATTTTCTCTCTTTATTGAATGTTCTTGTCCGGGCAATAACTCCTTAAGTACTGAACCGAATTGATTCAAATTGCATACACTTACACATTACGACGCAGTGCAGTGTTTAAGAACCTTAGCCGTTCCTTACTCTAATTTTTAGTTATCTCCCTTTATTGATTTTTCATAAAACACTTTTGTCGCAACATAACTCCAAAACTGTTAAATGGAATTTATTTAAACTTTACACACAGACAGAGGACATTGTGATGGAGTGTAGTGTACAAGGACCTTAACTCTTGTCCTATTTTTGAATTATCTCCCTTTGTTACTTTTTCTTGTCAGGGTTATAACTCCTTAAGTACTAAACTGAATTGATTCAAACTGCATACAGTCATAAAGGACATTATGATGCATTTCAGTGTCCAAGAACCATAACTCAAACTCACCCTTGTTTTGAGTTATCTCCCTTTTTCATAAAACATTTTTGTCCGGAACATAACTCCGAAAGTGTTCAAGGGAATTTATCTAAACTTTACACACAGACAGAGGACATTGTGAGGAAGTGCAGTGTACAAGGACCTTAATTATTTTCCTATTTTTTAATTATCTCCCTTTGTTACTTTTCTTGTCATGGTCATAACTCCTTAAAGCGACTGCACTCCAAATTCTTAGTAAATTTTAATTTTTTGGTAAAATCAATATATATTCAATTTGTCAGCATCAAGATTATTTTCTTTGTGTAAGAGCTAAAAATAAAGGTAGAAAAAAAATATTTACCCGAGCCAGGTTTTGAACTCGGATCTTTGCGCTTACAAAAAATTTACAGCGGCTTAACCTACTACACTACGGAGTCAGCTGATTTGATGCGAGTTAAAAATATTGGTATACCAAAGAGCCCACCCCGTTAGTCACGGGGTGATATTTTCTACAATAAAAGTAAGCAAAACAACACATTTTAATTGTTTCTTTTGTTAGAAAACTTGTCACGTTATCATAATACAATGCCCCTGATACAGTAATGACAATTGTTTTCTTGAAATTGAAAATTTTCTTTTTTTAGCGTAACTTGTTCATCTGGAGTGCAGTCGCTTTAAGTACTAAACTGAATTGATTCAAATTGCATACAGTCATAAAGGACATTATGATGCGTTGCAGTGTCCAAAAACCATAACTCAAACTTACCTTGGTTTTGAGTTATCTCCCTTTATTGAATTTCTGCATAAGACGTTTTTGCAAAGCATACAATTTAAGGTTTGTACAGTAGAAGTGCGACATTAACACAGATAAAATGCAGGTGAATAACCCTTAACACGTTATAATTACTAATATATTATTAAATTAGAGCCTATACCATATCCATTCCTCTCACCTCAAATTTCTTGATCATAGAAAGAAGACATGGCGGGGGAATGGCCAGGTCTAACACGTCGGTTGCCTGCCAAAAGGTGCTATCAACAGTTTTTACCAGAAATGACTTTTTTTACATAATTTAAGTCATTTTTGTGTTTTTTATCTGTAAAATATTTTGTAGCACTACATTCGAATTATAAAAAGTATTTTGACTATGTATGGTTTTGGGTCTATCAGCAAAGTCATATTTTATTGACTGTCATAAGGTATTATCAGCATTGCTTTGACTGCCAAAAGGCGTTATCAGAAAAGGAATGTGCTTATAAGCCCTGACCACATTTATGCTCTGGCACTTGCACTTACTGCCGATTAAGTCTACATTTATTGTTCAAACCATGTCTCTATCTCTAACAATAGAAGCTTGTGCGATTAACATCTGTAGATTAATTTCAATTGTTTTCGGACTCGGGTTTTACTCAATGTGTTATAAGCTGGAAAGTCACTTTTATTGGCTTAATTAACATGGAAACAGGTAAGAGATATTTGTTTATTTTGTAAGATGATAATTATGATGGAACTTTGTATATTTCTTTGAAATAAATAAATGATACAAGTAACTTAAGCAAAGATAGAAATATTTGTATAGGATCCTACCTGTTGTATTGCTGTCAGCCCCTTATGGCTACCGAATATATTTGTCCTAATTTGGTTAAGTAAACATGTTCAAAGTACACATTTCCTTATATATAATTTCCTTTTTCATAATGTTCGTTATATAAAATGTTTTAAAATATAAAAAACATAGCTACAAAATTGATTTTTTCAGGTTTGATATGCTGTTAGGACCTTTTGGCTACCGAAATAAGTAGAGAGTATAACATAGAATGGTAAGATGAAGAAATATACATTGCATACACGTTAGATAAGCTGTTGTCCGCAGAGAATGACTGTTTAAATGGTATAAAATCTTAGCAAAATATTCAAGTTCTATAATTGTATATTGAAAACTTGTAAAAGACTTGTCAAAGTAAACATAATCTACTCAATTTGAAACTAAAGGATTAGTCTGTTTTGTAAATAGAAAACATTAACAGAATAAAAATTATTGTTGATCTAATTTGTTTTGTGCCAAATACTATTCAGAAAAAATGTTACATACAATTATCACTTATTACTATTTCAGATTTTGAACATTTGAGCAGTAGCAAGCTTAACTTTCAACTGACTCAAGTTCTGATGAACAGATAGAATAACTAAGGAGGAAATTGACCAGAATGGCAAGGACGGCGATACAAACACAGAACCAAAATTCATTTCAAGTGTGTAACCCACTGTTATAGATTCAGAACAAAATACGGAAAGGGGGAATTCAAACATGAAAAGGAATGAGACAGTTCTCCAAAGTTGATGAATCTCATTATGTAAACGTAGATTTCTTAGTGCGGATCTTTCATTTTGAAAATATGGTTTGTACAAGGAAAATTTTCAACAACTGGAGTCAAACTAGTACAAAAAGTGTGGAGTATTTTGCAACAATTACAACCTGTCTTTTCATAAGCCTTAAGTAGAATCATGCAAAACATGTCACTAATGTTACAGTATAGAAATGTACTGAGAACCAGAAATTGAAACATGGTTTCGACGATGATGAAGCTGTCTGCAAAGAGCATTGACAAAGGAAAGAGCAGTCAAGAAATAAAATAAGTTAGCGACAGGACAAAGGCAAAGTAAACCAAACAACTATATGTAGCAATGTTTGAGCTGCAAGCCATATTGTGAACATCCTTTACAAGATAAAGCTTAATACATGTAGTTAAATGTATATGTATAACCTGACCTTCTACTCTTTGACCGATGCAGAAGGCACATGTTATATTTGGAATGAGACTCCTTCACAGAGATTGGGACATGTATTATTACTAATCTGAATTCATAACCGCAATTTGTGAATGCATGTTATTTCGTAATCTGGCTGTTGTTCTCGTCAGAATATGAACCAGTTTTAGCATCATGGGTTGCTTCTTACAGTATCACAGCATCAGTTCACTGACATAACTGAACAGAAAGTCATTGAATTAGGTCTCAATATTCTACACCACTGAGCATGCACAAAAAGCAACATCTCTCTACGGGCTGTTTGTTTTAATAATGGCGAGAAGGAACATTCTACATGTATTTGTATCATTTAGGTATAATAACTTCTATGACTAAAAATAGTTTGCCAAAAACATGAACAAAATTTCAGTAAAGATAATTTGGATGGAAATAAAGTAAACTGGTCCAAGGTTAGAGTCTTAAAAATAGCATAGAGTCACCCAAATCATATATTTTTGTACAGTATAGATTTGTTTTGACTGTATCAATGTTACAAATGTTCAAATGATCAGTAGTAACTGATGTACTGCCGAAGAAATTGAGGGAAATACTAGCAATCCCTTCTGCAAAAAAAGAGTGCTTTATTGGATTTATTCAAAAGTAACATTATTCCAGAAGTATGCTGGTCTTTTCAATTAGAATTGTCCGCCTAGTATGAAGATAAAAGACAAACTGATTGTAGGACATAGACATGTAAAAAGATGAGGAAACAGACGCTGGTGAAGAATTTAAAGAGGAAATCACCGTAAGAACGCTAATAAGAAAGAAAATGAATTAAACTGTGGTTGTATTACACAGAAATATCTACATACACCAAAAACATCCTTTAAATATGTTTTTAACTTCAACTTGTGGCATTCTCAGGCATAGTTTTAAGTAGTCTACTGTTGTTGAGACCTTTTGGCAGTCTTATATACTGCAAATCGTGTTCTGAAAATGGGCAGCCAAAAGGTCCCATCAACAAATATTGCCAAATATGGCCTTGTATGTAAAGATACAACTTAGATCTTTCTTGTGTAAATTGAAGATATATAGCATAGTTCACATATGTAACATCATTAAGCTTGTAATAAACGCTGATTTTTAACGCCTGTTGAAATCTTTAATGTCCATTTCCCGAAAATTTCAATTTTTTTTTTACATTGCTCTTGTTGTCAGGTAATGTACATCCTAATCCTGGTCCAGATACATATTCCTCAAGTAATACTTATCTAGACACAGATTTTTATAACAGCTTCCAGTATAATGCTCGTTCATATTTAAAGTTCTTCGCAATAAGCTCGATTTACTTGAAATAGAAGCTCAACCATATGCTATTCTAGTCTTTATACAAACCTGGCTAACAAACAATTATGATAGTGAAATCTTAAAAAAATAACCTTATTTTGTGACACAATTTAGATGTGACCGTGTGAACAGAATAGGCGGTATTATAGCAATACCGGGTATATCTTAGAGATAGTTTTCATGGGAAATTAAGAAATGACCTATCTCCACCTGATTTAGAAGGTCTTTGCATTGAGGTTACATATCAAAATAAACAAGTCCTAATGGATGGCATTTATCGTCCACCCAGCGCAAATAATAATAACGGGACCCTTATTGAAGAAAGCAGAGACAAATCATACTACACAAACATCAAAACATTGTAATTGCTGGTGATTTCAATTTTATCTAAATAGCTCTTACTGTCATACAATTCAAAAACTGATGCTATAATATGCACCAAACTATCTCTGACCTTACCCATTTCACTAAAACTTCCAGTTCTTTAATTGATCTTTTTCTGGTTAAGAACATCATTAGTGTGTAAACAAGATTTGTAGTAGATCCCTTCATACCCGACTTGGTCAGATATCACTGTCCAATGGTCATTGTTCTTTGATAAAACAAACCAAAATCACATGCATATATAAGGCACATATGGAAATACGATAGAGGTGATTATACAAATTTCAGAACCATTTAAGGCAGTGGTACATGGAATAACTTGGAAGAAACATACGTAACGAGGTAACCAAAGAAATAAGAAAAGCTAAAGTCGCTCACCAAAATAAAATAATTGACACAATAAATGAAAACACAATAACCGCGAAAAACTGGCTCAATTAGCAAAGAAACGCCCTTAAACTAACAAGAAGACGCGGCAATGCCGCCAAAGCAGGTTTAAACGGCGCCTGTAGAAATTGTAGAATTAAAAAAAAACAGTCACCTTGACCACTCCTGCAAATAAATTTTTTTTGCTTAAACAATTTAAAAATTGAAGAAAAAATTTTGTTCCTTAAATTTATTTTGAGTAAAAGTGAGCTTGACCTTGACTCTAGTGACCTTGGCCCAAACATTTTTTTCCTTAAATTTTAAAAAAAAAAACTAAAAACAAATAAAAATGAATTTTAAGTAACAGTGTCCTTGACCCTAGTGACCTTGACCCAATTTTTGTTTGCTTAAAACAATTTAAAAACTAAAAAATAATCCATTTTTTTGCTTAAAACAATTTAGAAACTAAAAAAAAAATATATTTTTAGTAGCAGTGACCTTGACCTTGACCCTAGTGACCCCAGTCTTCCTCTCCACGCAAGCTACCTTCACATCAAGTTTCATTACAATTGGTCACTCCTAACTCAAGTTATGGAGCAGAAACCATTTCTTTATTTTTAGTAACAGTGCCCTTGACCTTGACCTTAGTGACCCCTAATGCAATGCCAAGCTTCCTCTCTACGCAAGCTACCTATACACCGATTTTCATTGCAATTACTTACTCATTACTTGAGTTATTGAGCGGAAACCGTTTTTCTATTTTTAGTAACGGTGACATTGACCTTCAATCTAGTGACCCCAAATGCAATCCCAAGCTGAATCTCTACACATGCTCCCTACAGACCAAGTTTTATTGTAATTGGTCACTCCTAACTGGGGTTATTGAACGGAAACCAATGTTTGACGCCCGCCCGCCATACGACATCGCCATTCTAATAAGTAGTGTTTTTTTTTCAAAAAACCTGCTTAAAAATAGAAGCATCCATTCCACCGCTGACTAACCAAAACATTGAAGCCAATACAAATTCTGAAAAAGCAAACTTACGGAACAATTTCTTAAGCCAGCAGTCAACCGTCAAAGATAGGGACTCACCGACTCTTGACTCCATCCAAGCTTCTTTTCTTAATCATATTACTGTTTCCCAACAAGATGTGAAAGATGCTACTTCAAATATCAACCCTTCTAAATATTGCGCACTAGATTGCATACGTCCTCGCTTACTAAAGGAAGCTTCAAACGAACGTTCAATACCATTTTCCACTCTTTTCAATTATTAGCCAGTTTTAAAAAGAAGCTGACCCTTCTAATTCTTGTAATTACCGACCAATCTAATTACACAGCTTTATAGGTAAGTTAATTGAACGCTGTGTTCCGAAGTATTTCTATAGTTTTAAAAAAGATAATAATATACTATCTTCCTGTCAATCAGGTTTTATGAATAATAATTCTACAACTAACTAACCTCTACATTCATAATGACATTTGAAAGGAAAAAAGTCCGAATAGTCTTTTGCGACATATCAAAAGCCTTTGACCGTGTTTGGCATCGTGGTATTCAAAAGCAATTATCTGCAATTGGTGTTAGTGGACATCTCCTCCAATGGTTAACACACGTTTTTCCTTCTGTTAAAACACCGGCAAAATGGGCAAAAACAGCACATTTTATGCTAAAACGTATGTTATTATTTTCTTGAAGAGTTTTAAAAATCAGTCATACAATTTGTAATTAGCCATATTAGTTTAAATAATTTCTAAATAATGTTTACAATACTCTGCCGTCAACAAATTAAAATAAGCACCTGACAAAAAAACATACGTATTATATCAAATAGTGCCTTTTTTACTATTCCTACTTTATGTTTTATACAGCAATGTGATACAGCTAGCAGATATAGACACTCAAAAGAAGAATGATCAAATAAAAGTACACACGACTGGTACTCTACCGAACTACAACATCGCGGAGGAAACGGAAAAAGCGTTCTGAAGCGACTTCCGAGATAGCTCTGCTGACAGAAAATCGTAACAACAACAACAACAACAACATGATTTAGTGTACTTTTTCATTTGTTATTAAAATATGAAACCTTAAATCCAAAATAGGGGAATGGTAGATGATATAGGTATAATTTTACTTTCCCGATATGTTTATAACGTGTCTCATCTGCCTGAATGGACGTCGATGGGATGTTTTCCAGTATGTACACACGAGCGATAATCTAGATAACTACTGACAGCAGAGCTATCTTGGAAGCTGCTTTCCGTTACCTCCTCGGTGATTTAGTTCTGTAGATTACCGGGCGTATCAAGTGGACACACTAAGACTAAGTTAAATAATATAAATGTGCGAGACATTTTTATGAAATAAGATTTATGTCGGAGCCCTTTTATATTGTCATAAAAATTATAGTATATGTATATGCCTACCGTCAACTATAAAGTGATGTTCTTTTGTATTGTTTATGTATTGTATTCGTTCAGTTATTATTATTGTGTATACATGCACTGATATGCAGATATGTATAAGTATTCTTGTTTTGTACATATTGAGTTGTGACAAATATAATAAAATAAAATTAAATTAAACTAAAGCTGTCCGAACCCTAAATACATGTACACAGGGTCGCTGCAGACATTACATTGATGCTGAATGTTATAGTAATACCGTATAATTATACAGGTATGCTGTTGTTTGATATCAAATATTATAATATATTTATTTAAATTTGTACTTGGTGGGTTGCTCAAAACTTTGGACCTTCAAAAACTGATGCCAACATCCAAACATTGTGAATCTTACATTCAATGAATTAAAACAAATTGTGGGGTGTTGCACCTTCTAGCAACATAGTTGAAAGGCTTTGTAAATAATGTGTATTGTCTTATTACAGTTTACAATGTCAATCCAGTTCATTTCATAGTATATTTCTGTTTTGCCTATCTTCACGAGAAAGCCATACATCTGTCAAAACTTTAATGGTAATATCCCAATATAGTACGTTATATTAATTTCCGTATTTCATATTTGAAGATTTTAATCTACATGTAATGTTGGTAATTTTAATCGCCTTTCAAAGTAATTGAATACATTTGAAATATATTGTGACAATATTGTTCATTCATCTTTTATACCGTTTCAGTCTATTATGACGCATGTAGAGTAGTTATTGAATTTAAAATTGCCTTAACATGCAGTTGAAGGTCTATTTTTACAATGAATGCAAAAGTGGTATGTATTGAACAATTTGTATCTTTATCTAAATCAATGCTTTTGAATTTTGATTCAAAGGTTTAATGTGTATATTGTAGTTTGTTTTATTTGAAAGGCTTTTCAAAATATTACATATATATTTGCTTCAAAATATCGCCAGGCATTTTTTAAAAGTAGTATAAATATATGATCATAAATCATCACTATTGAAATTGTCATACTGTATGATGATGTTTACTCCTTTGATAAAACAAATGCATACAACAAAAGCGTTATTTGTTGTGAATTTTCAACACCTATGTACATTCTGAAGCAACCCAATGAGCAGCGACAAACCTACAGTTGAACTTTGACAGAAAGGCTATGCCAGTATAAATAAAGAGAAATCAGCAAGGACAGAAGCTCGGACATCCAAGTTCATCCACGGTATATTGTGTACACATGATTTCGTAGACAGATTGTACATCAAAGAAACATTGACAAATTGTTTTAGAGTTACGTTTGAGAGTTATGATAATTATTATAACAATTGTATACGTCAGTAAGGATAAGTTGATAGTCAACACAACGAAACCATTAATCTCTGTATGTAGGGTAATACATATTGATTATCATTCAGTCATCACTATACACCGAACAAGTGATTTTATTCACTACGGTCGAGGTCACTGTTCTAATAAAATATATATTTTGTTTAGTCTTTTATTGATTTATACTAATCTACTTATTTGCGATTGCGAAGCAAGTTCTTACAACTTAGATTAAACGCTCTTAAGACCCATTCCAGATGGAATCAACCTCGAAGAGAGGGAGGCAATATGGAATTATTTGTGTCTTGCCTACGGACACTACCGACATGGCTATGATGGGGATCGAACCCAGGACCACTCGATCCTGATGCAAACGCGCTACCAAAGCGCCACGACGGCTCCTTGTTTTTTGTTTTATTTCGAAGGGGGTCATGGTGACTGTTCTTTTTGTCGCTTATCTAATAATAAGGAAAAAATCATTAAAAAAGAATAACAAATATTATTTAATATTTCGAACATATTATGAGAAATACACTCTTAAGTTGACAATTTTCGTTTAGTGTAAAATTATGCTCTCACTTATGTCGTTGATTATTTATTCTCTTTGTTCTTCTGCAGTAGTCTAGTACTGT
Source organism: Saxidomus purpurata (assembly GCA_022818135.1). Taxonomy (NCBI): domain Eukaryota; kingdom Metazoa; phylum Mollusca; class Bivalvia; order Venerida; family Veneridae; genus Saxidomus; species Saxidomus purpurata. The sequence continues at coordinate 477,247 of JAFMSR010000006.1, forward strand.
TTACAAAATGTTGTTTAAACAATCTGAGTAAATACAAATGCAGTGACAATAAACAAGATACACACTTTTATTTACAGTCGGTAGTTAATAACAACTAAATATTAGCTATGAATAACTATTGATCAACGTACATAATAACCAAACAAATTGTATATTTTACCCAATGACAAACATGTTTAAGAGACATAGTCAGCGATCATCAATTAGGTAATTGACGATAATTTGGTAACGGTATTGTTAAAGGTGTACAGTTTTAGTTAGATAAGGTTTTTCTAAAATTTGTCTTTCTTTTCTGTTTAGATACGCCTTTAGATATTAGACCCATAACAAGCGATCTATAATGCAGCGGTCACACAGTGCCGGTTATGGCTCCTGTTTGAGATCAGACAGCGCTATAATACGAAAAGTGAAAAAGTCGGATTTCTATCCTCAATGGTCTGGAATGTCCTATAATTGTCTGAACGCAGTCGTATACGCTCGTAACTCGTAACAGAGTCCTACATATTGGTTATGGTCTTGAGAGGCTGGTCAAGCTCTCACGATAGTTAGGTGCGTCCCGTAACATTCGGGAAACTCAGCCGATTTTGTCTAGGCGGATTACAATCGTGACTATGTCTCGACAGATTCTGCTGTATCAGATCAAAATCGTAACAATGTCTTGTGTTGTCTGAGCGGTGTCTGGATGGTGTCATGTGGAACGGGCATGATCTTATGTAATTTTTCATTGCAGTTTCTTGCCGACTTAGTCCAGATTGTGTCCAGATCTTGCCGAATACGAACCGTCAGTGTCAGTTCACTGTCTGATCACTGTCGGATCGCATTCGGAACGAATTTGGCTGGAAACGGCTAAATCGGGACGCTTCCCAAACAATATATGATTGTTGTCGTGATTTAATAAATGTTTTTTACCAATTTTAATTAAAAGTTTGAATTTCGAGCCACGAATCACAGGATCTTCATCAGACGTTTGACAAAATTGACTCGGGAATTGTCCTATCAAGGACGGCAGTAAAAATCCTGACTGTGTGACTGAGGATTAATGTAGTAGGATTGGTGTGTGATCTTACAGAGAAGACGCTCGTTGCTCCAGTACTTTGGTGCATTAACCACTTTGAAGGTTGTTGAAGATGAAGTCATCCGTGGTTCAGGACCTACAGCATTAAAGTTCAAGGTTGGCTATCTCCTCTCAGGTCCCGTTCCGTTCCAGCCATTAGCACAAAACCCAAAAACAAGTAGGCTAACACTAAACTCGCTACCGCTCGCTCCCTTAGGGTTGTTTAATTGTTAAAATTTGACTGAATAAACACTAACTTCTACATAATATAATTCAGTCGGGTAGAATGACAGTCCTGTTCTTTTTGGTTTAAAAAATGTTGAGATACACATGTCTTTCATATCTTTTTACAAATTCTTTGCAAAAAAAGTGTCGTCAGAATGTGTTTCTCGTTATTTTGCAATATCATTGAAAATACTGCGCTAGATTTAAAGTATGAACATTTGATTAAACAGGTAATCTTAGAAATGATTTTTTCACATAAGTTACTGCCAATTTCACCAGTAAGGTACATTTCTAGTTAAACATGTATAAGAGCTACAAGTAAATTTACATCCAAAGGGCTTATGGGACTTTGATTTTTTGTTTATGTCTAAAATGTTTTCTTTTATAAAAATTTGTAGCTGGTAATTCGCCCACGCTTCACACCATTTAGAGAAAGAAAAAACGTGCGTACTGTTAAGCCTGATCAAGGTCTTTCAAATTGTATGGTCCGGAAACGCCCTCTAAAAATGTCTTATCGTACTGATAATCTTGTCTCGGTTGTCGATTTTTACCTTCTTGCATTTATCACGCCGAGCGAGTAAACTGGTATTTGTCCGATAGTTGTATGCAAAACTGCCCGTCATTGTGTCATTTAAATATCACATTTAATAAAAAAAAATGGTATAATTGGAAAGCTGATGAAATTTTCTGTAAAACTGTGAAATTAAAACCTCTATATATAATTAACTTTTATCTTTAACGCGAGTACACGGTCCATGCTATTCCGTCTTGCGCGTTTTATCGATGGATGGTAATTTTACTCGCGATACTGGTTTTACAAAACTGTACGTTATTATGTTATCAAATAAAAAAAAAACGAAAATCTAATTCATATCCGTTGAAAAATAACTCTAAATTTAAATTTTAATTAGCGATTTTCCATCATTTGACCCTGAATATATAGTGAAAACCTGTGCACAAAATATCACCGTATCGCGAAAAAAAAATCACCATTGACGCCATTTTTAGATTTTGAACGGATCTAACCGTCCCAGAAAATTAAAATACGGGTGAAATACGAAAATCTAAGACATAACAGACATACATTAGACTTAAATCTATGAGAAAAAGATGTTACATCAATCCCATGAACACCATGCAAGTAGGAAAGAAGCGCTAAAATTAGGTCGGTTTTCGGCTTTTGGTCATTTGTGAAAAAACCCGTTCGTATGAGGTCAACTCAACTTTCCAATGCATAAATCCACCTAAAACGAAACATCGGTAAAATATAATATCATGTAATGATAAGGGAATGCATATATTGTATTAAGGATCACTTTGTTGGTCAAATTGATTGGTAAAATATCGAGATATACGTAGATATAAAGTATCAATATTTTCTTTCTTTTTCCAGAATTGCGGGTACCCGGATGTTTGTCACGTGATCCGAGGCAGGTTATTTATCGTATTACGTTCGTTTCCGGACCATACTATTTGAAAGACCTTGGCCTGATGCACGATATTTTATTGCACGATTTATTTTCTATTTAACTGATAACAATATGGGACAGGTTTATTATTGACCTTATAAGCGGTCTATAAGTTATTTATTGACCACTTTTAAAGAAAGGAGCCCGTAGGTAAATGTAATTTAGTCGGTTTGAGAATAGCGCTACATGTGTATTCATGTATTTTACTTGAATGAAAATAAGTCAATCAATCAATTTACTGTGAGAGAAATTGGTCGTTCAGCTGAATGTGTCTGGCGTTTCTAGTCAGTTAATGTTTATTTAACAGCTATGACCATTTCAACCTAAAAGAACAGGTTCTATTGCCATTTAATATGTTTAAGTTTCCTTTCTCAAACAAATATAGAAGCATGTGGCAAAAATGAATCAATACCTGAAGAAATTAAAACTATCTCAACATATCTGCATCGCTGTCTTCCTTGTTACACTATGAAAACCGGTTCTCAGTAATCTTTTAACGATTAATCATTCATATCATGACTTCACGACTCAAGTTGATCACAATTCAGCGAGAAATCAATCTATATCTCCAGACAATAGGAATGAATCTATGAATGAGGTGCGGACTACATATAGACTGTCTCAAGTCATGGGTTTGACACTGGGGCGGCAAGTTGAGATTAACTTCGTTGAGTACTGTAGTATCACCTGTGTAAGGTGTTTCCGATAACAGTTATTGGAGGATCTCAAACACACTTGAACATAGATATGTGAAACGATGATGTTTGATGGCAGCCTATATGTTCACGAAATAGTCCGATCGAACCTAGATTGAACAAAGTGTTTTGGTTGGACAGTATACGTCTCTTGCTCGTCACATTATGTTCATCTGGCAGTACAATATTGAGCTGTTGGTCGTTTGCCTTCTTGGCGAGTACATCAACTAATTTACAGCAAGTACAGCCAGATGTTAAAGATATTATTTAGGCATTTCTCCATTACTTGTATTTAACAAGTTGTAAGGATCAAAATTGGGGGAGTGAAAGGTTCTTGATGTCGAGCGGGTGATGTATGTAGGCGACCCTACTGCAGCTCTTTTTGTTAAAGGTGCCAAAGTATGAGAGAAAGGGATGCGCCTGACTTTTTCTGGCGAATTATTTGTACAACAAAAAATCTACATTGAATGGTTAATTGTACTGCAGTATACATGTATTTTAAACCGCTGATTTTATCGATAATGACTGGAAATGCATAGCTGAGTTTTTGAGGTTGAATTATAATACTTCAAAATATTCTATTATTTATGTTTTGGAGGTTTTCAGTTTGTCATCAAATATAGGGTATGCCTCTTTAAAAGGGCACTCCCTACATCTAGCAGATTATATTCCCGAAACATAGATTATGTGTTCAATGAACGTAAATTGATAAATAAATACAATATCAAAGAAGAACCTAAGGCGAAAACTGCCTTGTTTTACCACAAGTAGGCTTTCTGTAATAAATCGCATCCATTAATTAATTGTACAACAACAACTCTACATAGATTATTGAATGGTTTACGGTACTGCAGTATATTTTGAACCGCTGATTTAATCGATAATGACTGGGAATGCATGTAGCTAAAACTTTTAGGTTAAGTTATAATACTTCCAAAGATTCTAATGTATTATTTATGTTTTGGAGGTTATTTAGTTTGACATCAGTTAAAGGGTATGCCCCTTTAATCTGAGTTCATCCCCGATATTGGCTCTATGGTCGCGGCCTGGGCCATCTTGGATTCAGTGACACCACGTCAGTAACATCATGGCATAAACACACAAAGTAAAATTTTTAATAAAATAGTTATGAAGTAAATCAATAAAATGAAAATGGTGTCTTAGTGGAGATATTAATGCTCATCTCTTTTTTTCTGTAGTTTTGTATCATCACTGAAACGCCTACAATTCTTTAATTGCACTGCCTGTGGTAAATCAATATTGGTACATATATAAGGCTAGTTGCATGACAAAATTATATACAATAGAAAGAGCATTGGTCTCAAAATATTACCCTGGAGTACACCAGATTTAATGTTTATCCTGTTTGAATTATAACCACTATTTGCTTCCTATTTCCGAGAAAGCTAACACTCCACGAAGCAAAGTTATTGGGTATATAGTCTTTCTCGCCTTTAGCTTTCGGGGAAGTCTCTGAATCAAGGAGTTGACTGTAAATTTACAGGTCTGTAATTCAATTACAGCTCTATCTGAATAACTGTAGTGCACAATTTAAAGTACATGTACACGTAGATTTGGTTGTCCATACTTTAATATGTCTGTTTACAGTCACCGTTAAAAGATACTATATACCATAAGGGGTGGGGACTTTAGTAAATGTTTGAAGACTAAGTGGTTGAGAAAGTGGTCAAGTGGCTATGTACAATTTAATCTAAATTCCCATTAGTACTGACCACTGTGGTGAATATAACACTATATTATAGGCTATGCCTTTACGTCATACTGGCCAGTTAACCAATCAGATTATAAGAGTGCGTTCATTTACTCATTTGGTAAAAGATAAAAACTCAGTCTATACTGTAGACTTATATATCATAATATGCAAGTTTGTTTTATTTAAAGGAAAGAAAAAGCCTTTGACAACATAGGGGTATTACAAATGTCATTTTCAGATTATATAAAGGATAATTGCTGGTTTTGGTGTAAGGTCACGTTATAAGTTCACCGAGTGGGCACCAAAAGTGATATTTTCATGAGCGGCGCAGCCACAAGTGAAAATAACTACTTTTGGTGTTCACAAGTGAAATTATCGTGATATGACATAGAAACCAACATTTGTTTTGTTTATTTTATGTTTCAAACTCTACTTTTGTTGAGTTTATTTCAATAAAATGTCAAAGATTGCGGGAAACGTCACCAGAAAGCATTGCATTCATGACGTCATTTTAAAGACGTCATTGTCACATGGTTTCAGGCATTTATAATGCTTGGTAGGGCTGTAACGTTACATTCGAATATTAAATTTAGTCGAATACAGTTTTGTCCGAATTGTATTTGTCATTCGCCATGTTTTTTTATAAAACACCCCAGACCGACAATCAAGTATATATAATACAAGGTATTATATATGCTTGATAGTCTGTCAGGGGTGTTTTATAAAAATGACTCTTCGCGACATAATCAAATTTACCCCGGACCGACTATATATATACTTAATAGTCGGTCCGGGGTATCATATATATATGATAGTCGGTCCGGGGTGTTTTATAAAAATGACTTTTTGGGGTCCAAACTTCATGTGACTGAGAAAAATATCAGATAAAAAAAACCAGGTCAAAAGGATGAGCCAAATGAATTAGTTGGTCAAAACATGAGTTGGAGGACCTACAGAGGTTTTGTGATTCACAAATACAAATTTTATTTATGTCGGTACAGCCTACTAAAGCCTGTATGACTCTCATTCTCGGCTTCGCACATCCGGGTACTGAAAAACTGTTTACATTTGGGAAAGGTGACTCCTCGGCTGTCATCGCTGGTCTCTATGCATCTGTAACTTTTAGTAATATAATAACCAAGCTTAGAAATGAAAGAAGTTGACGATCTTCCATTACCTTGAAACTATCAGATTGTTTTTATAATAATTCTATGTTATCAAAAGCCTTTTGTTTCGTTTAAAATAAATTTAAACTTGCATATGAGTCAACGGTAAAGACAGAGTTTTCACTTTCTACCAAATGAAGAAATGAACACGACTTAATAATCCTATTGGTTAACTGGTCAGTATGACATCAAGGCGAAGCCGAGAATAGGTAAAACTGCATTTCTTTTATTTGTTATTTTTATAGTTCCACATTATGCTAAGTGTTATAACATGCCTTTTCTTCACAGTTTTGAAGAGAGCAAAACTCTCCGTTTTTATTTAACTTCATTGATGGAACGAGCGTGAAATCTTGAAAGGATTCTCGGCTTTGCCGTGACGTCATACTGGCCAGTTAACCAATCGGATTATTAGGTCGTGTTTATTTCTTCATCTATATTTCTTCATTCGGTAAAAGGTGGAAAACTTGGTCTTTACCGTAGACTCATATGCAAATTTAAATTTATTTCAAACGAAACAAAAACCTTCTAACAACATAAAATTATTAGTAATACAAATTGATAGTTACAAGCTAAAGGTAGACCGATGTCTCCTTTCATTTTAAAATTAAAGATGGTTAGACACCAGCGATGAAAGCCGAGGAATCACCTTTCCCGAATGTAAATAAATTATCAGTACCCAGATGTGCGAAGCCGAGAATTCTTTTTATGAAAAATACGGGAAATCGTACATGCACGACTTAAGGAATACGCACGACGTTAGAACAACAAACCATACCCATGATACCAGTACAGGGATACAATTGTTTATGAACTGTTAACTAAAACCTGACATTTCACCATATATCTGATGGTCTGATCATAAGATATGGATATGTAGGTGATATCCCTTACCTCAGCAGACCGTAGACCCCATGTTAAGGGGCTGTAGACTTGTAACGTTAATTCTAAACCATTTTATTTAGATTTCTTCTTCTTGTTGTTGTTTGTGTCGAGACCAGGTACAGTAAAATGACGCTCCGAATTAATGACTGGGTTATGTTGAATTCATCCACGCTTCTTCACTCTAGAGATTATTGTAGCCTAAAAGAAATACTACTCAATTAGCCCAACAAATTGTGCACCAGGGCTTTTTGCTATATACGACGGCCGCCCTTCGCAGACATCTATGTAATATCAGTTTGTAAAATCGGTCGGTCTTGCAGTCGACATATTGAGGCTAGAGATAGATCTAGAGTAAAATCTAGAGAAATTATTAATATACAGTATGTTTATTATATCAATGTCCGTGTCAACTTTAATTGAACTGTAGATTTTATATTGATAAAACAGATCAGCAATAACATCGACGCTTACATTTCAATGTAAACAAAATCAAAGTATTCAGACATAGTGAAGCGGCAACAGCCGTGAAAAAAACGCGCTAGGAATCTTCTGATTGGCTTGCTTGTTTGGACACGCCTCTTTACCGGGGTAATGCTTCCATATTTGGAGTGACCCGTTTTTTACCGGCTATTATTTCCATATTTGGAAATGAGCCGTTTTCTCGCGGTAAAACGCGTGAAATTGACCGCGTTTACCCGTCGTTTTCAACGCGGTAACAACCATGAGGTAAACGGAACAAAAACGTGAGCGCCACTGTATTTGAAAATGTAAAAATGTGATTATCAGAAACGAATTTATTTTGTCCTGCCGTGGCTCGAAAAACGAGTTGTGGTTTGCTGCCACTGAGCTCGCTTACTAGTTGAAACACGATGATACCGATATTTTGGTAATAAATGTGTCGAAAGAAGTAAGTATCAATTCTGACATGCATTCCTATAAGGACAGGGAGGGTTGTATTTTTTGCAAAGGAGTATCTGCTTGTTTGTATTCTATGGCAGTATACTTGAAAACAATGTTTCAGTATTGAAAGCGAACACCGTTCGAGAGTATACAGATAATTTGAATGAACACATCGACACAAATCTCAGTAAGTTCAATCGTTGCATTTATTTTACCCGGGAAATTGTAGGACTGACATTTGTTGCATGATAATTTGTATTTCATGCACATAATTTGCATGGCGTTACGTGTTTGATTTTCGCACGAAAGAAGAAGCATTTTCGCATTAAGAATCACAAGTGACTCAATTAATGTGTACCAAATCACGTTGTACCTTGATGTTGCCAAATAAAGCAGGGCTCTTGAAATAAGAGCATTGAAAACATGTAGTGCTCGAATTTCTAAATCTTTGCAAATCATACGTTTTGCTGCTGTTGAGGGAAAGAGAAAATGAGCAACCGATCACTTTTAGCAACGTTACAAATCATATAAGGAAATATTTCGAAGATATAAATTAAATTAAGTTTATTGTACTAAAACATTGCAAATTACATTATATAGCTTTATTTCTACAAAACTCATACAAGTACATTAATGACTTTGAAAACTGTAAATTCGCATAGGCGGTCACTCCGCATCCAACCACCGAGCACAAAGTAAATGAATGCACATACTATTGACAGATAAGACGTTGACTATTTTAACTAATCAGAAAGAATGTTGCATGAATTAGGTTGATCAGAATTATGTCTACAGTTATATTTAGATGACGTTCTTAAATGCTTAAATCTCGACAGAGGTAGATAATAGGTTCAGTTTAAGAACATTTCGAGCTTGCTGAAACTGAATCTGTACATGTGTAATATAAGAGAAGCTACGTTATCATAATATATATCTACACTTCATGATTGTTTGTCTTTTTTCAAATGCATTATATATAGTCAAAATGTAAAACCTAACATATTATCACCGACAATGGCATTTGGTTTCTTTATGAAACCCTTTGAAATTAATTACTGTTCTACTATTATATCCGTTACCATTACCTCTATTTCGCTTATGTTTGTGCAATGTGTGTGATGTGTGTCATGATGGTGAACATTTCTGCTACAATGACTTTTTTTCAAAAACATGTATACATGCAAAAATCTTTATGCTAAAAGTGTACCTATATAAGCACTGTGACCGACTGCATTCAACAACAACAGATCAGATGTCCATTTTTAGAGTCAAATCTCAGACGACGGTAAGCATCTTTAATTTGAGGTACTTTCTGAGAAACAAAATTGTGACAATGCTAAACACAGTTTGAATTTTTGTTTTCTTACATTTACGCTGCAAAGATATCTTGAGACCATACTGTTTGGCGACATATTTCCAGACAGATTCTATTCCACGAACCCCATTTTAGCTATGTTGTTAGGTGTTTATGTGTTGCCTTGATCAAGCACAAGCAATCTTTCAGACTCTTGCTATTTTGCAGTTGAACAACACTCATTTGTTTCTGGTGAGTATATGGCAACATGCATTAAAAATTTTTTTTCTGTAAACATGCTTGAGGAAAATGGTAAAACTGCGCATGCGCATGATGCAGCATATTTTAAAGATGCCCTGGACGTGCACTTTTAATTGTTTAAGTTGCTGTTCTTGATAGCAGACGGACATATAATTCAATATAAGAAAGTATTAAACTTTATAAAACTAATACCCTTTGCCGACATGAATGCAACATTTACAATTTGTACACCGAAAATGTTTAATTATAGTTATCAACTTTATAAAGGATTGAAGACGCTAGACGCTAAAAGTCCAATTTTCAAAAGCAAAGGGGAGCAACTCGAACAGACCTATTTATTTCGCCTATTTCGTCGTTAAATCTCCATTTCGCTGTTTATACCTACCGCCTACAATATCGGTTGTTTGCGTTGTTAGGAGTTTCTATTTCCCTCCGTCTATAAACCGTATAAAATTGTAAGAAAGGAACAAAAATAAGCTCGAACTTAATCAAATAAAAACAAAATGATATTATCGATCCAAAAAATGAAAGTACAGGGTGTCTCATAATATCTGTTACCATTACAAACTACTATAAAAGATACATATAATGAAAAATGCAGTCATGTCATATATCATTTTGAAGGAGACAGAATAAAGTTTTTTGTGGTGTAGAAAATACGCGAAAATGTTGACGTCATGACGTCATCAACGACGTCGTCTAAACAAGTCGTTTTTCCAAGATTGCACTGTCCACGGAGCAGCGCACAGAAGTTGTTAAACTGTATTATAAGAGTTAATCACCAGTTACAGTAATCAGATCAATGCAGAAATTGTACCCCGACCATGAGAAACTCAGTGAGATGCAAGTGCACAGATTGTCAAAAGGTTTGAGCAGTCAGGGTCAGTTATTGATCGACGCCGTAGCAATGCCGGTCGGCCAAAATCAGTCAGGACTTCAGAGAGTATCGAACTGAGAACTGTTATTGAAGAAACTCCACAAAGGTATGTACGTAGAGTGTTAGGTGACATTGCTAAAAATGCTAGTGGTTTCAGCAAGATGGTGCTACTCTGCATACTTCCAGGGGGTACTCTCGTGGCTTGAGAGAAGGTTCGGTACAAACTTTATTTCCCACAGGACAGATACAGTACGGCCCCCTCACTCTCCCGATCTGAGTCCGCTGGACTTTTTCCTCTGGGGATGTCTCAAAGTCAAAGAGTGTACAGCCCCGTCCCGGCATCTCTAGAAGATTTAAAAACATCCATCAAGCGAGAAATAAGAACTATTTCAATGGACACTTGCAAATCTGTGATTTGTAACTTCAAGAAACGTCTAGACGTCGTAATTAAACAAAAAGGACGTCGTCTGGAACACATGTTGTAAAACTGACATTTTTTAGGAAACTTGTATAAAGGTATATGTTTAAGATAATTTTCTGATGTCATATATCAAATAAAACTTTATTCTGTCTACTGTCATCTTGTTACGTTTGTTTAAGTGTGTATTACATTATTTAAGAAATATAAAGCACCAAAATGGTCACATATATTATGAGACACCCTGTACAACGCCATTACAAGTGTCCGAAAATATATCCTGTACTAAGTTAAAAACATATTCTAGCATAAAATGTGCTGTTTTTGCCCATTTTGCCGGTGTTTTAACAGGAGAAAAAACGTGTGTTAACGGGGAGATTCACGTGCCGTTATAACCCGTTTTCATTTATGCGCAGTACAGGGCAATTGTAAACAATGGACCTGTCTCCCAAGTCTTACATCATGTACGGCGTCAACAGTGCCGGGCTTAAAAACCGCTGGTGACGTCATAAATATGACGTAAACAACACGGACGTTGTCCCGCGCATTATTGAACGTCGTACCAGTACGAGCGTTTCATTTTTATTTTTATGATGTTTTATGCTATTTATGCTAGAATAGCGCTAACGAACGTTCTATCGTGTAATAACACCTGCAGAAACCCTCGGGATATGTTGGTGCCCTTGCCCTTACGGGCTCGGGCACCAACCAGCCCTCGGGATTCTGCAGATGTTATAACACGAAAAAACGTGCGTTAACCCTACACTTAAAATTAAACCCCGTTTGGGGCCTCATTGTGTAAAATGGAAGTTGTCACAAAGCTAAAACGTAAACATAGTTTTTTTGGAGGAAGAGACGAGGTATGTATGGGGAGAATTTGGTCAAGTTTTGTTAAATAATAACCTGGCTGATATAAAGAATATGTCTTTTTCCTCCGGGAATAAAACGCCAAGCAGTAGATAAAGACGTCATCAATGACATTTTTCATGCCTTTAGACACACTGGTCGTTTTGTCGCTGAAAACGGTGCTGGTCTTTGCGCTGACAAACAAGAAGCAAACCACTTTATTACTCGCCAGATGAATACTTTTGCTAGGTACATGTACATGTACAATGTAGCAAGACAAAGTGAAGAGACCATAAATCACGCCATGAAACCGTTTACAATCGTTTGAAAGAAATACACTGAAATATGATGAAGCATGTTCACTGAATTTTGTATCGGTTCATGCAATTTGTATAATCGTAAAAATTGACATATATGCGATAATTTTTGTCAATGATATTAGCATTTGTTTTCTTTAGGAAACCCTTTCTAATGACTTGCTGTTTTTCCATTATATCCCTATTACCAATACTACCATTTTGCTTAATTATTTACAATGTTGGTCATGTGTGGTATGTTTAGCATGTTAGCATGATTTTCACGTACCGCTAGGGCCATTATACAGGTAAGCCCGATTTTAGTTAGTAAATGATTGTATTTAATTAAACGATATAATACAGTGACACATTCATTATTTCGATTTAAACACGTCATTTTCTGTAAAATAGAAATCCCCGAACACGTAGCAGGACATCATTGTGACTTTAATTACGAGAAGCGGGTAGACGCGCTAGCCTACAAACGTAACATTGTCGTTACGTTATTTACCGCACATGCAGACAAGCTAACCAGGACGAGTGCAGCAGCAATTACAGCTTAAATCAATGTTTATGTCAACGGAACAAATAATGTTAGTTCAACAAATGAGGCCGACTGGTATAAGTTGACTATAGACTGTTGTATTAATGTCAGGACATTTGGTTCATCACCGTTCTTTTTTAATTCAAATAACATTCCTTTCTTCAAGTTCATTATGACCTATGACCAACTGGCGGAAATCAGTAAAACCACATGTCGGTCTCTGTCAGTCTAAACAAGGTTTAGCAAATTTTTCGAGACAATTATGGTAATTGTTCAGAAACCGTACTTGCTTCCCTATCAGTCGACAGATAACCAACCCGGGTTCTTCGAATAAAGAACCAATGTTCAAGCATTTATTCACTGATAAGGAACCGTTTTAATTTGTCATGTGACCGAGCCATCGCCGTATGAGCTATCAAAATTAAAATTGATAGGGGTCATTTACTAATCCCGTTATATCTATCCCATGAGATTAATCAACCGCCTCCTAGTTTGTTCTTTATTTTTTATCATAACCCATTTCTTAAACTCTTCCTACAAATACTTAACATCCTAGTATAAAGCGTGATAGGATGACAGTTTTTGTGGGTTTGTCTTTGACCTTTCCGTGCTGAACTCCAAACAATTGAGTCTCACAAACTCCTATTGAGTATTAGAAATCTTTTGGTTTAACAATCGACTGAGAGAATACCAGCGTATTATACTTTTGTTATTGAAATATGGGTTTCCGTTTATGTATCTTAAATTGGAAACGTAATAAAAGTGCTGTCAAAAAACATTTAACAATTTGTCACTCGGTTAATGTCTTTGTGTATTTAACAAACCTGTACCGGTGCATCGTGACTTAGTCACTAATTCATTTTTATCCATTTAAGGGGGTTGTTGAAACGACCACTACTGTTCGGGTACTCCTACTTAACACGTTATAAAATGATTAATGTCATTAAAATCTAAAACTTTATTCAACAAAGATATCTACAGATATATGAATCAATTATAGGTCACCCGTGACTTTCGAGAATTAAGATCTGAAAAATATAACTAGTGAGCATACCATTAAGTACAATATAAGTATAAGATAATGTACTAGTTTACGAAAACAGAGATAATGTACCTTTCAATAGAAATTATAAAACAAGTCTGGTATTATTAAAAGTCGGGTATGTCGCAAATAATCCACACACTCCATAGTCTGGAGTTCCTTCCCCTTATTACTACTTAATTAGTCTGGTTCCCGACTTCCTATGATAGTACGATAGTACGTAGTAATAAGGGGAAGGAACTCCAGACTATCATAGGAAGTCGGGAACCAGACTATACACTCCATGCTTTTGCATTGCTAAATGCCGTCGCCGAGCGGTATGATATCGTATATGATCAGTGTTTTGATCGTTCAATGATCGTTCAATGATTTCGTACCTGATCTCATTCATGCGTGCAGCTAATTAATATTCAAATAGGAGCGGACATATCTGTTAAGGCATTATAGCTTTACTAAGACTATCGGAGAAAGACTGCGAAATATATTTTTTAAAAAAAACACATTTTACTCCAGCTTTACGTCATTATATAATAATATAATGTTGATAGTTTCTGCAATGGGCACGCGCTTCAAATCCAAATATCCGTCCCCGATGCTTTGTTGAATTCCGCTTGTTAAAATCGGCGGAACTACCGATCTAATATGCAAGAAAGGATATTCTACTTCTTATGTCAATAATGTTTTACAACTTTCTTTAGATATTTTTATCACTCATTCTGTTTCTCTTGATACAGTTTATCGGAAAATATATGTGTCTTAGAACATCATGTGTCTTGAACATGAGTCAAGTTGTGTATAAGCATTGTAAAGATTATTATTTTTCAGTTCAGAATACCAGATGCATGTTTTTTGCATGTAGGCAAACAGTTACATTCAGTGACGGATGTTTTCATTTTAACTGCATGCACATTACATAAACTGTCTTTAAAGTAATATATTTCGATTTTAAAATGCGTTCTTTCCTGGTATACTGCGTTTCCCATTCTTAATTGGGGATGCAACGTAAACACAAGAGAAATGAAAATATTAGCGATTACATGTATAGCCACATTGTATTTATACTATTCAGCATAGTCCCATAGCAATAGTTTAAATCTTAATGCATAACTACGGTTCTCAAGCAGTCAACTATTTGAACATGTTCCACTGGACGTCCAATTTCCATCAGCTAAACAGCGGATCGTGCTGTCTCCAGTAAGGATATACCCTTCATCACATTCAATCGTAGCAGTCGCTTTAAATGAAGTCCCTCTGATATTTGATATACTTCCATGTGCCGGTACATGTTTGTCTGTCAAACAACATGATACTTTTTCGCATGTCGGAAACTTGTCCCACACACCTGATGTTGTGCATGTTACCGTTTGTGGTCCTTTTAGTTTGTGTCCAACGTGACATTCCACAGAAAACGTGTTATTGTAAGTTGTTTTGAACAGACCAGTGTATTTTGCATTTGGAATTTTCATCGGTGCACCGCAATCGATCGGCTCGCAAGTAGGTATAGCAGACCATGACCATGACTCGTCAGACTGACAAATCCCCGTTTTGTTCCCATGCAATTCAAAACCTTCATTGCAAGTTACAAAAACTTCTGTTCCAACTACTAAATAATCTGTTTTAGGTTCAATTTGCATATCATTTGTTAACATGAAATTGTCGCACTTCTTTTGCACACATTCTGGAATTGAACTCCATTTGCCTGATGATAAACAAGTGATAAAGTTTGACCCCACTAATTCACTTGTCTCGTAACATTTAATTTCGAGAAAATCTCCATAATTGGATCCGGTAGTGTTAACGATTTCTCCATTGTTGATGTGTGTATATTTTGGGCAGCCTTCCTTGTCTTTTCCTGTAATATCACAAAATTATCACAGCAAAGTAAATAGATTTGTTACACGTAAATATGCAGATTCCTGTAAAACCGTTTAAAAAGAAATTAATACGAAATTACTCAGTATGTAAAACGGATTTATTTTTTATTGGTTTTATTATCTTACTGGAGGCAAAAGCTTACGATATACAGTAACAAGAAAGTGTAGTGCGGTAACGATACCAACCTGCCATAAACGGTATCACACATAAAACAACCCCGACGACTACTGAAACAACGAGTAAAACTGTCACTGTCATCAATACACATATAATTGGGAACGAACACCTTTTATGAGATCTGTTCGCCTTGTTTGTAGTAATGTCCGTATGTCTTTCTTGTTCTGGTGGTTCCAGGCTATAGATCTCCGTATCGGGTAAGTCTAACTTATCATACATATGTGTATTACGATCTGCACCCGACGCTATATCTCTAAGTCTATGCATAGACCCGTCATGAAAAACGACTTTTTCGCTAGCATCATCATACATTACATCTTTAGTACGGAAGGTTTCCATGATTTTTTGTAAAATTCACATAATAAGTATGAAGCTTTATTGTCATCAATGCAGTGAGCACTTGTTCAAAATCATGACCGATTTTGTTTTGCCTTTAGTCATTTCGAAATTATCTTCCTCACTCAATGCATTAGCAGGAAAGTATGACAATGAACAAAACAAAAAACGTTTTTGCTACAGTACAACTTAAACCTAACTTGATAGAATGATGCATATGGAGTGCACAAAGTTTAAACTTCTAGTGCATACATAGAACACGTGAAATGTACAGTAAGGATTTTTAGTATTATGGTTATCCTACATAGACTTATAATTTTGATGGTTAGACATTATACTGCATATTTGTAAAAGATGAAGGAATAAAAGAACAGTAAGAAGTGTGTGATTTATTATTTGTTTAATTAAATGAGTGAATGAATGGATTAGGTTTTGAAAAGCATGAAAATAATTGAATGAGTGATTAATAAACTAATTGATTGAATGAATGAATAAATGAACGAACAAAAGAATGAATGAATAACGAATGAACGGACGAATGAACAAATGAACGAATGAATAAAGGACCTATTTTATATTGACAAGTTTACCCCAAACTAAATACTCTTTAATTGCCTTAAACTTACAACAAAACATATATACAATATAACATTAGCTTATTTTTTCCATCACCAGTTTAGTCAGTCTTCATGGCGCAGTGGCTAAGTCGTTTGCCCTCTTATTTTACAAGTGGAGTTCAAATCTAATCCAGACCCATTTTGTGTTTACCTTTTGCATCTATTTTACATATCATTTTTCAGCTTTAAAAGCTTTCTTTAATTTTTCTCTGCAAATATTCATATTTAACATTGTGATGTCAGTGTAGCATTCAGACTCGGTATAAAAATACTGTTTATCAAAGGCTGATTTCATATTCTGGACGGTAAAAGTTCATTATTCTTTGCCATTATATTACGAATAGAAAAAGACAAAATTCATAAGAGTGGAATTGAAGCCCCAGTCATAAAAAATTGCTTTGATTTGTATCCCCTTTATTTATTTATTTTTGAAATTACATAAATCCCGATCATTTTGACAGGCTGATAAGTCGGTGGAATATAATTACTAGATGTTTTGTTACAATAACTCACTGTGTATACAGAATGCTTTATTACAAAAAGCGTGTTAAATTATTATAATGTGAACTAAATATAGAAAAAATATTTTTTTTCTGGTATACCGTTCGGTGAGTCTTGATTTACGACCTGGAGGAAGGGGTACAAAGTTCAATAAATCTTTTTAATTTGACCGTGCATTTAATTTATACTTATAGTATAAATCATTGAACGGATATAGTTCATGTAGATAACAATTCTCTTGACTTTTATGGGCTGAATACATTAAAGCATACATTATTGTATAATAAATGACTAAATCATCTCTTTAAGCGTAAACATAATGTGTTAAATACATGAAATTGAAAGAGAAGAGTCATAAAGGGAAAATGACGCATTATTTGAAACAATGCATGCGTCTGCTGGATATGTTACTTTAGTACCTTAACAGGAAGATATTTACAAGATTAGTTTCACGTTCGTCAATATATTCACGTACGTTTTCTTTTCTTTCTTCTCTCATCCATGTAGCCAGCAGTTAAATGTAACAGTAGATGATTTTTTTCTGTAATCCTTAGATCTTAAATTATCTCATCATCAAGCGCAGCCACCACCAAAAACCACATTTACGGACATAATTTATTCCTTGAAGTTCTGCTACAGGAAAGGCTGCAGACAAATTACACACTGTAATTTAAATAAAGATAACTCTATAATTATAACTTATTAACAAGAAGGTCATGATTGCTTTATATCTTTCACCTGAGTGATATTTCGTTCAAGGTCAAATCTGCATGCAAATCTATAATTGAAATTGCATTGACGCGGTTCAAATTCATGAACATAATACTTTGGAACGGTCAGTCAATGTCGAAATACACAGACAGAATAGCATACATAGTCTAAATCTGAAGATGCAGATTTTAAAAATGTTTTCCTATATAAATCTAATTAAAACAGTGAACGCGGGAGGAGCAATGGCTGACCCAATAGGAAAGATTTAGCGTACTTGGCAGAGGTCGTCTAAACGATGTTACATACAAAAAACTAACCCCTAGGGCATGTGGTTTTGAAGAAGAATATTTTTAAGTGTCTCTAATATAAACCCATGAAACACAAATGACCCCAGACCCGGCTGAGCTGGTTTGGCCCGGTTTGACCCTGTGGGTTTGATTTGAAAACAGAAACCTGGTTTCTAAGCTCTGGACCTTTTGGATTTGAAGAAGAGTTTTAAAGTTGTTTCTGTGTTTCTTGTTCAATGACACGCACTTAATAAACTAGCTGTATGCCTCTTGGATTTGGAGAAGAAGTTTGCTAAAGTTGTTCCAAAATAAGTCTTTAGAAAAACCAGTGGCCCTTGGGTGTGTCAATTTTAATTCCATGAGCATGATTTGAACAAACATGGTAGATATCCACTAAACACTGTTACACAATAAATATCTAAGACCTTTTGATTTTAAATACAAATATTGTTTTTAATTATCCTTTTTGTTGCCATAGTTAGCAGCATGGAATTAAGTTGTTTTAATTATTTGAAAGAGCTTTATGTAGGAAACATTCCTGTGAAGTTTTGTTGAAATTGGCTCAGTGGTTTAGTAGTGGAAGAACTAAAAGAGGGTAAGGAACAGAAAATACAGTAGTTTTATTGATTTAATAGGGTGACATTTCATGCGTAATGTACAATATGCGGTATGTTATATCACTTCCTATTCTATAAAATCGGGCGGCATTTAACAAAATTATTTTCGAGTTTTCATTGTTTGGCATAAAGAATGCTGTTAGTAGTTACATCATGAAAAATAATGTACCATTAGAAAAAACTAAGGAGTTCCTTAATCCGAATATAAGTTGCTACATGCATTCAATTTCATTAAGGACTAACATTAATAATTTTATATATAAAATCCTTATTTTTAAAACGACGATAAACCTACAAGTCCAATTAAATGGGTATGCATGAGTGAAAACACTATAAATTATAATTCAATGTATAGTTGTTTTTTTTTTAATTTTAAGTGTACAAGAGATACATATATCCTATGGTTATAGAAATAATAATTCATAGAATCTTAGCAACTAATTCATTACTTTGCAAAATGAAGACCAAAAATGACAATTTTTGCACCTTATGTCACAGCAACGAGGAAACATTACCGCAGCTTTTTTTAGGGGGAAAGTCACAAAATCAAACCAACTACACAATATTTAATGAATTGATTAGATCATTTTGATCAACATGTAAAAAACAATCGAGTAGTTTATGTCTGACACTTGTAAAGCACTGTTTATTGTATGTAATAAGTTATTTCCTAATTGCTGTTTTGTTGTGATTGTCAATATCCACTGATAATTAAAACATTTCAGAATTTTCTTAACACACAAATAAATGTTTGCTGATATATGTGTGTTAACTGTACAAATACATTTTGCACCTTTTTTGTTTCTTGAGTTCTTCTCCTGACTGCATAAGTTTTGAAAGCTGGCGGAATTAAAATATTATTTGTCATGTCTTAATTGTATATATGCTTATAAGGGCTAAAACTTGGTAAGGTAAAACATGTAAATTAATAAACATTCTGAAATAAAACTGTGTCTTATTATGTGTAGATAATCAAGGATTCTGATGTTGGTTTAAAGACTCAATTTGTTGCATTGTATTTATAACGTCTTATCGTTTGAATGAAAATGCACCGCAAGCGGGAAATATCTATTATGAGACCATACCCAGAAAGCATCTCAAATGAACACTCTTTCCTGCTTACTATCGTCTGTATGTTTATTAAAATCTTTAGGCACATTTCCTGGGTTTCATATGATAAATTCACATTATTAGTATTAATTTCACTAACTTTAGATTGATGCAAATGTCACGCTACGGACTTAATTATGAAAATGGTGTTAAAATGTTCAGTCTGACCGGAACTCGAACCCGGGACCCTTCACGTACTGGGCGAATGATCTACCAACTCAGCAATCCGGCGACCTACACAATTTATAGTAATCTTATAAACAATACACATGTGCCGATTAGAGAATGTAGTTTAACTGCATTTTACTGCCATGTCATTTGCATAATGCCTTGATGGCTTAAGATTCATGTTAATGTTCATAAAACCTTCACTATTATTTTATTAACAGTCCTGTCTTAATCTTAAACATATGTTTTTCTCGAAAAATTGACAAGTTTACCATTCTCTAATGAAATTACTGCATTTATATTAAGTACTTTCATATCTTTTGTTTACATGTTTATTTAAAAGTAACAGTGAAGTTCTTTTATAATGACAAATAAAGATCTTCAGAAAATGCAAGGAATATTGAAAACTCTATGTACAAAACTATTTGACAGAAAGAATACATGCTTGCATTTTCGCCAGTTAAAATATCTGAAAAAACTTAAGTGAGGTCAGATTTCTAAGAAAAATAAAGATAGAATTTACAGAGTTACTGTTCTTTGCAGATGTCAAATACCATACAAAGTTTTCATTCATTGCCTACATAGCTAATGTGTTGTTTTCTTTTTACATAAAATAACAAGGGCTTTCAGAAACTGTATAATTTTCACAGGTTTTTTATGACTTTAAACATAGGTGATTGTTACTACTTAAAGTAATCAAATCACCTAGTAGTAGCAACAGTCGGGTTTTTAGCACACCCAAGATCGAAAGGCTAGGCCTATGTAAGTTACATGTAGTAGCACAATCTCTAGCCGGGGTCAGACAGTTCCTTTTTGTAACCATTACAATCAAAGGCATTGCACTTTTACTAACTGTAGGGTTAGCCATACGTGTTCATTCTGTGGCAATCAGCATCCAAGAATAAGATGCCTGTCATTTCAAAGTCATTAAGGAAGACATTACTTGTATAAGTGAATAAGTTGATCTCTCATTGACAATTTTCGGTCAAATATCTTACCAATATTGAATTGGCGACACATTGACAGGCAGCGTACTGCTGAAAACATCATAAAGTCAGTGAATTAGGCTGCGGCTGCTTAAACAGTTTGGTTGGAGGTCGTTGGCTAAAACATTCTGAAATATCATTAGATTCGCCAGGTTTTTAAAGAAAAGACAACGTTCATTTGTAAGACGTGGGTCTAAATTTTAATTCTAAATATACATACATCTTATTGAACTGAAATTGAGGCAATATTGTCTTGTAATTTGCAAGGCGGTTTTTGAATAAAAGTTCAACAGTGAGATATCGTTCGCTTGGATGAATTTTATTTTAATAAAATATGTTGTTGCCCTCAACACATTCTTTGAGTGCATTTTGGTATGGCATAATGTAATCAATTTCTAATATTTAGTCATATAATTGGCATGTTTGATAATGTCCGTCTGTTTTGGTTGTTCTATTTTGCAAGAGAAGGTGTTGTGCAACTTCGCCTCGTTTCTCTCCAGCTAGAGATGCTTGTCTCTCTGCAATATTGCCACGTCATCATCCAGAGCTTATTGCGACAGCTTCTGTAACGTCGCGTTGTCTATCATATCCTTATGTAACTTGGCTAGTGATCTCTTTCACTTTTGTGGTGCAAAATGTCTTCTTTTGGATTTTTTAATTACATTATGCAATAAATCGTCTGTATTATTATACATTACATTACTGAATTAAAGCCACGGCCTTTCTCCAAACATATTTGCATATTTGATCGAACAGGGAAATAGCATGTATCGACAAATCAAATCAATGTTATTGTTTTAGATTTTATTCAAACATTTGTAAAATCCCGTATCTCTGCATAAGTCTGTTTCATTCAGAGAAATGACACTGGAATCATCTGTCTAGGCTATCACAATTGTAACTGGTCGTACCTAAACGTCTGTTCCCCTATTGTCCTTTTATCTTGACTGTCATTTAATTATGTCCAAACAACAGCTGTATTTAACTCGCATAAAGTTCTGCTGTAACTTAAAGGGTCTCCAATAAAATAAATGTCATCTAACACTGTACTTATATTACCTATGGATGAAATGATAATAAATCATGAAATAATTGTATGATAAAAATGCATACACTCGTGTTATAAATTTTAATAGGTAATAGTAATGATTTATACATGTTGCTACCGGTAATTTAGAATATAAACGTACATTTGTTATATGATGCTTCTTATGGAGAGGGTCGACACACCCATATGATAACATGGAACCATCGGGCGTTGACGTGACGATAATAGTAGCAAGGAGTAAGAAAGTCGCTGGCACACGTGAACAGGTAACAACAATCAATGAATAATGTGTTTCTGAAATATTTTAGATGATTAAAGAACCTTGTAGACATGATACGTTGTATCAACAATAAGTAAGCCATTTTATGAAAAACATTTAGGACACTTAGATCTTGAGCCAGTAAATCATATACTCGAGTTAGAACGGCAACCACTTGCCATACTTAGAATATATAGAAATAAACTTGGCGTCAGATGGAATACCTGAACTTTATAATCAACTTTGCATTCTTTTAGTTGTGCCTGAAACGCCTTACAATTCAAACACTCCAGTGTTGTAAGAAACAAACATACTGACACAGCTGACGATAAATTGTAAAGAGATCAGTTTTTACAGAAAGCAGCCTTGACAACTCCATGGTATTTGGCATTGAGATGTATCACTCTTAGAGAAAGAGAGTTAAAGAGAAATAAAGACAAGCTATTGTACGATCAGCTAAATCTACTAAAGTAACGTTATTGATGTAAAAGGCTACATTGACAAAAAAATAAATTATAAGCCGACTTGTGCCATCTTACAACCAACATAATTGTCTTCTTTGCCAGATTTTGTAGATGTCACTCCAGCTGTCACTTATTATAATTACAAGTCAAATGGAGAAATCATAGTGCACTTGTCAAATCGTACAACTGATACAGTACATATATATCACCAAAAACAATCCTGTGTGAGCATCAACCTGTAATAGTAGACAACTCGGTCTATGAAAAGATTGAACAAGAGTCGGACTGCAAGAACATTTAAATTATCTCTTACACCAGAACAAAACGCAAATGTAGAACAGCTACTTCACAAATACATTGATATTTTTAAAAAAACATTGATAGTTGTGACATGTGACACAACTTGTACAATCTACTACAAAATGTTTTATTTCAACATTTATTTATATACAGTGTAGACTCTATAAACAGTTTAGACTCTGTACACAGTGTAGACTATGTAGAGTAATCCGTAATATAAATCATGCATTGCATATTGATAAAGGATTTTTTTTAAAATATTTACGACTGACGTTAAGGTAAAAGACGGGACGTCATTTTACGGACAGGGGCAGTGTGTAGCAGGGTCATTATTTCCCCACGTGTAACCTCTTTCATATTTGTCCACGTTTTATACCCCGCTGATTTCAGCTCACTACAATTCTCGTGCTATGCGAGATTGAACGGGAGTTTCCACAGTGCGAGCAGAGGTTGTTTGAAAGTGAAAGGCGGTTAAATGTTTTGACTATGCCCTTCTTTTATATATCTTTTATTGTGGTAGTTTACTTGTCAAAATAGGAAAATATATACGAATACCTAGGGGATAACATTCTAATATGAAAATGCGTTTTTAAAAGTCGTCAGTAAGATCAGGTGCAAAAGCACGTATTGAAGAAGCGTTGTCAGGTCCAGGATTTTCATGGATTTCTCCTGACAAAAAGAAGAATCATTTAAAAACCAAGGGATTAGTTCAAAACTTTGACATAAACATCATACCAACCGTCACACTAGATCTACAGTCATTATGATATTCTGTGATGAAATTTGAAGTTGAGTAAATAATCTTCGATCCTACATGGACCATAAAAAACAAAAGTTTGATATTGGTTTGAGATTGTGATGTAGGGAAATAAGAATAAGATTAAGAAATATTTTGTTTTTGAATGTAGCACATGAAGAATGTGTGTTGTTGCACAACTTAGTATTGTGTTTTTGACTGGTATCAACATTTGATTAAATGATAGAAGAACTAGTAATTACAGTCTGTCCCATCCCAATGGGAAACTCAACTTTGGCCTGTAAAAGGTTCTTTTGGACGACACAGCTAAAATACCTGTTTGATAATCTATAAAAAGTCACCCTCCAAATTCTAAAGGAGTTTTCGATTGGTTCCCTTGTTTTCTTGTTATCCTCAAATAAAATTTCTCTATGGCAGCTGTCTGTTGTGTATCTTCGACGCCATCTTTGTTTTGGACGATGTACACTTATTTCTAAAATATTTAAGAATGTCTCCAAATTGTGAACACTAATTAAAACTAAATGATTGAAAAAAACAATTACGCTGATTTATGTTCCTTGTTAAAAGTTTTAAGAACTGTCTTGTCCACACACTCCCCGTCATTCATGAGCAAGTATCACTTACTTATCATAATAGTATGTTTCATATTGGATCTACAGAGATTTTTAACCATGCATCGAATGATCTAATTGCTAGTTTCCTACACAGCGATCTCCGGGTAAAATACCGTTGGATATTATTGAAACACTAGTTTATTTTATAGTGTTTCAAAAGCATACCACGAAAAAAAGAGCCATAACTTGATGAAATCCTTATCCTATGTATTTCCTCTTGTTGAAACTAGAATCCAATCACATTTCTTTGAGTCACAACATTCTTATAATTTTATGATGGTCTGTACATCCAACTATACATCAAAAAAGGCGTCCGTTAACTATTTAGGTAACTACATGTACCTACTTATGTGTGCATATTACGTAATTGCTGACGTCTATACTTAATAAAATTCACGGCGAGCAACTAAACATTTGCATTGCCCATAGAGCCGATAATCGTACATGATCTGTCTTGTGTTTAGGTATTGCTCGCACTTAAAACCTCGAGGACCGGATGAGACTGTGTAGACTGGCAAAATTACATAGATTTTCACATTTAATGTCTACTTTATATATCTTAAAAAGTAATCGCATTTTGACTGGCCACCTTCAACCGGTCCGAAACTAGGGACAGGGGAGAGGATTTCAACCCCTTTTTGGGTGGAAATTACATACCAATATAACTATTGTGTTCAAAACTCATCCCATACTAAAACAAAATAACTGCTTAAACCATCACCGATTAACTGGTTCTTAAGAATTGTTTGATTTCTGTAATTAGCGCTGAACATTCCGCCAGTGCTCTACTATATACGACGGAGCTATGCTAACAACTATGTATGACCCTACGCGGACACTCTACCACGTAGCCACAAAAGCTATCTCAATGACAAGGAAGTATACCTCTACCACATACATCGACCCCTAACTAGAACTCGTCCTCGAATTATTGAGGTATAAATGTTTATGGGACGTTCTAAGGGTGCTATCACTTCCAAACACGTGTATAATTTGCGTTGGGCGCGAAATGTAACCGTGAAAAATAATTTGCCTCGAGCTTAATTCGGACTCGGTTTCTCCAGTACCCGAAGCGGACACTCTACCGAAGCTAGCTCAAAGAAGTATAAGTGCTGTACTATACCTCTTCTACATAAACGCTTATCATCACTTGTACTATGGTTCTAGAGTGACAGTGCAAACAAACATCATTGAAAATTTCTTTATGCTTATCCCAGGCCGAATTTAATTGGGCAGTTTTCTGTAAACTGTTTAATTAAGTCCGTCGAAAGTGACGAATATGACTTAACACAATATATGCAACTATTTAGTCAGCTTCTTTTGTTTGTCTCGGTATACACAATTTGGTATTTTCTCCTGAAATTCAATGAGAAAGTACCGTCTACCTCTTGGAGGCTTCGCTTATCACCGATTTAGCTTCAGCCTCCGTAACACAGTGGTAGCCCCGTTCGCCTTGATCATGATCAGATAGTCCCGAATTTTATTTTAAGTGACGGTCGAAATCGAGCATAAATAAATATGTATAAATCACTCGACTTAATTTAGCACCCCACAAGCCCTGATTGTAGGCTACGTGTATGTTTTGGCGTAGGGGGTCAGAGAACCAGACACTTTCATTCTAAGATTTGGGCGAGATTGAAGTTGCAACTGCAAATCGATCGAAAAATCTTTGCGTGTTGCTATTAAAGCTGTGACATATCTTATAGGTATTTATCTATCGTCACATGACGCTCGTCTGATGAAAATTTGATTTATATTGGCTTTGAGTGAAAAGCATATTTGGCATCCCTCTGTTGATAAATATAGAAGTTCAAGTAACGTTTATTAAATCTAAATTTCCTGTGTCAAAATTACACGGCAAATTATTAAAATCATTGTCGTTATATGCCAAATTGTTGAATACTGCAATGTTAGTCCTTTCTCTTCCTCAGTAATAAACACGCCGGCTTTAGCAACCCGTAAAAAGACGTTGCAAATGTTTTGCAGCACGCGTTATCGTCATATAAAAAATGACGTCGCTAACTATTTGAGTTTATCCCCGATACCGACGTTACGGGCGCCTCCATATTTGATTCAGCGACGTAACGTCTTTAACATTACGGCCTATGGAAAAAATCAAATTTTGACTAAAATATCAAGTTAATCAAAAATGAAAAAATGGCCTTGAAATATGAATGTTCCAATGATGCTGATGTATTTAATATTAAAGTCACGTGTATATTCAAAATTTTATCAAAGTCTACCGGGACATACTGTAGTATAAATGTATACTTTGTATTTAACGCAGCCAACATAAAAATGCATTATTTTTAAGTTTACCCTTTATCACCAAATCCAATTCAATACAATTTATTCAGTGACACCCAGTTACGCACATTTGCACCTAAACATGAGCTACACATGAAATAGTATTAACTAGTTGATATAGATACATATAAATATTTACATTGTCATAATAGGGCAGTGGGCAACCATATCCTAGAGTGACTAGTTTCGACGCCCATAAGCAATATTTTGCCTGTGTTCAATAGTTACAAGTAGTTTCAATGAAAAGATTGTTTCACTGAATTAAATATTTCATATCTGAATAAAAGTACCAAATTTAAACCGATTATCCCATATACTTGTCTACAAAATTGCCATGACCTAATTCTGTATGGGGGCAGCCATTTTTGTTGTGAGTGACCTTAAACAACGCCTCCGATTGGATGCTTTATAAAATTTTAATTATCACTCTATTGGAGCTTGCACGTCGCTTATTTTGTATTTACATTGTCCATCAGTATCAGTAACCTGGATCTACAACACATCAACGCATAAAAAGTGTTTTTAAACTTTTTATTTCTATCTGTAACAAAATGACATAGACCTCTATCTTTTGCAATATTTTTTACTCAATGATGGAAACCCCTGTCTGTTCGATCTTCTCCATTTTAATAGTCTGAGAAGTAACTTAGTGCGTGGCACCTTCACTTCCCCTATGGAACCTAAAATAAAGAAATTACATTACAAATTATTCAGTATACATTCCACACCTTTATGACAACTCCGCGGATTAAGTATCCAATTAAATTGCAATTAACAACAACATTAATTGTTATTGCATAATACATAAAGCGTACTTCCTACTCTAGGGTGAAAAAATAACATAATGAAAGAATGGTCACATGACTGATACGTGATTTGAGAAATAGAAATGATTGGCCGTAACAAGCATGCCCGGAACTTTTCCCACGCTCATGTTTTAAAAGAAAATTGCTTATTCAATATCATATTTTTTGGCATTAGTAAAATCACATGAAAATATATTGAAAAAGGTCAAATTTATAAAATCTTACCTTTGCACTACGTACTTTTCACATTTATATGTCAAGCGATGGTATTTTGTGTTAACTATAGGGTGTAGTAGTAAATGACGTCCTCAGAAGTCGCTTCATCTTAATATAGAGCAAAACAAAAATGGCATCGAAATAGGGCATCGTCTTTTCAGGGCACCCGACGATAGTATTTTCCGTTATTGATAAAAAGAGTATTTAGAATAAGCAAGTGGTTTAAGCTAAATGTATGTGGATTTTTGTAATCAAACACGTTTGCTGATTAAATTTGACAAGAGTTACTTACAGCGCGTGACAGTTTAACTTTTGGCAGCGAGCTACTAAGATCTTGTGTAAAGATCATTTCACTGTCTAATGTTTGCAAAAGTGAACCATAGAGTGTAACTTTTGTCACACGTCCGAATGTAAGTGACTTTTAGTAAAGAAAATAACGCGTGTCTTTTCAGGAGGAATAATTTTAGTTGTGTAAATTGTGCAATTTTATCCAGTTAAACTTCGATAATTGGATTTAATTGACAATAGCAAATACAGAATTCAGTGTTTTTTTGTTTTTGGAAAATGCGTCTTCTGTTATTCCTTGTGCATGATTATACGGTGTCCTACTCAGTAATATTTGTATTGTTGTTTTCTTTTAAATCATACTTAGGTTACATGTGACTGGTTTACTGTTCAGATGAGCTCAGCATTCATACCGAAACTAAACTAAATGACAGTTTAAAAGTTGTATATATAGAATATAACTTTTCAATATAAAATAATGCCATATACATACAATCACTTACACATTTGTTCATCTCACAAACATTTCTTCATCTCGCACACATTTGTTCATCTCACAAAAACATTGCGCGAATGAATGCCATGGAACAATGTTGCGTAGTTGGCATGTTTCAAACAGGTCAATCTTTAAGACACGTATTAAAGTTAATCGATTTTCATTAATATTTTTATTATTTACCAAAATTAATATCATTGTAGAAAAACATACTGCTATGCCTGATTTTGTATTCGTTCCAATCTTATGCATTCTATCATTTTTCGGACAAAACATAATTATTTGTGTTGTAGGCTTTGGAGTACAATGAAAAAGGATCTGTACAGTGCTTTTTTAATTATAACCATTTCAATAAATTCTGTAGTGTTAACATACAAAACGTTTACATACAGAAATGCAAATGGTTCATCCATAATATTTTTTGCATTTCAATTGGACATCATTGTTTATTAATCATGTCACCGATTATAAAAAAAAACTTTCATTCATTTCATCATTACAAAGACATCATTAACACTGTCATGATTAATTCATGATCATATTAAAACTTACTTCAAAGAATGTTGTGGTTCTGTATAGTCTTTTTGCTTATACGATGTTTGTTCCCTGTCTGTAAACCATTTCAACGGTGTTGCATATGACATTACTAATAGAAAGACCATTAGGATTGCTAGACTGATTGCAAAACCTTTTGCTATATAGTTTTTAAGTTCTGCAATAATAGGAGAAGTAAAAGAAGGAATGAGTGATTGTATTATATCAGCCCTTTCTGTACTTGTTATATGTATCGTGTTATCTCTGAGTGAAGAGTCGACGTCATCTCGTAGAAAGGAACCAGCTTCAAGGCTTTGTAAAATTTGTAATTCTTTTTCATGGTTTTGAATATGTGGCTTAATGTCTTGATGGTTAATCACATTAAAAATGCATTTAAATGTGTTTTCCTTTCGTATATTCGTGATTTTCGTATATCTGACATTATGTATCAACTTATTTCGGCAATCTTTAAGCGGCTCCAAAATGTTAACAATACTTGAATGAAACTGCAAGCATCTATCCCATACACTATATATCGTCGATATATCCTGTAAATTAATGTCGTCGGTAGAATATCCGGGTAAATTGAAAAGTTCTGCTATATTCGATGCACCATTCGGCCAGCACCATGACTTCATTTTATGCCATTGAACGCGACCTCTTATACGTTGATGCAAAAATGTTTCTAGTTCACTCCTCCAGCTTTTACACGCTACGCACCATCTGAAATATCAATAATAAGTGGAATCACGTGACCGTGTGTTCTTCTTTTTTCAAAAGTATTGAGTAAATAACACTTTACACCTATATAGGTCCGTTACAAAGATGAGGCCCTTGACTAGATTACTTGGATCTTAGATAAAAGATACTGTTACCGATTCAGATATCCTCCCAGATAACCTGGGTCCTTCTGCAGATTACTCGGAAATCTCATCTATCAGTATAAATGAGATAGCAGGTAAAATACTGATAATCGTATGTATACAGCGTTACAAATGTATAATGAAACGCAAAGTATGATTTCATTGTGTTCTGAGTCAGTATTTATCGCAAGATGTTTAATCACTCAATTTAATTATAGGATTATTGTGTGTAGTTCTTATGCCGACACAGGCTTCATAAACAATTATATTTTTACATTACCGTAGATAGTTACCTATACAATAGATTAAAGCGTTTTATCTCAGGGATCACACTGCGCCGTTAAAAAGAGTATATTCCATTAGAAATTTAGTGTGACAGTGACAGGTACATGTATATAAATATAAGTTAACTAAGAACTTCCTTATAGTTCTTTCAGAACAAAAACACCAACAACTGTACTAGAATCGAAAGCAATTCATCACAACATACCCATTTACGTCTCTAAAGTTTAGGCTACACTGATTTCTGCATGTCGGTAGATACCCGAGTGTCCCCTGTATACGATCATGAACCGATTGTAATCCTTGATAGGTAAGATATTCAAGTGCTATTCCAATTCTGTATGTGGCAACAAAGGCCGACATAAAATTGATGAATTTTCTATCTTGTTTAAACTTTCTGATGTGCTCCATCATCTATTATATGTGAATGATACTGATTATCACGGATGTTAACGTCATAATTTATTATCATATATTATCTGCTATCAATATTATAGCACGGTTGGCTTTTTACATACATTTGTATTTCAAAATAAATTTCGCACGAGTTGGGTTAAAATGATTTATTTATAATTAATTTCCTTTCTTGTGCCTCAATAACAGATATTAAGACGTAAATGGGCGGTCCTAATATATTGATATTTACTTTTAGCGATAGGCAAGATACTATTAAATATAGCATAATTATAGTACATGCTAAATCACAGTGTACTAGCGTATAGTAAGCCGAAACGAAAGTTGCTTACAAAATGTATCTGTACGCTGGTGATCAGTTAGTTGTTGGCATAAATTGAAGCCACCACGGTCTAGATCTTGTATTGAAAGTTTATTTAAATCGTCTTTTTGAAGGAGATTTTTTTAGGGTGAGTGAACCAGTTATTTATACTTTTACTCTGATCATCTTTGCTTCAAGTAAGGTGTAGTATAGTTGCAATCGGCCTTCGTTCTCAGTTTGATCACTGTCAAATTGACGAAACGGCCAGAAAAATTTGACTTTGTGCTCGTATATTTCATTTTGTATATAGTTTCTGGTCTATAATTATGCCGGCGTGGAAGAAAACAATATTTTTCTGACTCGTAGACTTCCTTTAATCGAGATTGAATGACTTGATGCCGAAAAATGTACTCCTTTGATTCGTCACTGATAATGACGTGACTGTACGCTTAATTGCAACATTTCAATATAAGACTGTACGATTAATTTCAAGTAATTAATGACCATAATTCTAATGAATAAAACCAAATCATATGTTCGATTTACTAGCAACGAGTTTACAAGCAAAATTACGCATTTATTGGTCACATTGATTGTCCACACATGCCATTATTTGTGTTATAAATATATTTAAAGATCTGTATTTTGTCAAATTGAATATATCAATAGATCTAATGTTCTGTAAAGATTTCAACGTTTCAAAAAGCGGCTATTGCAGTTGTTTTGCACTTCAAGTAATTGATTATGTATATTGGGCCTGTTCAAGACAAATTGATATATGCCCGGATTTTTAATGCATCTTCTTAAAGATGAGTGTTAAAAAAAAAATGCAATCTCATACCGTCAGTCAGTAAGAACTCAAAGAGAATTGAGCTCATTGTGTGTGTATGAATTTATATGTTGTCCCTTCTGGGAAGGAACAATGTATCTTCGTTAAAGTTCAAATCCTTTATAGACTGCGATTGTTATGCAATGAACGACACCCGGTAAAAGGCGTAATTTTGTTTATTATGCGTTTTAAATACATTCATCCGTCTTCTTTGCATGTTAAGGATTCGGCAAGTCCCGAGTCACACATGCATGTGCTAAGTACGCATTAAAGTTACCAACATTCATTCTTCTTGATATTTTCATTAACGTGTGCATGTATCTCCGATGCACATCTCTAGGTGCTTAGGATGCACGAAACTTACTCGAAAGGCGATTTCTTCTTAATGCACGTATTCTCACCAACTGGTAGCAAGTGTGAATATAATGAAAGTCATTTTTCGACCTCTTTCAGTCGTATTAAATTCACTTCACACAGTATTAGGAAACTATTTCCAACATTTTACCAGTACAAGTATCCTGGTTTTGAAATTAATTGACAATAGATTATTTTCGGTCATTTACAGGAAAAAATATGCCCATTTTCCGTATGTTATGCTCTCTATTATATGCACAGCCACCGAGTCATTTTCATGTATAAAAATGAAAATATACAAGCTATGCCATTAAATGTAATTAATGACTCGTCTATTACAGCATCTTAAACCTGGGCTTTGCATGTGTAATAATTGGCTGGTGTGTCCATAAGCTTTCTAGCGACTATAGCATATCCAAATGTATCAAAACAACAAACAAATGCAAACGATATATAAAAAAAATTACACTTTATGACTAGTAAATGGCTGACACGTAAATGGTTGCAAAATGAAGTTTAAGCACCAAAAGTGATAGGAATATTTGCTTATAAGTATGTTTCTTTGAAGGAACAAATATCTCAGCTCGGATTAGACAGAAAGATATTGAAACGGACTATCAATAAAGTGTTGTGTTTATGAGTTAAATGAATGTCCCGTAAATGTTTTGTTTTTTTTAATTATGGTACATTGTTTTAAAAACATGGGTTTATCGTTGTATTACAGATACTAAGTAGTTTTAAATTGGGGCGGGGCAATCATCGACGATACCACACCCGTGCACGTTCCCTTTGCTGTGCAGGGTAAGTAAATGCTACAAAAAATTATGTGTAATCAATGCAAGAGTTATGCATGTTATTTAGGCTGCCCAATATAAAATGCCTTTGAGTAACAATAATAATGATGATTATATAATTATAATAATAATAATAATAATAATAATAACAATAATAATAATAACGTCTTTATTTATAAGACTACATATATGGATGACCTAATCTTCCATGTGGCCTCAAAAGATACATGATATAGTACAATATTTACAAGGTAAATGCATTACTGTAACACTTGAAATATAAACAAACGACATTATCATTTCTGATTAACAATTAAAATTAAATTAAATTGACAAATAAAGATAATTTTTATTGAATACGTGATATTACAAATGTATTTTACAGCAATATTAAGTACCACCAGAGAACTTCCATGTAAAGTACATCTTTTTAAAAGAATTTAAATTTGCTGCTGTCTGAATTGGAATATTGTTCCATATTTTGGGTCCTGGATATGATAGGGACTTTATAAAAACTGAGCTTTGGTACATACGAAAGTTGATTGGTTGATGATCTTAAACCTGAATTAGCTCTTCTTTTAAATTGGTCTGTTGGCCTTGCGTTGTTAATAGACTTGTGCCTTCTTATAGTCAACTCTGTCTATAAATATCACGCAATCTAATTAAGCAAACAATTCTTCAGATGGTGAATCAAATTGTTTATCAATAATACGGGCTGCTCTCTAATGAAATTTTATCATTTCGTTTTGAAGCGCTGAGCTGCATGGGCCCCATATTGGACAACAATAATCAAGATTTGGCAGAATTTAAGCCTTGTAAAAGAGTTTTCTTGAGTGAAGATTACTGCAGTATTTGATACGCTCGTTTGTTCAACTTGACTTTTCCAATTTAAGTTCTTATCTACACGGATGCCTAATAATGTTTCATCAGTTAATTGACTTAAGGCTTGGTTATGCAAGAAAATTGTTTATTCACCATTCACAGTTAAATGAATTATATGCAGATGGTGTGATGAAGAGGGATACGTCACTTTGGTTTTTTGAGCATTTGGTACCATAGCATTTTATGTACAACAAGATTAAATATCAAGTTGAGACCGCAGTAAATTATTGATGTCAAATACTGTTTTCCCAAAGGCTGGTAGTGTTGAATCATCGTTAAACAAATCTATTAGAGCATCGGTATTAGTATAGAGTGGAAGATCATTAATAGAATTAGAATAGAGCCCAATGGACACCTGTACATATTGTTAGAGCTTCAGATAAATATTCTTACTTAATGATCCTCTGATAACGACCTGTGAGGTAAGATGACATCCATTCTAAGAATTTAGAACAAAAATATAGCATTTTAGTTTCTTAAGCAACAGTTTATGATTAATTAGGTCAAACGCCTGTGTCAAATCTGGTAATATAGTACTTACTAGAATTTGCCATGTATAAAATCAATACACTGGGAACATTGGCGCCATGTTTTGCAAACAGGTACCGTCTACTGAAATGTCATTGACTGAAACTATACTGCAAAGATTAGCGCGAAACCGATATGAAACTTTACAATGGAAAACAAAAATGATAAAAATGACAGTTCAGTTGAACTGTTGTTAGAAAGCAGATGACAAGTACAACTGTCAATAAATAATAGCTATGGTATATGTTTCATTTGTTCAATTTTGTTTAAAATGTATTGCTAATAGGTAATCAACCTTGATATAATAGTACTCAGTTTTTTAAAATAAATATTGGTAAAATCAGATTTATCGCGTCTAGTTTAATGTATAACATATTGTATTGACCGTGTAAGAATTTTTAAAAGCATTATAAAACAATCAGAGATAGAAAGGAGTGCCTCAAAGGTCTGGGACAGTGTTTCAGATGTATCGAAGAATGCCTCAGAGGTAGAGAGGAGAACCTCATTCGTTGAATGGAGTACCTCATGTGTAAGGAGGAGTGCCTCATGAGGACCGATGTCCAACAGGTCAGTATGTCTCTGACTGCTAAACAAAATTCAATAAAGTGAACATAGGACAAAAATACCACCCAGGTCAAGCCAGTTTCAAACTGTATTTCCCTGTTACAATTCCAGATTTAAAAGAAAATTTGATTTGATGTTAGCAATGGACCTATAACATTCAGTGACAGCTGATAACATCTTCCTAAAAAGGCCGACGCAATGTCATCAAGGTATGCTTTCAAATTGTTTTTTACTGATAACGTGGTGATAAAATTTGTCATAAGTGCGAAAGTCGCTACTGAGGACAGTTTTAACATGTCTTGTTCTAAATGACTCCATGGACAATATAGTTTATAATGATTACGGCTGTACTTCGGCAACGGTTTTACTTCACCTGTAAGCAGTATTTATGCCCAATTTCTTTACTTTATATAATCTATGATTAAATACCATTGTTTTGACGCCAGATGGATTTCAGGATATTGTCTTATCATTTTGCTTAAAGTTTTAAAGTTAATAGTCTTATCTCTCGCGGATAAATAAGGCATTGTTACACTTGAGTAGCTGAAATACGCAAATAAATAAATTTGGCGAAAATAAAAAATGGAAAAAAAATCTTGAGGGTAAATAATGCGTTAAATTGGTAAAACAAAAGTCAGCCCTCCACGTAATAATTGAATTTGAAAATTATTAGCCAAAATAATTGGTTTAAAATGTTTGTGTTTTAAGCCCAGGCAATTCACCTGAACTTGAAAATTTTGCATATAGGCACAGTGTGTGATTCCCCTTTACTTCGTTTAGCCGGGAATCGTTTGTGTTGTAGCTTTCCTTTGTATCATTTTTCAAATACCTAAATTTAATAACACTGGGTAGATTTCTAGTACATAATATTGGCCAAAACTTTTGTTAAATATTTAACAATGAAATTGTTGTTAACTGAATAACAACATCTTAATTTTTTTGTTAAATATCGCTGTTAGGGAAACCTGTTGTTCAAACAAAGTTAGTGTTAAAATCATGTTAAATTAACAAGATGTTGTTAATATACTTGTTAAATTTTCACGTTAAAAAAATCTGTTGTTCAAAAAATGTTAGCGTTAAATTATTGTTAAATCTTCATTTTTAACGAAAACTTAACAATAATTTTAATTCACCTCGATTCGTTAGCTAACAAAAAATTTAACAATGCTTTGAACAACTGAAAATTTTACAAATTGTTAGCTAACGAAAAAGTTAAAATTTAACGATTATTAAGCTAACAAGTGGTTAAAGTTAACGTAAGTTTTGAACAACTGGGCTAATGTCTTCAAAAAGTTTGCTTGTTTGTCGGGGTCTAACGCCCGTTTCTATAGTAGTTCAGTCATTTTTACAGTTAGGCTGTTTACCTAGACTGGCATTCAGTCCTTACATTTACTATTTCTAACTCAATTAACTCCCTTTGCTGTCAAAACTATAAGGACTGGTGAAAAGCGGATTTCACTTTCCCTAAATTCTTGGAATCGACCTTTTCCTGAGGTCAAGCAATAATCACCTGGCAGAGAGAAACAGCTTGTGGTCAGTGCTAATGTTTTATATATATTTCTATTATCTAACATCAAATGTTACTGAGAAATAAACTCTGGGGTTATTTGTCCTTTCTGTATTTTCCTGAAATATATGAATATAAACTTCTAAACTGTTTCAATATTTTCATAGATGTAAGTTTGTGTGAATAAACATTGATTATTACTGATTAATAAAATTTGGTGCTGTAAGGAATCTTGTGTCAGTTATAAGAAATTGCAAATATAATGTACATAATTATGCATCTACAAACCATTTTCTTCAGCATGAACTGATACATGTATCTAGGTCTATATTTGGCATATTTGTTAGAAAAATATCTTTTAGTGCAGTGGAGCCCGTGAGTTCAAATCTCAGAGAACTTATTTTTACTCAAATGATAAAAGTAAATGAAAACTATTTTAATCTTTGAAACTTCAGAAGGCAAAACATCACAATACTTGTATATTCTTATTGTATTATTGTACGGCTGACGATTTTTCATTATGAAATGAGAACCTGAAAACAATTAATTTTAAATCAAAGAATGAATTGAGATAAAATTCCCCAAACCACACAACAAAGTCAATCCAGTACAAAACATTTGACTTTGCACCTGTGCATAGTAATGATGGTTTCTTTTAAGAGATATTTTTCAATGTACGTTCTGCAAATAAAATTTGTTGTCTAAACTAGCATTAAGTGCAGAGTTACCTTTATGACTGGGCATTTACACTCAAGTCCACCATATTGATCTTCCACAGATTTGTCGGCCACTCTTCCGTCTAAACTGGCACCTAACTCGGGCCTTTCCTTCGACAGGATCAGTCCAACATCTGTCACTTCAACAGGTGTGCCTAATTTTTCTTTCATGTTTTTGTATGCCTGAACTGCATTTTTTTCATTGTCTTTACCATACTGCATAGAGTATCTATTGATGTTGGTGTATAATAGTTGCTTTATTGCACTTTCAGGATTTCTACATTTTATCACTTTACCAAAGTTGGAAGCTGTTATTTTATGGTTGTACCACTCTAGCCATTCACCACTATTGGCCTGATTTCTGATGCTTTTCTCAACATCATATATTTCTTCCTCGCTAATTTGCTCATTACTTATCACAGTCTTCACATATGAGTTAATAAACTGCACATCAAGCTATTTCCTGATCATTAATATTGGGGTTTATTTCTATCACACACTTTGCCTTTACACTCGTCAATTCTGTATCTTCGATTGTTAAAGAAGATTTTTCAGTCTCTTTGAATGAGGAATTTATTGAAATATCCAGCCCTACGCGCTCGCCATCAATAGTTTCGTAGTATTCAACATTTGTAATGGACATTGACTCTGGGTGATTGTGGTACAGGAAGCAACCATAGCTTGAAGCACAATTTTGCAAGGAAGTGTGAAGCTGCTGAAGGGCATATGTGTCCATTACACGGTCTTGTGGGGGCACGAGGATCAAAATTGTTAACAGTTGGTTTTTCAATGTTACATTTTCCATAACGAAACTTTTTTATTTTCATTTCTGACAAAGGTTTGGCTTGCACATGTAAATTTCTTGGAACAATGCATTCATTGAACCTAGAAGTGCTAGAGACTTTAGCCGGTTTTGCATGATTCCTTTCGTTGTAAAGTCTTCAATAGCAAAAAGTACCGCAGAAAGATACATAAATTAAATGCAGAAATATTAAATATTCTGTCACAATTACTGATTAGGATAACAAACGAGCATAATAGCTAGTACCGTATAATTTAATGGATATCTTAGATGATATCCTGTTTAACAATAATGTTAAAGCTGCTATCTCTCAGATTTTGGTGCAAAAAACTCTTGAGTCTGACATTGACGTTTCAAAAGAATGTTTTTTAAATTCCTTAAATCAATCACTTTCACACTCTTTTGACTATCCGGTATAAACATACAGTTTAGCAATGCTGTTTTTTCACTAGGAACGAGCAGCTTTAACAATTTGACACTGCCACAGATATAACGCTTTAAAATAAGCACGATTCTAGTATACATAATAAGTCACTTCACTGATCATATGGGACATAACTTCAAGTCCCAACCTTATTTCCTTGTTGGGTGTGATATTTTTCTACTGTACTTTTTGTTTACAACTTCATACCCATATTAAGGAATGCAATGCAAATGAAGAGGCCAGAGATTAGATCAAATCCTTTAAAATGATTTAAATACAAGATACCATAATGTTTATTTAAGAAATAATAAATGTGTCCCTGTATTTTATCAGGTAATAGAATACAGTCAGGAGTTCCGATGCGTAGTAATTAAATCACGAGTACGTAGCACGAGTGATTTGATATTTCGCATCCGAATGGCTGTATCTGATTAAGCAATAAAATACAGAGATGCATTTATTTTTTTGATTCTAACACGAAATTGCCTTTGAAAAAATACCGTGAACTATGTTCGTAGCATAGCAACATTCCATAGTTATTTACAAGCTCGCTCTGCAACTGGAGGCGTGCGTCATTAACCGCACGTGTTGCACGTGGAAAACGTGATGTATCTTATCATTAGATCATGAATAGCTTCTTTCCATCTATACCTATATTTACGAAAAGTTGCGGCTCGTGTTAGAATTAATGTCGGGTACATAATATTATAGAACAGATCAACATAAGCAACTTCAGCTATTTCCCCGACATTTATCACTGGATAATTAATCATTTTCTGTTGAATTTTGGTATATTCTGTTGTTTATTTTACGTTTCTGCTACAGTTGATGTATACGAATTTATTTCTATACAAGGATGTAAACACTAAATATATTTTTTATGTTTTCTATGTTACCAAATATATACATACCCTGCTGGACACTCGCAAGCCGCAAACTGAACATCATTGTCTTTGAATATCACAACTACATTGTACTTTTTTTGTTTCATTGAGGCAATAACTTTACACTTGACCCATATAAGTCCATAGCTTTTGGCAATTTCATAACACGTGATGTGACCTTCTGCAAATAATTGGTATGATTTCATTTTTTTGTACGAAGCACCTGTCAGTTCACCGGATCCGTATTTGTTCGTACGTTCCAACAAGTATGAAAATATCTTGTCAAATTTAAATTTCGGTAGATCACGTAAATCGTTCGACCACAACCGACCTTTAGTTGTAAGCATTATGTCATCATACGTCGTTTCCTTCCCTTGCATGTTACGAAGAGCACTCAACGGATCAGAATCTTTGGCAGCACACGGCGTGTCGTCACAAACTTGATTTTAATACTGTTTTCCTTTTGAAAACAACACTATAAACACGAGCTACAATACGCCAATGATTACATATACATGTAAGCCATGTTACTTTAACACCCGAATTTTGTTTCTATTATTTAAACAAACAACGGTTGTTTGATCTTTCCATCTTACATGAACGGTTTGGGGACGCTTGTACGTCTTCAGCCACACCTTGTCGTCACTTTTGCCTGTGTTCGACACTTGAGAAGATTCTGATTTTTTATTTATCAAAATAAGCATATCAGCTAGACTAGCGCATAGTAATCAGTTCTCTTTGATATCAGGAATTATTTTTCTTGGCCATCGGAACTCGTCATTTTCAATTCTGTGCATTCAGGTTTGCCTTCAATTGAAAGGACCGTTAGCTTGTTTCGTCTGCTATCAGTTACATAAATATCCCCCATTGCTTTGATTTACAGTTATATAAAACGGAAACACAAAAAGATCTTCCCCATTTCTATCCTTAGCGGTGATGTTTACGATCTTTCCATGTCTATAACGAATCTCAATGACACCTTCCCCAAGGTTGTTGTGAAAACTAGTCAGCAGAAAATCCTTATATACAGCAGCACTCCATGGTACTCTCTTCAGATAAATACTCCTGCATGTCTTAAGTCTTCTGGAATCGACTTAAACGTATGTTGCCTTTTCAAAGACACAACAATTTCGTTTGGGTTAACAAAATCCAAGTTCCAGCGATTACCCAGGACAGGAAGCGTATAGAGAAGATCAAGATCTTTGTCTAGAAGAATCAGATTTGAATTTGCATGATCACACAAAACAAGAGATCAGTCTTGAAGAAACAGAGAACCAGTTATATCGCAAGTCGAATCATTTTCCTCAGTGCTGATTGACTTGAAACACATTTTAGTAGGATATATATTTTCAGAAAAAAAATATGTTGACAAGTTTACGTACTCCCGTTTCCTTAATTCCGCTTTTCGCTAATTGCTTGACCTTTCCGTTTTAGACGACTTTTCGTCTGGCTCCTTATCTTCTTTCATTTCATCTTTCATATTGTTACGGGATTCCGTGTTGTTGGTAACACCGTCAGCTTTGGTTTTAATATTTCACCGGTAATGTTGTTTATGTTTCTTATATTTTTTGTCTTTATAAAGTCTACTTCACTCGTCTTCATAGCAGCTTCACTTGATTCATCAATTTTTGTCTCATTCATTTTCACATTGGCACTGGCTTCCGTACATTTGATGTACCAGTCCGTAGTGTAGCTACGGTTTTCATTGGTGCTGTGGTTTTGGGTTTTAATTTCTCGTGTCTCATCCGCTATTCTATCTTCTCTCATAATATCTGTCTGTTCGGACGATTCCGTTACGTTTGTATCTACTTTCTTGTTAATGTTGTCACAAAGTTGCTGCACTTCCAAGAGATGAACACACGCCTTCTCTGGTGTTCCAGTTTTTGGTTTGGAAAGTATTGTGTTCTTAACTGTAATTATATTAATAAATTCTGCATTTAGCTTTTTCGGTTTTGTTCTGGCTGCAAAAATTGCTATATCGTCATTTGATTTAAAAACATGAGCTATGTCATCTTGAAGAGACGATATGTGATCAAGAGTATCGCTGTACATTCTAACATTATCTCACAGCGTTGCAACACCAGCCTTTGCTTTTATTTCTTTCTCGGAAACTTTAATTTCTAATTCGTCTATAAACATGCCCATTTGTTGTCGCAAAATGACCAGTTGATATCTACTGTCCTTTGAAGTTCCTCTAGAACTGTCAATTTCTAGTATAGAAGATATTTTTGAGACGCTCGAAGTCTTTCCTGATAGCTTCAATTTTATGGATGGCTTCACTTAATTTGCTTTGATCACTTTTGTCACAAGTATCTCGTATGTGTCTGCATTCACAAGATGAATGTTTCGCATTGTTGCATTGAGTGCAAATTTTGGGGTAGTGTCTCCAATAGCCTTTGGAACAGAGTCCCCGTGAAGAATACAATAGTGTCGGAATGCCTGGAACTTCCGGTGTGATCGTGTGCACTTTTGACACAAAAGCTCAATGCATTCTTGGCAAAATGCTTTAGCTTCTTCTTCAGTGCTATCAAACTTACACGGTCACAGTTCATTTCTATAGCATCTGAAGCATTGATACTAAATTAATCTCCAGAACAGCTGAACATTTTTATCGCCTGCGTTGATTTTGTTAAGTATCACATTTTAAAATATTGTTTTCAAAATGTTTCATGAGGGCACAGTATGATAAACATTGAGTATAAAATGATGTTTACATCATATTAACAATTTACCACTTGTCATTGTATATATGCACCATTAGATTTTTTTGATAATATAGACATCCACTATGATTCATCATAAATTCATATTATTTACATATTATCATTAATAGATATCATGACCTTTGCTACCATCTAACACAATGCGAAAAGGTATGTGAAACTAGGTGTAATTAGTTTTATTTTCTGAAAATCATTAGTCAGTGATCTTTTATCTTCGAATGTTGCGTATATTATAGTACATTATGACTAGTGAGTTTGATACGTGATACATTTGATACCCCCAACATTTTTGTACTTTATAAAAGACAAACACCACACCGATTTATTGCATTAGTGCATTTGTATTGCATGTTTTGTCCTTTAGACGTTCACATACGAATAAGATGTAGATCTTTCAGAGTGTAACAACATTAGAAGGAGCATAAGCAATCGAAACTGATCCATCATATGGAACAGTTCCCGGAATTAAGACGCACTGCACAGCTTTATGAAAGAAACTTCTTGTAGTATATTAATTACATGCTGTTAGTGCATTCAAGTGTCCACAACAGCCTCATATGCGTAATTTTGTGTATCCCCTTCAATAATTGTCCATATAGTCCTTTCACTTCAGTCATACCCCTCTCGTCCAAACCTGTGTGATCAGACAAGAAAAGGTGTGTATGAGCAAGACAAGTCAACCCTTGAACAGAAGATGTGCAGCTGGAAGAAGATTAATTGATACAATAGACAAAGAAAGTGCAAGTAGAATCACAATTATTGTATTGCGTAAATGTTGGCTACATATCGAGATATATTTCTATTTCTCGCACACGTTCAAAGCATGAATGGAAGTCTTTTATATTAAGATCCGTAAAGCAGGGAAATATGAATTTAAAATATTGAACTGAACAAATATGTTAAAACTGAAGCAGGGAAATGTTTAACGAAATGTCTAGTCCAATGTAGACACTGTATGACAATACGACGACTACTCAAGGTTAGGATCGTTTGACATCTTAACATGGCAAGTCAAGTTACTATTTTATAAAAAAAGATATATCTATCCTAAAACAGGGGACGTATCTCTTGAATGAAGAGATATCTCTGTAAGTTAGGAGATTTCCTAAATGCGTCAAAATCAGAACGTAGTAAGACATAAAACCTTGTAATTTGAAGGACCTTTGAATGTATCAATTATTAGGTAGATGCTAAAAGGAATCCGAGCTACACATGCGTTGAACTAATCAGCCGAATACAGTGTTTTGCGGCCGGACTGAAATACATTGGCCTACGGCAGGATGTGCTGTGCGCTCATATTCAATACAAAACAATACCCAATAATATGGTATGCAGTGAATACGCTGAGTGGGCAACATTTATGACAGCTTCGCATGAGTAATCCGACGGTAT
This sequence comes from Saxidomus purpurata, assembly GCA_022818135.1. Taxonomy (NCBI): domain Eukaryota; kingdom Metazoa; phylum Mollusca; class Bivalvia; order Venerida; family Veneridae; genus Saxidomus; species Saxidomus purpurata. The sequence continues at coordinate 520,660 of JAFMSR010000006.1, forward strand.
GTGTCGTAATATTTTTAATACTTTGGAAGTTGAAAAAATAAATCAGAATTCTTAAACAAAAGTCCTATATGAGGTTTTACCAACTGAACCGCGTGGGTACTTTTTAAAAATACACTAGGATCGCTCAACGTTCGGCTTCCGTCGTGCGTAGTACGTGGTACGTCGTCTATTCACATTTTCCTTAAAAATAACATCTGCTCTATAACTACTAGGCCAATGTTGATGACAGGGATGTATCTTGCAAAAAGCAGTATCATAATGTTTCAAATAATTTCATTCCATGCTCGAAAAGAACTCGAAAAAATTGCAGAACTGGACCAGGAAGGTCAAGAGCTTAGATAATTAGCATGTGTGGCATTGCATAGTGGACATCTCTCTACCAAGATTGTTAAAAAATGTCACCACGGTCAAAACTGACCCCGCCCGATATATCTCTTGATTTAGCTCTACTGGACGAAGTCCAGCGGAGCCTATGCCATGGTGGCTTGTCCGTCGTCCGTTTGTCCGCCTGTCCGTAAACGTTTCCTTGACAACCCTCTGCAGGACGCAATATTCATTTCACTTTGATGAAATTTGCTCATGAAAATCCCTGCAACTTGTAGATATTCCTTTTTTTAGGTTCAGTGAGTAAAAAGGTCATGGTTAAAGTGACCTCCGATAGCAATTCCTTGATAACACTCTACAGGGGACATTTTCATTTAACTTTCACCAAACTAGCTCAGAAGGTTTCCTGCAACATGTAGATGATCCCTATCGTTATTTGGGTTAGTGGATCAAAGGCCAAGGTCACAGTGACTTCTGATAGCGTTTCCTTGATAATGTTCTACAGGTCACCGTTTCCTTCGACTTTCATCAAACTTGTTCAAAAGGTTCCCTGTAACATGTAGATGTTCCCTATTGGGTTAAAGGTCACGGTAACAGTGACGCGGATAAGTAAAACGGTTTCCGGACGATGAATCGAAAACGCTTAGGCATAGCATCTTGAAACTTAATGTGGATGTTGGTCATGACCAGCAGATGTTCCTTATTGATTTTGAGGTCAGAGGGTCACAGGTCAAGGTCATAGTTACCTGGAATTGTAGAATGGTTTTGGGACAATAACTTGAGAACATGTGGGCCTGGCATCTTGAAACTTGATGTGGAGGTTGGTCATAACCAGCAGATGACCCCAATCGATTTTAAGGTCAGTATATCAAAGGTCACAGTGACCTGGGAAAGTAAAAATGTCAATGCCACCGGGACTTTTTTTCGGCCACATTATTTTAGGCCAATTTTTTTTTAATGTTAAGGCCAACAATTGTTTTTAGGCCAAAAATTGGTTTCAGACCACATTTGTTTTTATCTTCTTTTTTATTAAGGTCAAAATTTGTTTTTTAAGACCAACATTATTTTTAGAAATGTTTAAGGCCCAAAAATGTATTTTCGTTATCCGGTAGAGCGATACCGGCCCATTATGGCCTCTTGCTATATAAGCTTATACTGGGAAAACTGGAAAAGAATTCTTCTCTGTGTTCCATATCTACCAACTGAAATAGGCTGTTTGTTTCAAGGTCCGATTGTTCGCTGACAACAATCGGGCTGCTTGCAAAATATGCAGCGTAACCAATCACCCAAACTCGACACAAAAAAGAATAATGATTAAATGCACTATATTGTTAATTTACAATAGATCACTGTATCTCATTTACTACTACTTTTTCACATTATGTTTCTGTTGCATCTATAAATGTCAACGGCATTCGCGATACCAGAAAAAGACAACTAGTGTTTTCATGGTTAAAACAAAACAAAAGATTGATATACTATTGCAGGAAACGTACTGTAAGACTCTAAAGGAAGCCGAACTTTTAGGTAATTAATTGGGCGGAACCGCTTTTTGTGGAAATAGTTGCAACACTGCGAAAGTTGTTGCCCTTTTAGTTAAACCTAGACTTAATATTATATCGCACATTTAGTCGTGGGGGCGATTATAACTGTACCATGAAGAATAATTATGATCAGGTCTCAAAATGTCAAGGGACTGCACATTAGGATATTGGGTAAAATGAATTAATGGCAATTAACTCTGCAAAGATATAAACACAACGGTGGGTATCAGCTGTGTTCGTTAAAATGATATATAAAATCATGCATTCGGAACGCGACAAATGGAATGCCATTGGTATTATGTATTTACAGTCTTACGACAACACTTCTGCAAATAATTTCTTTTTATGTATTCGTCAATATTTCTTATTATCACCTTGATTCAACGTTTGATAGAAATGCTATCAATGAATGGAACAATACCTGAATAGAATATTTTGAACACATACATTTTGTATGATAAAACAATCATTTTCAACACAAAACCCATATTCATTAAATCATTTCTTCTAAGTAATGTGTCCAATGTCAAAGACTGAGAACAGACAAGTGGTATCAAATAATTGCATATAACCATTTAACCAAGAAAACTAATTGGTTTTCGGAATGGTCAATTGTTAGAAGTAGCATACCAGCTGATTATGTAAAAACTCTCAAATATGGGCAAGAATCAAGTATACGGAATCAAAGCATTTTTTAAATAGGACTAGAATCTAAAAACTTTATACAATTCAAGGGAAATAACTCAAAGCTTCAGACTTTCGATCACGCGACATTCTAACGCATGTAACCGCATGGTATAAAACATATGTCTTTAAATGCAGAGTCGAAATAGAAGGTTAGTTTAGGGCAAAATATAAATTTTAAGTGGGAGAAAATGTCTGGTCAAACATTTATAAATAATACTGTCGTGCAAAAAGACTAAATACTTTTAATTTCGCTTTACACAACACGTTTTATTTACCGTGCATAAATTAGCGCTGATGAACGTATCATGTGTAAGAAAAACAGAGAAATGCTAAAACATCTTTTCTAGAAATGTTGGGAAGTACAAGTGTACAACAATTTTCGAAACGTGTAAATCTGCTAATGAAACAGGTGCTTGAAACAAAGATTGAACTTGATTACCGTCTGGTCGCGTTAGGCACACAAACTATAACATCAAAACAGCCGAACATCATGAGCACTTTTATTTTCGAATGTAAGTTCTTAATCTTTACCGTATCAAATCTATCTGAGATATACGCTTATTAATCTCACTCCATGAGTTTCTTTTCCATTTCAGTGAGGCTGATAAACAGCGTGTAATATATTATTACAACACACAGATGCTGGTAGGGTATGCGCTCCGACGCTTCTCACGCCCATGAAGGAGCAAATAGACGGGGTTACCTTAATCACGGGGGCCTCGTAAAAGAGATTTCTTCTCTGAAACTACAATACCTCGAGCTTAGATATTTAGAACGCAGTATAACCTAGTACATCTCTACCAAGATTATGACCCCGGGTCAAAATTGACCCCGCCCGGGGTCACTTGTTTTTACATAGGATTATATAGAAAAAATAATCTTCAACAACAACAACAACAACAAAGCAAAGATGATACCAGCATCATAATACTGATAATGAAAATCTATAGAAAATCAACATTAATTGTAGCTACATTTTACATTAACCTTTGATTAAATTGCACTCTATCTCAGTACTGTTAAAGTCGTTTCTTTTCTCTCGTGGTTTTTAATTTTTAATCATTGTTCGCAAATATAGCACTCTCATTAAACTCGCTAAACTAACAAACAAACCATGATCAAATATAAAATAGTGCTAAAGTTATATTTTAGCTTTTTTCGTTCGTCTACGTCCTTTGTGTTTGCTTTTGTTCGTATTTTTTTGTTCTGTCTTTCCACCTGTTTCAATACTGGCGGAGCTAGATTCTTCGTCATTTCCGCTTTCTAGTACGAGCGGTTCCTCTCTTGAAACGTCGGACTCCTTTGGGTGGCTTTCCTTACAAATGGTATCATACAATTCTTGTACTTCCGTTATCTTCCTGCATGTATGTTCAGATGTCAGTTTCTTTGGTTTAGGAAGGGAATTCTTAACATTCGTATATTCAGAGCAAATTCTGTTCAGTTTCGTTGTAGCAGAAAAAACTGCTACAAAATCATTCGACTTGGACACGTGATCTAAATGTTCCTGGAGAGAAGCTATATTGTTAATTGCGTCTGTATATATGGCAACATTTCCTCGCAGTTCTTCAGCAGAACGTTGGTCTTGTTGTTCATTCTCAAAGACTTCGCTTTCTAGCTTGTTAAAATATTCATTTAGTTTGTGTCTCAAAGATTTTAACTTGACTTTGTTTGCTTCCGCAGTTGTTCGTAAAATGTCAATTTCTTCCATATCTGTCGTCTTAAGCTGATCAAACTCTTTTTTGATATGTTTAGTTTCAGAAACAGCATCTTTTAACTTTTGCCTGTCGTCTGCTTCAAGTATATCGTTTATCCGTTTGTTTTCACAAGCTGTATGCTTTGCAGTTTTGCATAATCCACAAAATACCGATTGATGATCACAGCAGTAAAACTGCACATCGTTTAGCCTATGATCATCACAGAGTTTAAGAGCCAATTTCGATTTAGTTTCTATTTTGTTTCTTGGCATAGACTCCCCGCGAAGAATGGAATGAAGCCTAAACGCCTGAAACTTCCGGTGCGATTGTGTGCAGTTTTGACATAAAAACTCGTTGCAGTCATGGCAAAAAACTGTAGCTTCTATTTCTATGCCTTCAAAGTTGCAGGGGTCACAGTTCATTATAACAGAGTCCTCGGAAGCACAACCTTCGTCAGTTGAATTTTCTGAAAATATTTTTGAATAGTCCATTTAACTAGCAGTTAATTTTAATTTGTAATCGTTTAGTCATTATATATAAACACTGTGCATTCTAATCTTTTAACTTTATCTCTATGGTTCGAAAGGTGATAATTACGTCATATATGCACATGTGTTCAATTGTTCGAAAGATGATAAGTACGTCATATGCACACGTGTGTTTGATTACAATATTGAGTCTATTTGGCAAACATGATACATCTTACGCGCAAAATTGATAGATTTTATATAAAGATGTATTGAGTTGTATTTGCACAAAACACTTTTGTAGCGTTCTTATTGCAATATAAAAGGCAATGTAGTTTTGGAAAGAGTGATCAAATACAATACCAAGTCTAGAAGTTTCAAGTTTAGCAAATGTTTACCTATTTCTCTGGGAATTATCACTGATATTTGCTCAAAGAGTAGTTCTAATAATGCTTTGGGAGTTTTACGTCAGTAATGTGATGCAACTTTGTGCGTCTTAAAGCGACTGCACTCCAAATTCTTAGTAAATTTTAATTTTTTGGTAAAATCAATATATATTCAATTTGTCAGCATCAAGATTATTTTCTTTGTGTAAGAGCTAAAAATAAAGGCAGAAAAAAATATTTACCCGAGCCAGGTTTTGAACTCGGATCTTTGCGCTTACAAAAAATTTACAGCGGCTTAACCTACTACACTACGAAGTCAGCTGATTTGATGCGAGTTAAAAATATTGGTATACCAAAGAGCCCACCCCGTTAGTCACGGGGTGATATTTTCTACAATAAAAGTAAGCAAAACAACACATTTTAATTGTTTCTTTTGTTAGAAAACTTGTCACGTTATCATAATACAATGCCCCTGATACAGTAATGACAACTGTTTTCTTGAAATTGAAAATTTTCTTTTTTAGCGTAACTTGTCCATCTGGAGTGCAGTCGCTTTAATAGATAACTCAGGATTAATACAACACTAATAACTTAGAGTAGACATATCCGCTTACATGTATACAGTCACAGCTTTATTGTAAGGAGATAATAGCTCAATCTCCGAAAACTAACTATAAATTGAGACGTTGATACATTATCCCCAGTCATATCGCCAGTCATAATCGCGATTATTTAAAGCGACTGCACTCCAGATGGACAAGTTACGCTAAAAAAAGAAAATTTTCAATTTCAAGAAAACAATTGTCATTACTGTATCAGGGGCATTGTATTATGATAACGTGACAAGTTTTCTAACAAAAGAAACAATTAAAATGTGTTGTTTTGCTTACTTTTATTGCAGAAAATATCACCCCATGACTAACGGGGTGGGCTCTTTGGTATACCAATATTTTTAACTCGCATCAAATCAGCTGACTCCGTAGTGTAGTAGGTTAAGCCGCTGTAAATTTTTTGTAAGCGCAAAGATCCGAGTTCAAAACCTGGCTCGGGTAAATATTTTTTTTCTACCTTTATTTTTAGCTCTTACACAAAGAAAATAATCTTGATGCTGACAAATTGAATATATATTGATTTTACCAAAAAATTAAAATTTACTAAGAATTTGGAGTGCAGTCGCTTTAATGTTTCGTTATTTTCACGAAGTTCATTTCACATAGATTTGTTTGTTATCAATATTCGAGAATTTTAGCAGCATTTTAGCACGTAAACTTTACAAAAACTAGTGCCGGATTGTCTCTTCTCATCGTGATGATAAACACAAATCCTGTCTAAATGATTAAAGCACGATAGTGCAGTTTGCGTTTCCTGACAGAAAAAAAGTCTTGATATAGTCATACAATGTATATCTTACGTAGCCAAGTTTAAAATCACAATGTGATTGTTCTGGCATTGTTTTACTGGATAAGATGAAATTTGCAAATAATTTTTTTATTGCGAAAATAGAATTTCATTTACGAAAAAAAAACTTTTTGTTTCAATTGTGCGTTAAAATGTAAAAAAATGTCAGCACATCACGTATATAATTAAATCTAAAAATTATTGGCCAAAATGACTGGATTACAATATTTCTCTTTAAAGCCCAGGCAATTCGCCTAAACTTGAAAAGTTTGCACACACAACCGCCATTTTGTACGTTCGGTACTTTGATAACTTAATGTGTCTTCTTTCTTTAGGTGCCAGTTTCAACAGTACTTTAAACACAGAAAGAACTACTGCTAGACTCATATATCAAACACAAACAGTAAGGCTGATACATGTAGCTGGGCTTTAACCCCTTGATCAGTGAGAAACCTGCGTGATGTTGGAATTATTGCGGACAGTAACATTAAAGCCGTACGTTTCATCCCCCAGCGTGTTCCCAAAGTACACCGGCGTGTCAGTAAGGAATGAGTGTGTTCCGGCGCACATCGACAAAGCGACAAACACGGAGGAAAATTACCAAAACTAGTTATTTTCAAATAATTTTGCCAGAAGAAAAAACTATTCATTCAAAAGTTGTGTATAATTTAACAGATTTTTTAGAATGTTACTTTTCTGTTTTTCTTTATTTGCCGGGGTCACTGCGCCAACGGATGAAACGTACAGGCCCAGTTACTTCATTTTGCCGGGAATCGCTTTTGTTGTACCTCTCCTATGTATCATATTTCAAATACCGAAATGACACCGGGTAGATTTCTAGTACATCATGCCATGTTTACTCTTCGTATAGTGTGCTTGTTTGTCGGGGTCTAACGCCCGTTTTAATAGTAGTTTCAGTCATATTTATATGCGGACAGTTTACCTAGCCATCGTTCCTGAGAAAGGCCTGTACTAGAACCCCTTTCCTCATATGGAACAGCCAACTTTCTCACATAAAGATACATGGTCGGTAGCAAGGCATGTACATTTGTACTCACGACCTTCCATCAATGAGAGGTTGCAGTGATTTCAACTCACCGGCGCAAATTAGTCGCCCGTGGAGCCGTGGCCTAAGGAATAGTATTCATGTGGTATAATCTAATGATAAGAAAGGTATCTTAAAGCAATATTGAATGGTTTATTATTTGTACACAATCACAGAAACTTATTTGCCAGTTTAAATCTTCCTCTAACGAAGACATAAGAAAAGAATATAAAAAGAAAGTCCCATATAAAATTGTATTTCGCAAACAAATGATAATTTAAATACATGTCTTTTCGTTCTTTAATTAACATCGAAATAATTTTGTCAATTTCGTAATGATACACATTTTCAATTAGTGCCGGAAACTTGTTCTTATTTGAAGTACATTCTTTATCACATACAATCAATGAAAATGGTGAGAATGATGTTTCTATAATCACTTCGGGCTATACATGTAAATCCTGGTCTCATTAATAACTCAACCAGTACATGTGGTTGAAATTTGTAAAATGGAGGTTTCTAAAAGAACCTCGCGTTATACACGTATATTCTGATCTCATTTGATAATAATGATATTCTTAATTTAACGAAGGTGACTCGGTTAGCCAACAGGCTTATCTTACTCGAGGCCTTCAAACATATACATATTCAAACATGCAAAATCAAAGACATGTTAAACAACAACACGACATATATCATAAAGAAACATGAGCAAGTTTACCCGGGTTAAATATTAACTGTATAATAATATAAAAATTGATATTTGTTGTTGAGTAATAAGTATATAGTAAACCATATGATCAAATAATATCAAATAATGATAGCATAGATATAACAAAACTTGAGTACAATTGATTTAATTAATTCAATATTAGTTGATTCAACAGAGTAATTATTTTCAAAAAATGAAAAACATAATCTGCGCTCTTCTGTGCACAACGATCTTGTTTTACAAAGAATACCTCGAACCAATTATTATAAAGATTCATTCTCGTATTTTAGTATGAAAGTTTGGAATGATATTCCGTTTGATATTCCTGAACTCAAAACATTTAAATACAAATACAAGAACTATCTATTAAGTAACACTTAACAACTGCAGACTTAGTATGTCTTTTTTTTCTAAATTAAATTACTTCTACAAATATCTCCGCACTGACCTTTGAACTAAAGTTTTGAGTGTCTGTCGTATCAAAAGAGAGTTTCAACAATTTTAGCAATTTTGTCTCACTTTTGCATATCTAACTTTGCCAAACAAATATACTATTTGAAAAATATGATTGTTCAATTGAAATGTATAACTAGCAAATCATATTTTGTTTCATAATGCTTTATCGACGGTATGTTGTTGTTGTTGCATTTTATATTGTTGAAGGCTATATGAAAATAAAATTGTTCTAAGTTATAAATTTATTTCTACAAATATATATCCGCACTAACTTTTGGTCTAAATTTTTGAGTGTCTGTCTTATCAAAAGAAAGTTTCAACAATTTTAACAATTTTTGTCTTACTTTTGTCATATCTAACTTTGCTAAAAAATAGACTTTTGAAAAATATGATTGTTAAATTGTAAAAATGTATAACTAGTAAATCATATTTTGTTTCATATTTCTCTATCAACGGTATGTTATTGTTGTTGCATTTTAATTCTTCTTTTACATTGTTGAAGGCCATATGAAAATAAGATGTATTCTGATTTACATGTAAATTCGTGTATGTCTGATATGTAACCTTCATGAAATAAAGAATTTGTTATTATTATTATTATTATTATTATTATTAACATAGTAACCCGGATTTGTCCGCACTCGATGAATCTGATACACGGCTCGAGCAAATCCAGCATTCTGGATCACATTACTATGTAAATAACCCTATTATATTGACTTAATCCTTCGTTCTCAAAGGTACCGAATTATGTTATCAATTATTGACAGCACATAAATACAAGCATTTGCATGTAATGGTTATTTTTAACCTAACATGACATGACTGTCTCTATTCCTTGACACGGAACTGAATATTAGCAATACTATAAAATAACACGTACTAAACCAGTTGATTTCACATGTTAGTTTCTAAAGTGTATACGCCAATGATTACATATACATGTAAGCCTTGTTACTTTAACACAAGAATCTCGTTTCTGTTATTGAAACAAACAACTGTTGTTTGATCTTCCCATCTTACACTCACGGTTTGGGGGCGCTTGTACGTCTTCAGCCACACCTTGTCGTCACTTTTGCCTGTATTCGACTCTTGAAAAGATTCTGATTTTTTATTTATCAAAATAAGCTTATCAGCTAAACTAGCGCATAGTAAACAGTTCTCTTTGATATCAAGAATAACTTTTCTTGGCCATCGGAACTCGTTACTTTCAATTCTGTGCAAAGGTTTGCCTTCAATTGAAAGGACTGTTAGGTTGTTTCGTCTGCTATCAGTTACATAAATATCACCATTGCTTTGATTTACAGTTATATAACACGGAGACACAAAAAGATCTTCCCCATTTCTATCCTTAGCGATGTTGTTCACGATCTTTCCATGTCTATTACGAATCTCAATGACACCTTCCCCAGGGTTGTTGTGAAAACAAGTCAGCAGATAATCCTTATATACAGCAACACCCCATGGTACCCTCTTCAGATAAATACTCCTGCATTTCTGAAGTCTCCTGGAATCGACTTCAACGTATGTAAGTGACTTTTGCCTTTTCAGAGACACAACAATTTCGTTTGGGTTAACAAAAGCCACGTCCCAGGGATTACCAAAGACAGGAAGCGTATGGAGAAGATCAAGATCTTTGTCTAGAAGAATCAGATTTGAATTTGCATGATCACACAAAACAAGGGAACCGTCTTGGAGGAACAGAGAACCAGTTATGTCGCAAGCCGAGTCATTTCTTTCAGTATTGATTGACTTTGAATACTTTTCAATAGGATTTATGTTTTCGAACACTTTTCTTGTCTCAACCGATACTTTATCACCTATCTTGATATCTCCCTGTTCTGGCGATTCCGTAACGTTTGTATTTACTTTCTTGTCAATGTTGTCACAAAGTCGCTGTATTTCAGTGAGGTTTACACGATCCTTCTCCGGTGTCTCATTTTTCGATTTTGAAAGAAGTGTGTCCTTAACTGTTGTATGTTCTGCATTTAGCTTTCTCAATTTTGTCCTGGCTGCAAATATTGCTATATCGTCGTTTGATTCTGAAACATGATCTATGTCATCTTGAAGAGACGATATATGATCAACAGCATCAACGTACATTCTAACATTATCTCGCAGCGCTGCAGCAACACCCTTTGCTTTTATTTCTTCCTCGGAAACTTTAATTTCTAATTCGTCTATAAATTTGGCCATTTTATAAGTACACGTATTTTCAATTACCGCATGTCATTTTATGTTTACAAAATTAGATTACTTTGATAATAAAGACAATCCGCTCATAGTCATCATAGATTAAAATTATCTAAAAATTATCATTCACAGATATTATGACATTTGCTATCATCTCACACAATACCAAAAGGTATGTGAAACTGGGTGTGATCAGTTTTATTTTCTGAACAATATTAGTGATTTGTTTTATCTACGAATGTTGCATAAATCATAGTTGTACATGTTGACTTGTGAGTTTGATACATGATGCATTTGATTCCCCCAACATCGTACCTTATAAAAATCAAAGCGCTGTGAGCGCTGAAGGCCTGGGGGCTATAGGTTTACTCCCCGAAAAACAACTTTTGACCAACGTGTTTTGCGCTGAACCTTACCTAAAGCGCGGGTCGAAATGTGCAGAGGACGAAATTCAATATATGACACAGAATGAATGATTCACAAATATATGGGTGGCAGGGAAGTTTGTTTTATTATAAAATGTACGTTAAATGAAAAAAACATCACATGGTCAACATTATAAAATGTTTAAGCCAATAAAAATAATTCGATCTGCGCTTTGTACAACTTCAAGCGATATGATCTGATGATGTGGATCGAAAATTATTGTGTACCAAGGACAAGACCTTGAAACAGAAATAAACAAAGCAATACCAGCAATGAAATATAAATACAGTACTGTAAAATATGTATAACAGAGAAAACCAAAAATGATTCTGGGCTACCTTGTAGTTATAATCGGTGAAACCGTTCACTGGGCCTTGACATGCAGCGTCCTCGATAAATGGCGGGTGATTTTGATCACGTTAGTTCCTTCTCGGGAATGTACGTAAATTATATCTTTCTTTTAGAGAAATTTATTTTTAGGTAAATATATATGTAATCGTCCGTAAATAACAAAGTTGTCAATGAAATAGCATCGGAAATTTGAAAATCAAACTACAAACTCTTATATCGAGCTCCGTACGTTTCCGTAAATATCCGTACTTTTCCGTGATGTCCATATGATTATCTTCCGTAATCAGCTAACAGCGCATTAATTTCTAAAACAGAAAAAAATGTATAATGCAGCCCGTAAGCTATATACCTTCCTGCAATCGTTTGAAGTTGTATGTACTGTTTTTATTTGTAATATGTTCTTATCGTATGCGACATTCAAACAGAAGATTGATCTGGTCTGTCTTGCACTACTTTCGCATAGCGCATGTTTACAGTTGTTATTCGCACATAGCACAGTTAAATTTCTTGCAGTGTTTGAAATGTGGTATGCTAACTTAAACCCAGGGGACTTTCAGTCCCCAGGCCAAAAAACGATTTAATTGCATTATCATTGCATTCTTCTGATACGAATGTATATATTAGATAGAAGAAGTAGATCTTTCAGAGTGTAACAACATTATAAGATCGTAAGCAATCGAAACTGGTCCACCATATGAGAATTCAGACGCATTACACAGCTTTATGGAAGCATTATTTTGTTTTATATTAATTGCATGCTGTTATTGCATCCCTGTCTTCAACAGCCTAAATGAACATATGCTTGAGTACATGTAATATTGCCTATTTCCGTCACGAGTTGTTCATTTGGTCCTTTAGACATAGCATTCATTTCAGGCATACCCCTCTCGTCTACAACAGTTTACTGTATAAACAGACAAGAAAAAGTATGTACGATGAGCAAGACAAATCAACCTTGAAAAGAAGATGCGCAACTGGAAGAAGGTTCTCATATTAATTTATACTATGGGAGAAGCATTTCAACTAACATAAGTATTATTGTATTGCTTCGATGTTGGCTACTTGTCGAGATATATTTCTATTTCTCACACATGTTTAATGCCGCGAAGGGAAGTTTAATATTAAGACCCGCCCGGGGTCACTTGTTTTACATAGGCTTATATAGGAAAGACTTTAAAAACCTTCATCTCTGAAACAACAAGGCCTAATGCTTAGATATTTAGCATGTTGCATATTGTCTATTGGTCCTCTACCAAGATTGTCCAAATTATGACCCTCTGGTCATTTGATTTTACATAGTCTTATATAGGGAAAACTTCAAAATTGTTCTTGTCTAGAATCACATGGCCCAGAGCTTAGATATTGTGAATATATCATTATATGGTGGACCCCTACGAAGAGGCTTTAAATCAGAATATTCAGGTCAAGATTGAACCTTTTTGCTATTGATGACCTAGTATTATAGCCAATGGTAGCCAGGTGAGCGATATAGATCCATCTTGGCTTTGTACATACTATATTTAAGTATTACGCATATGAGTTGTGTCTTAGAGAAATAATGACGTGTATTTTCTTTGCAGAGAAAACATTGAATGAACCACAATATTATTTCTTACTACATCAGAACTTTCCGAAAGGATACAGAACGTAAGGTTAAATACGCAATATATACAATCTTGTAATTCATGTATATACTTGCAATTGTTTGAGGTAACAGCGTACTAAGAGAACAAAGCGTTTGAGTTTAGCACAAACACTCCCCACAGCGGCAATACAGTATTACTGCGCTTACAACGCGTTCTCGTAAATATTTAGAAAACTTTTCGTTTGTGTACTTGACTTTGATACTACTTGTGCAGTATAGTTTATTTTATCAAAAGCAAGTTAAATACAAGATAAGAAGTTTATTAAACATTTCATATTTGAATATACATAATTGTTAACGTGACTGTTATAAAGTGACATTTTCCACCGTCACGCGGTGCTGTGAGGAGTTTCTGACACATTCAATAACTGGTATGTTGTTCCAGTAACTAGATTCCTAAAATATATATGTATCTTTTCACCATCTGTTCTTTTATAAGGGCGAAAGCTCGAAGGGCGCGAAGCCCGACCACAGGTAAACGTATGTACGAGTATTCAATTCAATACTGAAAGCAAAAAATACTGATTTGACATACACTTGGAGCCACTTCTAACCCGACACTTTTCAAATTCGATTTTCTCGAATACGGTTCAAGATATTTATTTCAAATTAAATATTATGTTGTTTTGCAATATTAGCTGTATAGAAATGATCACATCTTTTAACTGTGACGATCGGTTACTTTTGCACGTGTGACAGGTACGATTTCACCATTTTGCACGATGAAATGTAGGTGAGCGAAAAATATCGATTTACATTTTCATTTTATTATTCTATAACGCAATTTAAACCGTAAAACAGAATTTTGATTTTAAAAATCAATCACTTCGAATGAATAACTAAGAGCGTGGTCGCGCAATTGGCATCAATTTTGCTTGCAGGCCAATCACTCAGATCCGTATATAAATGCATCATATCTATTTAGCAATAATTTTATTTGCAAACATATGCAGTATCAACCTATTCACTATAAATCGTAACAAAGGTGGAGATGTATCTGTAAAATACAATTTACATTGTACTTTGTTTCTTTACTCTGATGTAGGGATTTTATTATGAATCGGTGACTTTTTTCATTGTTGGGATTTCACGATATGTCATTTTGTGAATTCGGATTTTACAGTGATGTTTTTAATTTGTTATGTTTTATATGTATTTGTTTTTTCAATTATAATTAAATTTCGCAGAAGTACGTATGATGTGTTGAATTTGAACGAAATCCGCTTTCAAATAATCCAGTTATACCGAATTATATAAGTGTCGGGTTAGAAGTGGCTCCAAGTGTATACCCATGCGAAATTAGAAAGTGTCGACTTCGTGACATCATGCTAACATAAATGTTACGCCGCACCGCCTACCAAGAATTCCACTGACCGGTTTTTTTCTTATTCTAAAACATTTATATTACGGTTTTCTATTTTACAATACGTATTTCCGTGCTTAATTAATTTTACAACCCATGTAAATTAAAATCATTTCTGAAAAAAACACTTGCTTCCGTTTAAAGTATACAGTAATAGAGCGGAACCGCTGAGAGAAGTTTGACACCTTATGATTTCACCCGATATAAGTATTACCTATTTTCATATTTTTACTTTTCCAGATGATCAACCCACAAAACTCGTGAATTCATTAAAACAATTGTAGTGTTTGGAGAGGCTGTCCGGTGTATTTCCTACGATGTGTTATTCTCACGGGGAAGAGTTACCTGCTCCACCAAAATCGATCCAGGAACTTCTACTTCTTTTTTTTTGTTGCCCTTCAACAGCGGAACAAGTGGTTTGTCGAAATTTGTTCGACTTACACGTAAAAATATCATCGCGAATTTACCCAAAATAAGGTAAAATAGAAAACCCGCGGGATTCTGCAGATGTTATAACATAAAAAAAACGTGCGTTTACCCTACGGAATGAGTGTAGAGTCGTTTAACCTGTAAAGTTACATTTTTTTTCGGCCTAGTCGTTTTTGGCCTGGGGACTGAAAGTCCCCAAGGCCTAAGTTAGTATATCACATTTCAAACCCTGCAAGATTTTAGCCGTGCTATGTGCGAATAACAACTGTAAACATGCGCTATGCGAAAGTAGTGCAAGACAGACCAGATCAATCTTCTGTTTGAATGCCGCATATGATAAGAACATGTTACAAATAAAAATAGTACATAAATCTTCAAACGACTGCAGGAAGGTATATAGCTTAAGGGCTGCATTACACATTTTTTTCTGTTTTAGAAATTAATGCGCTGTTAGCTGTTACGGAAGATAATCATATGCATATCACGGAAAAGTACGGATATTTACGGAAATTTACGAAAACGTACGAAGCTCGATATAAGAGTTTGTAG
Source organism: Saxidomus purpurata (assembly GCA_022818135.1). Classification (NCBI taxonomy): domain Eukaryota; kingdom Metazoa; phylum Mollusca; class Bivalvia; order Venerida; family Veneridae; genus Saxidomus; species Saxidomus purpurata. The sequence continues at coordinate 536,329 of JAFMSR010000006.1, forward strand.
TTTGATTTTCAAATTTCCGATGTTATTTCGTTGACAACTTTGTTATTTACGAACGATTACATATATATTTACCTAAAAATAAATGTCTCTAAAAAAAGATATAATTTACGTACATTCCCGAGAAGGAACTAACGTGATCAAATTCACCCGCCATTTATCGAGGACGCTGCATGTCGAGGCCCAGTGAACGGTTTCACCGATTACAACTACAAGGTAACCCAGAATCATTTTTGGTTTTCTCTGTTATACACATTGTACAGTACTGTATTTATATTTCATTGCTGGTATTGCTTTGTTTATTTCTGTTTCAAGGTCTTGTCATTGGTACACAATAATTTTCGATCCACATCATCAGATCATATCGCTTGAAGTTGTACAAAGCGCAGATCGAATTATTTGTACTGGCTTAAACATTTTATAATGTTGACTATGTGATTATTTTTCATTTAACGTACATTTTATAATAAAACAAACTTCCCTGCCATCCATATATTTGTGAATCATTCATTCTGTCATATATTGAATTTCGTCCTCTGCATATTTCGACCCGCGCTTTAGGTAAGGTTCAGCGCAAAACACGTATGTCAAAAGTTGTTTTTCGGGGAGTTAGCCTATAGCCCCCAGGCCTTCAGCGGTCACAGCGCTTTGATTAAGATTGCTTTTAACGGGAAGTTGGTAATCGTTTTCAACCACCAGTGAATGTATAACTTTTTTTGAATTGTGAAATTTACTCTGTAATGCACCTTTTAATTGGATAATACCGAATGAAAAAGAAAAAAGCGTCTTAGTATATACAAATTCGTGTTGGTGATGCTGAGCATTTCCAGTTGCCTTTACTGTCAGATTAATATTTAGAAGAAGTGGTTGCCGATTCCTGTTGATGCATTATACACAGACTAAAGCATGTGACCAAACATTTCAACCACACATCAATTTGAATGACCTGGAAACCCTGTCATGTTCTGGCACAAGTCCGTGACATTTTCTTATTCTATTCAATCGGAAGATTTTAGTTCCAAAGACGGGTGTAACGCTGGCGACGAGTTAATCCCAAAGTGTGTGTTGGCTATTTTAATCAACCTGAAGGCGTTCGACAAGGATGAAGTCTTTAAAACCGGTTACCGTTCAAGAACGATTTATGTTGAAATAGTTCTTTCAAAGCCAGGATTTCGCACACTTCAGATTTTTAGCATGATGTGAGTTAACAAAACTTGAAAGTCAATTTGGATGTAATATAGGAATTATCGCTTTTAAGCGGTTTTACTTAATAGTATATCGAAACGTGCTAGATATACTTATATTAGGGATACATAGTAACAGGTACGGTTATGTTAGTTTGTTTTATATTGTGTTTCTGTAACAACGGGAATATGTTTAAATCCCGGATGTGGTATAACACGATGTCGTTTTCGACAATGCCGGTATTTCGCAGTAATATCGTAAAATGAAATGTTCTCAAGTCATTAATTTAATTATAATGCTTGCAGTTAATTTAAATTCGTTCACTTTAGGTGATCTAAAGTCATTTATTTCATTATAATGCTTACAGTTAATTTACATTCGTTGACTTTAGGTGATCTTGGATATCTGGATTCGGATGGCTTCCTCTTCAGCGTAGACAGGTTGAAGGCATTTATAAAATATAAAGGTCAGCAAGTAAAAATGACGCCAGTGTCTTCAAAGACCAAGTTAATTCCTGACATGTGAATTTAAGGTTGATGCTGCCACGGTTCGAGCGCAATAAAAAAGTCAATATCGATGTCTGAAAATTGAGTGTGTCAAAACACTTGTAAAATTGTAAATAAAAATATGTTGTTAAGTATTGATTTTAATATACAAATGTCCTTACTCTGGCCATAGATCGTCCGGAAATATCGGCATTGCCCAATGAAGTAAATGTGTAGCTGCTAAAATTGGCATACACTGTCTATGCAAGTGTATCATGCCGAGGAATTCCGAATATCTAACCAATCAGATTTAACTTACAGTTTTCATCTTTAAACATTAGTTTAAATATATATTATGATTATTAAACTGGCAATAGCAAGATTTATTTTGCCCTGGAAGACTTACTGATGAAATATTCCGACGCTGTTGTGATTGGACTTCCAGACCCTGAAGCCGGCGAGCTACTAAAAAGCGTGTGTTGTCCGTCAACCATGGTGAAAAACTTCAGAAAATTAAGTCGCCAACTATACACCCGGTATGTTTTGTATAGACCTTCCTTCTTAGTCACGTTTTATCTATATTTTATTTATAACTGAAAGTAACTTTTGCTCACATCTTCTGTTTCCTTGTTACCACAGAAAATGTAAACTAACCGGCTTAGATGTGTTCACTTTTAGTTGTCCAGTGTTTCTAGAATTCAACGATTGGGCTCAACTCTAAAAAAAGAGGCAATAACCAAGTTTCGTGACAGCACCAAAATACTTATTATTGTGCGTGAATTGTAGAAACCTTGCAGCACATATGTATTCGCCTTCACATTTGAAAATATAACCAGTCTGCTTTGTATGTAGGTAGGAAAGCAATCTATATTTCTTTAACCATGTGCTATGTATGGTATATGGTTTTAGTGATCTATTCTAAATTAATTATTCCGCAGGGGAGGGGAGAAAGGATCAAACAAGCGAAACTATGACCTGCTGGCAAACTCGTTAATATACTGTCATGTACATGCAGCCTTTTTAAAAGCCTGGCTGACTGTCCTAAATATAAACTGCTCGGTGATAACTAAATAGGCCCTAAACTATAAAGCATGTACATTTACTAGCACATATTGAACTCTGATATGTTAGAAGTCAAAGTCACAGAACATGCAGGGGAGTTACATTGTAGTTCTTACTTTAAAAATGTTTGATTATAAAACGAAGCAAAGTTAAAGAAGTTTTATTTTATTGATTTCTCAGTACAACACCCGTATTTGTTGATTACCGCCATTTACCCAAAACCAATCCTAAATGGACACATTGCGTCGGTCTTAAAAGACGTAATACCGGTATATGATTATAGAAAATACAATGTACATATCAACTAAAATAATCAACTATGTATCTACAGTCTATTCAAATTTGAAGAAAAAAAATAATCAGGAAAAATATCTTCAACTTAGATTTTGTTGAAAATTACTGCTTTTCGTGTTCAGGCTTTTTGAAAACATACTCATTGATGCACAGTGCACCCTCTAATTTAACAGGTTCCTTTTATACATGTCCTATTTATCAGTAAGAAACGCAGCCTTTTGCGCAAGTAAGATATATGTACACTGTGCAAAAGTGTATATAATGAATTTATTTCAGTTACATTAAAATTAAAAGAATTTACTTTAAATGAACTTTCACATTCAAATCAAATTCAATTTCAATCAAATGCATGGACTAGCCAGTATGAGGTATGGGTATGGTCCAAAAATTGAAAATCGTATATGCAAGTCATGTGAGTTGATTTACATATTATGAGAAACCAGATTAAACAATTATCTTTAATTCCATGCCCGCACTTTTGTTTACAGTGACACAGCAATTATTGCGAAAATACATTAAATGTTCACTTTTACGTATATTTTGTATACTCTACCTGTTTATATTGGCTGTACAATTTTGAGTACATTATCTGTGACGTCACTGACAATTTATCATAGATTAACTGTATCTGATAGTTGAATGTGCGAGATATTTTGTCTTCTTTTTTATATACCGCTGTATTGAATTAAGAGACAGGTCATTTTTCATTTTGCATACTGCATTTGTTAAATCGTAAACTTTTCCTTGTGTTATTAACTGTTCTTTTTCCTCCCCAGTAGAACTTTCTCCAGTCCCATCATTGGGGATTCGAACGCCAGAGATACAACAAACGCAACAGCATACGACAAACACGCGTTGCCAAGGAAAATGTATATCTAAAATACAACAAATAGGTAAAAGCAAAAACGGTTTATCTAAAACACAACAATCGAGTATACCAAACTAAAGCTAAAACACAAGAAATAAGTACATATTAATACAGGTATGAATCACAAGGAATAAATTGATCTAAATCTAAATTAATCTGTATATCTTTGACTATCATATTCATAAAATGGTTAATCCACCTATTTTAATTGTTACGTTTTTTTACCTTTTTTCATTTCTCTCCGCTTATAAGAGAAATAAAAAATTACAAATCACAATAAGTGTTATTAACTATCTACATGTATCTTGTTCATAATGTAACCTCGTTTCTAATTTGTTACGTAATTTGACTGAAATTCTTGTTACAATATACTCACCATATTTAGGTCGTAAAATCGTACTAACGTTCGTCTACTGTAGAAGTAGGTATACATGACTACAGGGTGCACAAGGTAGGCGCAGTAAGTTAGTCTGCTGAGTGGAATTATTCCTCTCCAGGATAGCAACGCATTCACAGGCCCTGGAAAATATGCTGTATATATTCACTGTCAGTGGGCGAATGTACAAAGAGTACTGGTCTAAATTCACTGTCAGTGGGGGAATGTACAAAGAGTACTGGTCTAAATTCACTGTCAGTGGGGGAATGTACAAAGAGTACTGGTCTAAATTCACTGTCAGTGGGGGAATGTACAAAGAGTACTGGTCTAAATTCACTGTCAGTGGGCGAATGTACAAAGAGTACTGGTCTAAATTCACTGTCAGTGGGCGAATGTACAAGGAGTACTGGTCTAAATTCACTGTCAGTGGGCGAATGTACAAAGAGTACTGGTCTAAATTCACTGTCAGTGGGCGAATGTACAAGGAGTACTGGTCTAAATTCACGTCTGTGGGCGAATGTACAAGGAGTACTGGTCTAAATTCACTGTCAGTGGGCGAATGTACAAAGAGTACTGGTCTAAATTCACTGTCAGTGGGCGGATGTACAAAGAGTACTGGTCAAAATTCACTGTCAGTGGGCGAATGTACAAAGGGTACTGGTCAAAATTCACTGTCAGTGGGCGAATGTACAAAGGGTACTGGTCAAAATTCACTGTCAGTGGGCGAATGTACAAAGGGTACTGGTCTAAATTCACTGTCAGTGGGCGAATGTACAAAGGGTACTGGTCTAAATTCACTGTCAGTGGGCGAATGTACAAAGGGTACTGGTCTAAATTCACTGTCAGTGGGCAAATGTACAAAGAGTACTGGTCTAAATTCACTGTCAGTGGGCGAATGTACAAAGTGTACTGGTGTAAATTCACTGTCAGTGGGCGAATGTACAAAAAGTACTGGTGTAAATTCACTGTCAGTGGGCGAATGTACAAGAGTACTGGTCTAAATTCACTGTCAGTGGGCGAATGTACAAGAGTACTTGTCTAAATTCACTGTCAGTGGGCGAATGTACAAAAAGTACTGGTCTAAATTCACTGTCAGTGGGCGAATGTACAAAGTGTTCTGGTCTAAATACTAGTTATAGTAGAAAGGTTTAGTATTTTCAGTACTGTAAATTTTCGCGCGATGAAAATTTCGATTAAACCGAATATAGTTCTATAATTACTCTATCCGTAAATTCATTGCTATAGTTTATAATAATTTATTTTAGCTCGATTGTGAAGAAAGCTTGTAGCTTATCGAGTCACTCTCGAGTCCGCTTCCTGGAAAAACCAGTACTGGTGTTATATGAGGAAGTACGGTCGTGACCCCAGATGGGCTCGAACCTGCAACCTCCGGGATTAACGGCCGACACCTTAACCTCTACACCACCGCTCCCCTCTTACTGCTGTATTTATGAGTATTTAAAGTGTTCCTGGGACTTTAATAAAGCACAGAAAAATCTTCACTGACTGCTCAGGACTTTAACCTGTGTCCTTATGATACTAAAAGCTATATTAAATATAATTATGTGGTCGACGATAAAAAGCAGACATTATGGCCCACGGTAGAGTTCCGCCTTTGACAGAATTTAACCCTGTGGTCTTCAGGTCTGGAGTACGACACTGTACTCGTACCTAGTATGTACTTGGCGTTCACTCTTTTACGTCAAAATATTTACCGCCATGTCCAGTAGCACAAGCAAAAACGACCCAAGCGATGGCGACCCCCCATGCTGTTCTAGCGGTGGCGTTGTAGAAGGCGGAAGTATCTAACCCGAGAGTCTGGTCACCGTCCGGTGAGTATAACCCATACAGCACTAACATAGCACATGCTGTCGCAACTGCCCATCCAACCATATTAAATACCCGTAACTGCAACTAACACAAATACTTTCACATGTAAAATGTATGTCAAATATTTAAAAACAATCTTGTCCCTTGAAATGATCTCCCTTTTATCTTTTAGGCGACATGTGTTTATTGAACTACGATACTGTCGATTTGTATGCTGCCCAGTATATGTAACCCGTTACAAATAGCTGTGTCAATGATAGGTCAATC